>LOEQ01000408.1:365020-383774 GCA_001685075.1 Bramus lutescens | reverse complement strand
AAGGCCTCCTGTTCTGGGAAGGCATGGGCGTCACAAGCCTTGGACAAGGCTTAATGATGTGGTCACTAGCAAGGGAACAACACGGCCTCACTGTGACAAATAGCCCTACAGTGGTGGGGCCCCCTCTGCCTCCCTGCCTGGCATGAATGGGAATGAAGTCCAAAGGGCTCATCTACATCCCTCCCACGGGGGATGCTGATGTCAAAAAACCCCTGCTAACCCCTTGCGGCCCCCCATATACCTGAGCCTCAGAGTCACCTCCCAAGCAATCACTGCCCCTGCATAGCCCAGACGACACATATGTGACCCCTGAGTACATTGCTATTAACCTCCCAACTTTGAGGTTCACTAGCTCCAAAGCCAAACAAGGCTTCCATCACTAGAACCTCAAGGTCAAGTCTACTAAGAGGTAGACTTTGACTCACTGTCAGGGGAGGGCCCATGAGCCCCATGCTGACCTTAGGCGACAACATTCTTTTTCTAGTGACGTTTCTTCTGTGAGCTGAACATCCGACACCTTTTCAGAGAATTATTTTTTTCCATTGGGAACATCTGGAAAGAATTGAAAACATACGGGGCTACCAGAATGAATCGTTTCTCAGACAAAAATTTAACCCTCTTACCCCCAATTTCCATAACTCAGGACCCTGGCCTACTATACTCCGTCATTAGCTGACCCTCACCCTGTCAAGTGAGGTACAGGCTCAGAACTGAGGTAGGAGTGCCCAGACACCCGCCTCCCCCGCTGCCACCTTCCAACCCTGCTGTGGGAAGAAAGGGGTAGCTATTCTCCAAATGTGAGCAATCGGGCCAGCCACACAGGCTGCTTGTGGGCTGTGGGGACAGTGAGACGTAAAGCAGCTGCCAGAGATTTAGCATCTGTCTGTCTTGGCTGGGATCAAGAGACAAGACAGAAAAAGAAACCGCTAGGAGGAGACACAAGACTCCAAGGGGGCGGGGCTGCTAAAGGTTGCACAGACCCTGAGGCCAGGACACAAAGCTAAGCTCAAATGAGCTCCTGAATGCTGTGGGCCCTGTGGTCATGCTAGCTGTCACGACAGAGCCAAAGAGCCTACGGAACCAGAGGGTTCGCCCATTTCAGCCTCATCCCCCGTTCTGCACCCCCAGAGTTACATACAACCCGTCAGTGACCTCAGTAACCCACAGAATTCCCTAGAAAAGCTCCCTCAACCGTGACGGTTAAGTGGCAGGTTTTCCCTAAGTAGTTTCTGCTTAAGTCCAGCCCCTTTGGCAACCCACAGCATAGTCATATACAAGGAGAGGAGGGTACTACCGAGGCCCTAGGCTGTACCCTTCTCTACCGGTTGGCAGACTTTTAGCACAAGAACCTCTGTGGCTCACTTCCCATGGTCAACTTTTGACGCGGCTTCTGGCACCCTAGGCTCTACTCTGGACCTCTCCAGAAGCCTGGCGTGAGTCTGTCTCCTGCACTGTCCTTCCTCAGTGTGCTCTTCCTACAGGATAAAGGTTGTCCAGGGCAGAGGGCGCAAGGTCAGATTCATTTAAGCGGCAGTTCTCAACCTGTGAGTCCCAAGCACTGAAAAAGATACTTCTGATGCTACCTCTTGGTAGCAAAATTACTGTTATGTAATAGCAGCACAAATAAATATGAGAACCACTGATATAGAGGATTGATATTGAGGTGTTTAGTTAAATACACCAAGCTCTCCCCTTCCTGAGCAAGGCAATCACAGTAGAGGTAGCGGGCCCAGGAGATGACCAACACCCCTCTCTCAGTGGGGTAGAGAGGGAAAGAAACACAGGCTATCCCTAGAAGATTCAGGAGCACCCTTCCCCTCCCAGGGTTTCTACTGTTTCTCAGAACCCCAAGTTGTGTTGTCCAGGCAGGGCCACCTTCAAGTCTCAGCAGGCCAGCTGATGGGGCCTCCCTCCCTTAGGGTCCCTAGAGGAATGGTACCTCCCCTGGGTCTCAATTTGCATGGCAGGAAGGGGCCTAATGGGGAAGAGGTGGAGAGTAGGCAGGCTGCAGCCCAGGCTGACATACAGTTAGTTACATGTTTCTCCCAAAAACCTCTTAAGTGGTGATAGGCCTGGACTCAGAGACGGAGCGCTGACCATGGCCACACTGATGCCATCTTCCATGNCTGTTGTTCTTGCTGCTGCTTTTTTCAGGTACGGCATATGCGACAGACAACAGGCCTGCTGGCTTTGAAATGGGCCTATAGGTTCATCCCGTGTCTCAGCTCAGTTTCTTGCTTGCTCAACCTCCTGCCTTTTGTTTTCTGCTTCTTGTCTGCCTCGCTCTGACTGTCCTATGCCCAGCTCATGGGTCTTAATGGGAGGCTCAGGGCCTGAGGGCCCAGCTGCTCTCCAGTCTGGAGGGTTTCAGGTTGAACTGGGTGCAAGGGGCTAATTGCGTTGGCAGTTATGACCTGGAGGAGCCAGCCGGGCCCAGGAGGAAGAGGGACAGCATGTGGTTCCCAGCTAAGCCCTGGGGGCATGGCGTGGGAAAGGCTGGTTCCATAACCTGGAAGATAGCATGTTCTAGGAATGGTCCTCCCTTTGAAAGACTGGCCAAGCCCTCCCTGTGTGGCATTCTTCTCTTTATCTGCAGAAGCTCTAGGCCAGCCTGAGGGGCAAAGGCAGAAGGGAGTTGGGAGTGGGGCTGCTAGTGCCCTTACCTTACTTCTGCCTCTCTTGTACAGAGACAGGGAGAACTAAGGGGCTTGAAGCTGTAGTTCTGGAAGGAGGAAGTGGCTCTGGGAACGTGGAGGGGATCAGGGTGGGGCAATCAACTGAGGGTAGAGAGGCCTGACCTAGCCTTGCCCACTTCCTCCCACCCTCCAGGTGAGCCGGTACCTGCGGTGACAAACAGTGACCTGTCACAGAATCTCCAAGGTTAGTTACCTCAGCCATCACAACTCATTAGCCACTGTGGTCCCATATCTTTGCCCTGGAGCTCCCTATACCTACTCCTCTGACGGAGGCCCCATTTCTGGATGGCTGTCATCCCTTATCAGGCTACATGCTCCAGTCCTGGCAGCTGAGAGTCAGAACTAAACCTGGCTTAGAGATAAGAGAGTGACAGCAAGATAGGATTCCATAGGCCTCAGGCCTGTGTCTGTGTGGTTGAGACCCCACAAATCCCGCACGCTTAGTCACTGAGAAGTGTGAGTCTATGAGAAGGGTCAAGAGGGTATGGGAGGAGGGTCTTGGGTGACAGGCTAAGGATTCAACCTTTATCACCCTGGAGACAGTGGGGAGTCCTTCAGGATCTGGGGTGAGTGTATAAAAGGCCAGAGCAAAGAGCTGAAGTAACCAACGAGGCCAAGAAGCCTGTTCTGCAGATGAGGTCTGGGATCTGGCTGTTACAGTGGACGTGAATGCAATGGGAAGGTTCCAGAATCCTTCTTAAGGGAAGACTAGTGGGCAGAGGTTTGAGCAGGAAGAGGTGTGGAACAGAGGCTTGGTGTGTGGCCTCTCAACACGGCTTAATTTCCCACACCTCTGCCTTTGCACTGCCTCGTAAACCTGATGCTCCAGACATGGGAGGCAGGTTAAACTGGGTTAGTGTCTTCCACGGTGGGCTAGGTTGGCAAACAGGAAGACAATCAGCTGGATTTTTAATCTTGCCTTGATGTCCACAGGAAGCTCTTGTTCTGAGATCAAGCTGTACCCGAGGTACGTAGCCAAAAAGCGGGGCTCCGTGGTGAGGTTTTACTGTTACTCAGACTACTCCACCATCATGACCTGGTTTCGAAAGCAAGAGAAAGAGACACCCCAAGAGCTGTCCGAAGAAGAGGGACACATCTCAAAGACCCACAATGGCTCTACCCACGTCCTCACCATCCAAAACATCCAGTATGAGGACAATGGTATCTACTTCTGCAAGCAGCAATGCAACAGAGACTCAGAGGATGCTTGGAGCTGTGGCTCAGAACTTAAAGTCTTAGGTGTGTACCAGGTAGACTTGTGTTCACGTAGCCATCCACACCCATGCCCCTGCCTGCCAAGGGAGGTGGCCATGGCCCTGGAATTCCCAGGATAGCTGCTGGGCAGTTGGCTCTGAGGGGGTCCGAAGAGTCTCTATAGTTAACCTTCAGCTCCAGCGTTATTCATGCCCTGTCTCCCTGCCCCAGGATTCAGCACCTTGGAACAGCTGAAGCGGCGGAACACCCTGAAAGATGGCATCATCATGATCCAGACCCTTCTAATCATTCTCTTCATCATTGTACCCATCTTCTTGCTACTAGACAAGGTGCCCAGAGGAACTGGGGATCCTTGGGAAGACTGGGAGGTGGGCACAGGGGAGACAGGACCTGGGCAGGGTCTCCATCTTCTCAGACTCTGTGGCTGCTCTCTCAAGAAGGCTCCACCCCAAGTCCTGTCCACTGGCTTACTGATCATTCATTCATTGGTTCTTGGAGACTCTTCTTCCCCTCCTCCACCCAGACCCACATCCCTGGCCCATCAAGGTACATGGATGGAGGTTCCTAACACTCAAAACTATATTCTTCCACCCCCCCCCCGTCCCTCCCACAGGATGACAGCAAGGCAGGGATGGAGGAAGATCATACCTATGAGGTAAGGGACATTGTTACCTAGCAGCTCTGAGCTGCAGTGGTCTCCCTGTTTTGGCATGGTTAGAATATGGCCCAGACCTGAGCTCCAATTCATCTTTCTAGGGCTTGAACATTGACCAGACAGCCACCTATGAAGACATAGTGACTCTTCGAACGGGGGAGGTAAAGTGGTCTGTCGGAGAACACCCAGGCCAGGAATGAGGGCCACCCTTGTCCTGCCCAGCTCTTGGGCCTTGTTGCTTCCAAATTGCCTGGCTCACAGCCCATCCTTTCCTTCCTGGATCCCCAGCCAGCATCTGAAGCTGGACCACCAATGTCACCTCTCTCTTTAGCCCCTGGTCCCCAGCTCTTGCTGAAAGGCCTGGGGTAGAAGGACTATAGGGCAGTGACACGGAGTGCAGAGTTCTCTGGGGATAGATTGGACCTAAGCACCATGCAGAGTCTGTCCCCATGTTTGGGACAGGAAGCAGAGACTTGTGGGAACCTGCAAACGGACTCAGAGCAGACTAGCTTCCTGCAGCGCCCAGGAAGGACTATGGTCCCCACTGGTACCAGAAGGGCCTGCAAGAATGTCATTTCTCTCATCCCAAGGACCACTTAGCTTACAGCCCATCCTCCCGTGGAATAAACAGTGTTCTGACAACAGTGGCCTTCATGACATCCATCTCTAGGAAAGGGGTGGGTGGGCGTGGTTCTGGGAGCTACACTGGCATCTGAATGTGGTACCTATGGCCTTATGAAACTGTGGGGGGAAGTGACTGCCCTAGTCTCTCCACCCTTCTCTCTGAAGTCCCAGCTGGGGTCCACAGTCACACCCCTACCCCGGAACAGGTGCTGGAGGAAGAGAATACAACCTGCTCTCTGCTAAGCAGGGTTACCTTCACGCTACTCTCCATTGAACGAGAGAGAGAGAGAGAGAGAGAGAGAGAGAGATTCCTGTTGGGGGTGTGGTGATGCACGCCTTTATCCCAGAACTAGAGAGACGGAGGCAGGCGGATCTCTGTGAGTTCAAGGCCAGCCTGGTCTAGAGATCGAGTTCCAGGATAGCTAGAGCTACACAGAGAAACCCTGTCTTATGAGAGAGATTGATTCCTAAAGGGAATTTGAATGGTGACTGTTGAGGGCTTTTGGTCAGGGTACTCCCAGTATCACAGGAAGAAAGAACCCTTACCCCCGCCCCCTGCATCGGCCTCTAAGAACGGGGAGCCCCTTAAACATCTGGGAAGCCGAGGGCAGTTCAGCTGTACAAGCCAAATCTCCCTGCCAAGCTCTATTAACACATCCTTGCCAACCCTGCTGCGGATTCAAGCAGGTGAATCTTTACCCTGGGCAAATGGCAGGTTGTGGGAAAGACAACAGCTCCCACAGGAATTCTGGGCGGGGACAGGTGGGTGAGGCACACATGCCTGGGGCTTCAGGTCAGAATTCCTGTCACAAAGTGATCCTGACCTCTAGGCCAGGCTGGTTGAGGTGGGCCTTGTTGAGCCTCCTGGGTCTGGGCTGCCAGAGGGAACTGGCTTGTTTTGCCATCTGCCATCTCTGGCACTGACCTGAAGCCCTTGTTTTCCTGCTGTTTTGCATACTAGGGCTAATTCTGTCCCCTACCTCTACCAGAGACCAGGCAGTCAGTCAGTAAAGGAGTTTTAACTACTGCTCTAAGTAGGATCTCCCCCTGCTTGGGGCTTCCCTGGTTCAGGGGAGGCCTTGACTTTACTGAAAGACTACCCCCATTTCAGGAGCAGGGACTCCCTGGGCCTTGATTTTTTTGTTTGTTGAAAAAACATTACTTCGAAAGGAGGCACCCCCTTGAGCAGACACCTTCACAGGACAGTGACTCCCTTGGTTTTGACAGAGGAGTCCTACTTGGAGTGTTTGCTGTCTCTCATGGTGTCAGTCTGTCTGTTGTGTGAGTCCCTGGACACCTAGAAGTGACAGGGACGGTGGAAACCTAGCTAGGTCATAATCATGAGTGTAAGGGACATCTAAGACTGCAGCTGCTTTTTCTGTAACATGACAATCATAAATCCTATCTGGCACAAGTCTGATGACGCATGCCTATCGATCCCAGCTATCCAGGCTGAGGAAGAACTCTTGAGTTCAAGGCCAGCCTTGGCAATATGTTGAGAACTGTCTGAAAAAATTGAAGAAAGAGCTTAGCCAGAATACTGGATATTTCTCATTCAGAAAAATGTGGAATGCTTCATGAATTTGTGTGACAGGGCCTCTGACTGACCTGGAGTTCAGAGATTGGGCTAACCTGGCTGGTCTCCAGCCCCAAGCAGCTGCCATCCCTGCCTCCCCGGCACTAGGATTACAAGCATGCCCCGCCATGCCTAAGTTTTGTACTTGAGTTCTAGAAACTGAACGAAAGTCTTCATGTTTATGCGGCCAGCACTTGCTACCCAAGGCATCTCCCCAGCCAATTCTGTTTGTTTGGTTGTTTTTTTGAGACAAGGTCTTATGATACATTCCTGACCCCTGGAACTTGCTCCATTGATCAAAACTGACCTTGGACTCTCAGAGATCCTCCTGCCTCTGACTCCCGAGTGCTGGGATTAAAGGTGTATGACACCATGCCCGGTTTGATTGTGTATTTTTAAAGTTACATAAAATAATTAAGTCTTCTATTTATAAATATGGGAAGTTTGCATCATCCTATGAATTCTAAAACATGTCAAGTTTGTATAAGCTAAGAAACGGAGTAAGAGCCAAAAGTGGCTCCTGAGCACAACAGATAAATCATCTCTGAACATCTCTCAAGATGCTCTCAAAGTTTTGTGGAGCACCCCCTCATCTACATGGCTTAGTCTTTTTTTGGGGGGAGAGTATCTGGTTCCCTAGAACTGGAGGTACAGACAGTTGTGAATCACTATGTGAATTCTGGGAATTGAACCCCGGTCTTCTGGAAGAGCAGTCAGTGCTCTTAACCATTGAGCCATCTCTCCAGGCCTTCTGTGTGTCTGGGGTGGGGAGGAGTGAGCGGGTAATCTTAGTCCCTTTACTCAAAGCCCAGCAAGGTCAACAAAAGTGGCCAAGACTCAAAACCAAGTCTTGTAATCCAAAAATCAATTCTGCCCACTTAACCACTGCCTCCTGCATGGGGCTGGGCAGCAATAAAACTGAAGGGAAGGAGAAAGGCACTAGAGGAAGGGACCAGGGGACAGAATACCAGGACAGGGTGCCATTAGCTGTTTTAAAGAGCTGTGCTTTACAGCGTCTCTCTTCCTATTTATCACAAGGTCGGAAGCACTCCCTTTTAAACGGGGCCTGGACCAGCTTTCCCACTGCAGAATACGGCCCAGAGGCCCTTGGTGGGCACATGCCCCATTGCCCACTTGGGGAATCCAGCCAGGTCCCTCGGGGGCCCTGGTTTAAACACAGAGTGGTTCCTCCTCCGCTCAGCTTGACTTCCGGCCCTCTCAAAGCAGGTGCTGCCTAGGCTGGGGCCATCTGACCCATGGCTTCGGGTGTTTTTCCAGCAGAATCAGACTTGAGAGAAAAACAAGGTTCGAGAAGCCACCTCTCTTTGGGTGGGAACAGTGGGTAGTTCTCATGGCCAGCCACTGTCTAGCAGGCTGTGCCACCTGTGTGAGGACAGGGCCTCGAAAGTCACCTGGGAATACTCTATGGAATTCCCAGATTCCATCTGCTCTTTTTAGACCACTTCAGAACTGGGGGATTTCTGGATGTTTTCTGAGCCTTGGAGCTGCCCCCTCCCCTTCTGTGACATCCCCCAGTACTGCATTATATTGACAACATCGACCTTCAAGTGGAGGTAGCTGCCCCAACCCAGAAGTCTTTTCTTGGAAATGCAGCAGACTGCAAAGAACAAAGATTAACAGGCATTAAATTCTGAGTTCAGTTAGAAAGTAGTTTGTTTAAAAACATTTTGACTGATCCTGGTACGACTGTTTTTTAAAAACACCTTACCCTGGTGTGGCACCTTACATCTGTAACCCCATTTCCACCCCTCACATTTGGAAAGCTGAGACAGGAGGACTGACGCGTGTGCATCTGAAGACAACCTGGGTGACAGGTGAAACCCTGTCAAACAGACAAAACAGTACAAAAGTAAAAACATCTTTAAAAAAAAAAAGTCATCTTTCCTTGGGTTCACCCAACCCAGATCTGTCCACAAGGCAGAACAGAAAGCCAGATACCACTAGGATCACACTCAGCAAGTGTGGGTCTGCTTGTGTAGACTTCTCAGCGCATGCGTGAAGCCTTGTCTACTTTTTCAGTTAATTTTTTCATGGCTATGTTACTGTACATTCGTGTGCCTGTCCCTTTTTATCTAAAAACAACTGTGAAGTCGGGAACACTGGCTCACAGCTATATTCCCAAGACTTGAGAGACAGGCAAGAGGACTGCCACAAGGTCAAAGACAGTTGGACCATACAGTGAGACCTGTCTCAAAAAAACAAAACAATAACAGAAAAACGAAAGAATTGTTTTAGTAAAGGGGACTTCTAGACATGACATGTCTACTTGCTATTTGTAGCTTGTTGACCCTCTGAGCCCCCCTTGGTTTTCTGACCCCCTTTCTTGGTTCTCTTTTCCCAAGCATTTGCCCCTGTGAACAGGGACCTCTGGTTCCTCACCCAGGACTGCACCAGCTTGCCCGCTCCCTCCATGGTGTGGTTGGTCCTCACCCCAGTAAAAAGAAAAGATGGTGTCCTTTGTTCAATGAGGTATGCCCACCTTTCTGGTTCAGTGTTTGCCTTGGGGGGTGGATTGGCAGCACTTGCTCAATACCTGAGTAAGGGAACTGGCGGGCACCTGCCGTCCCAGCAAGCAGAGGCTGAGGCAAGAGGTCAGAGAGTTTGGGTCCAACCTGGGCTACACAGTGAGATGGCTGTCTCAGCGAGAGAAGCAGGACTGGGTGGGGAATGAGTAAAAGGAGGGCAGGAATGCCAGCCACCTCAAAGCTCCGGGGGACAGTGGTACAAGGTAACCACACACGACCATAGGACAAGATGACAGGAGGGAGCAGTTATCAAGAGCACCCCTCAGGGGAAGCATCCCAGACTTTTGTGTGTGTGGACGTGTGTGGACGTGTGTGTGTGTGTGTGTGCATGTGGATGTGAGTATACACGCGTGTATAAAGTACACTTGTACAAATGTGTGTGTGTGCCTATGGAGGCCAGAGAACAACTTTGGATAGTGTTATTCCATCAACCTTCATATTTTTTTTTTCTAACAGGGTCTCTCGCTGGCCTGGAACTGATGGAGCCAGCAAAGATGCTGGCTCCCTATCTCCACGTTCCCATGGACCCTCCAATCTCTGTCACCCCAGAACTAGAATTACATGGGTAATTCATTCACCCTACTTTTTTCTTTTTTTTAACACAGGTTCTGAGGACCCTAAGGGAGGTCCTTGTGCTTGTCTGGCACTGACTGACTGAGATATCTCTCTACCCCAGTCTTTTTCAGTACGTCTCTGTCCCTGGGGAGCATCCTGGAGGTTACTTAGCACGTCCAGTTAGAGTTGTCCATGGATTATCCCCCAGCATCAACAATACGCCACTGGTAGACGGGGGCGCCTGCCCAGCCATCCCCCAGCCCTCTACAGCCCCCCTCTACTCAGAACCTTCTGCCGCATTGTGGGGAGAGCTCCAGGGTCCAAGAAGATACAGGAAGTGAAAGTACGAAGCACACTGAAACGTGCAATACAAATATGAAGGATGATATGATTTGCTTCACTAAATCAGGCCACATCGGGTTGTTTTTTTGCTACAACTTTTCTTAGCGTCTGTGGATGCCCCACTCGATCCCTTTGCATTCAGTTCCTCCCACCTTCACTGAACATCTGTGTGAGGGCTTGCTATACAGTGAGGAAGGTCTTGCGCATGCCAGCCAGTACCGTGGGGAGAAGACTACAGAGTCATCCCTTAGAAACTGCAAGACCCAGGCAGTCTGTCTCTAAGCCCCAACGTCCTTTGCTCTCAAATGAGACACATAGGCTTTATTGTCCAGTACAGTTTCTGGCACATGGTGGGTCTTCAGAAACACACCTCCCCTGGAAAGGCCCTTGGGAATCCCCAAATAGTACTCTTTAAACTTTAGAGTTTAAAGACTGTGACTCAATAGAGTTAGTGCTAAGACCCATGTACTAATTGGATTAGGGGAGGTTGTACACTTGAAAGACCAGCACTCAGGAGACTGAGACAGGAGGGTCATGAGTTTGAGGCCAGTTTGGGCTACACTATGACCTCCGGAGGAGGACAGAGCAAGCAGTGGGAAGGGTGTGCTTCAAATTGCCAGTGAAGAGTGTGCAGAGGTACCCCTAATCCTGCTGAGGTCATTCCTACGACCAGGATGAGAAAAATAAGACTGCTCCCACCTATAGAATTGAATCTCAAGCATAGAGGAGGACACTTTAGGACCAAGACAAGATCTGTGACTTTCTGTGGTACATATAGGGAAGCCCAGAGACAGTCCAGTCTGGAAACACAAAAGGCTTCCAAACAAAGACATCCATGGATTCCATGCTAGCAGGGGCATTCTTTGTGTATGTCTGTATCAGTTCATGTGTGTGTATGAGTATGTGTACCGTGTATGAATGTGTGCGGAAGCCAGAAGTCAACAACAGATGGTTTCTCAAGCAACTGTCTGCCCTGTTTTACTTTTATTATTTTGTTTTGAAAGTGTGTGTATGTGTGTGTACAAATGAATTCAAGGGACTGGATCATGGGGACTGGAGGAGGGTATTGGGTCCCCTGGAACTATAGTTACAAGCAATTGTGAGCAGGCCTTTGTGGGTGTTAGGAACCAAACTTGGGCCCTCTGCAAGAGCAGTATTTGCTCTGAGTTTCTGAGCCAGCTCTCCAGCCCCTTCACCTTGTTTTTAGTGAAAGGGACTTTCACTGAATCTGAAACTCAGAGATCCAGCTAGAGCAGCCCTAGGGATCCTGAACCTCCATCCCTGAGCTTATAGGCGCATGCCAATATGCCTTGCCTTATAAAGGCTGCTGGGGATCTGGACTCAGGTCCTCACGCTTGTGAAGTAAGCTCTTTATTGACCAAGCCATCTCTCTGGCTCTAATAATGAGTATTTCCTTTGCTTTTGTGGCTTGGTTGGTTTTGTTTGTTTATTTTGAGGCAGGGTTTCTCTGTGTAGACCTGGCTGTACTAGAACCTGCTCTGTAGACCAGGCTGACCTTGAACTCATAGAAGTGAAAATGGGTGTTTCTTAGAGATGTCATCTTGAACTGAACTTCTGGAGGCTGGGCTCATAGATGCCAGTCACAGCATCTCCCCAACAGGCCCTACAGAGGTCATTGTTTGGCAGCCACTGACCCTGAAGGATTCTGAGGTTTCAGTGGTACATTTCCAGAAGAATCAGACAAACCCTAAGTTGAGTCAAAGCTTAGCTTCTAGTAGCAGTGGATTCTAGTTTTTGGTCTCTGTCACCAGAGGTCCTAAAAGATAGTCCAGACTAGAGAAGAGAACACAAAAACCCCTACGACCTCACATTTGGCTTCAGCTCATCCTCCTGGGCCTAGAGCTCATCATACTAACATTCTATAAAGATGTATCCCCAGGAGTCCCCAAAGTCCCCTGGGCAACTCAATTCTGAGGTCACTTCAGTTTTGAGATGACAAGAGAAAATGTCAATTACCCCCTCTTCCAAGGGATGCCGGGGGGGAGGATAGCAGTGGAGGCCGAAGGCTTGAGGACCATCCTCCACTGCTCATCTAGCCCCTCCTCTCTGGAGAGTTGGAAGGAGGAGGGGAAATTGTGTCCTTCCTTTCCCTCTGGTGCTGTCTTTCTTAGAGCCTGTATCTCCGGTAACCCCCTGCAGCCTCCCCCAGGCCTACCTGGAACAGCCCTTAAGGCCCCAGCAGCCTCTTCAGAATGGTGAATCAGGAGTAGTATTGGAAAATGCTTGGAGGATGTTAAAAGGCTGTATCTTCTGGTCCCCAGGAAGGAGAGGTGTAGCGGCCCCAGCGTTCATATTGTAGGCCCCAGGGATGTGATTTTTCAATGTTGGTTGCTGACAGGACAGCCAGCTCCTGGAGAGATATGCTTGCTTGTGTGTTTTCATACTGGACAAAGGCATGCAGTAAACATCCTGAGATCCAAAGATAGGAGATTTAGATGCAAGGATGCTGACACAGCCCAGCCGTCTTTGGTCCTGGCTTTGTCCTGTTGTACGTTTTCCCATATCACACCCCCCCCTCAAGCTTCTGGGGCATTTTCACCTGGGAATTGGCAGGGAAAACGAAATGAAGCAAAGGCACCGTTGTGTTCAGGGGTGAGTCCCAGCGCTCAGAAGGATTTAGAAGCTAAATTAGCTGGCTGATCCCCACCCAGGCGCTAGGAGCTTGGGACATGGAACAGGGGAACTGCAAGGGGAGCTGCTGCCTCAGCAGAACCGGCTCTTAAGGTTGTTCTTCCCCGAAACTCAGTCGTCTCTCCCTCTGAAAAAAAATAGATTTGGTAGTTACACCACATGCCCAAGACTTTCTCGGGACCAAATAGAAAGCGTCCTTTGCCTCTTGATTAGGGCTTGACAGATGCTAAGGAGCAAGGAGGGTGCTGTAGTGAGTGGGTAGCCGACCCCAACTCCCAGGGCTGCCAGAAGACTCAAAACCCCAAAAGGCTTTCAGAACTTTGAGGTGCCCCGAGACCTCAGGGCTATAGGGAAGTACTTGAAGTCCATGTCTGTTTACAAGGGTTGTGTTACAAGAGTTAAGCTCTATGGCAGGTCCAAGGAGCAGGGTCCATTGCCCCACAGACAGACCTAAGGGTCACCTTTAGGTCTGTTGAAGGACAAAGTACGTGGTCGGTACCCTCTAGTGGTCAGTGGTAGCACTACATTCAGCTGCCCTCTACCAACCTGTGTATTTGATGAGGGAAGAGGTTCCCCCCTCTTTCCCAACAGGCATATTCTTTCTCTGTCTCTATCTCTGTCTCTCTTTCTTTATTTTTACGTTTTGTTTGTTTTTCATTTCTTTATTAATTGTTATGATTATGATTATTATGGTTTTTTGAAACAGGATTTCTCTGTAGCTCTGGCTGTCCTGGAACTTGCTCTGTAGACCAGGCTGGCTTGAACAGCTAGAGATCTGCCCGCCTCTGCCTCCCAAGTGCTGGTATTAAAGGCGTACACCACCACCTCTCTTTTTTTAAAGGTTAACTTTTTTTTATTGGTGTATATGTGGATGAGCCTGTGCCACACGTGTGTGCTTGTGGAGGCCAGAAGAGGGCATCAAATCCCCAAGAGCGGAAGTTACATGTTGTTGTGAGTCTCTTGACGTGGGTGCTGGGAACCAAACTTAGGTTGTCTGGTACAATAGCAAGCTCTCTTAGCATGGAAGTCATCTCTATAAACCCAGCTCATGTAGTCTTTGTAGTTCTGGACTTAGGGAACCATACGTTCAAGAAGAAAAGGACAGAACAAGGCCAGAAAAATGGTCCAGGAGGTAAAGGCACCTGCAGCCAAGCCTGAGTACCTGAGTTCAATCCCTGGGACCCACATGATGGAAAGACAACATCAATTCCCAAGTTATCTTCTGATTCCTACATACACACACTTTAGCACACACACACAAATAAATGCAATTTAAAAAGAAACATTGATGGGGACAATGCCTTTTTCGAAGATCTCTGTTGCCCCCCATCCCAGGGAGCAGACAACAGCAATTCTGCCCCTGGACTCAGGATGCTCTCCAAAGGACATGTTGGGTGGTCTCTGTAGCTGAGAGCTTGCATAACCAATGCTCACAAACCTGACAAAGGTGGTGATGGAAAGATAAGCTTGGGGACATGACCTCAGGAGAGGAATGGGAACATGGTGAGTGGGAGGAGCCTCTAAATTATCCATCAGTACAAGCTGTCAGTGTCCCCGACCCATGAATAAATGTATAGGGAAAAGGCAGGGGCCTTGGGATCAGGGAAAACAAGTAGGGTATAAAAGGGGCATGCAAGGGACCAAGTCCCAGATCCCAAACAGCTCAGGGTCCTGTGGACAGACCACTGAATGGCAATGGCTGCAGGTAAGCATCCTTGAATCCTGCTGGGTATGGTATGGACCACGGGGCCCTGGAGATGGATTTGAGGCTTCGAACGTGAGTGCAGCCCAACTTCTGCCCATGTTGGAAACACTCTGGGTCCCTACGGGAGCTAGGAGAGATTGGCCATCACTCTCAGTCTTTTCCTGTCTCTCTCTAGATTCTCGGTCCTCCTGGCTCCTGACCTTCACCCTGCTCTGCTTGCTCTGGCCTCAGGAGGCTGGTGCGTTTCCTGCCATGCCCTTGTCCAGTCTGTTTGCCAATGCTGTGCTCCGGGCCCAGCATCTGCACCAGCTGGCTGCTGACACCTACAAAGAGTTTGTAAGTTCCCCAGCAATGGGTGCCTGCCTGACTATGGCAGCAGGAAGGGGCAGACCCTTGCCCTCAGACTGTGGGAAGTCACAGGGGGAAACTGAGGGGTCAGGGATCTTAAGCCAATGATGTCAAGATGAACAGACACGGAGTGGGTCCTCCATAAGGTAGCGATGACAGGGAGCTCCAGGCTCACCCTCCATGACTGCTCTTCCTCCAGGAGCGTGCCTACATCCCCGAGGGACAACGCTATTCCATTCAGAATGCCCAAGCTGCTTTCTGCTTCTCTGAGACCATCCCAGCCCCCACAGGCAAGGAGGAGGCCCAACAGAGATCCGTGAGTGGCTTTGTCTGCACAAATTCTCTCTTCCCGCCAGTAACCCTAACTGCACCCCAGGCCAGGGACCCTCCTTCTCCCTGAAGCTGGGATAACCTTGAAGTCCCAGGCAGTAGTCACTAGGCAATACACTCCACCAAGCCCTTTCTTCTTAGGACATGGATTTGCTTCGTTTCTCGCTGCTGCTCATCCAGTCATGGCTGGGGCCTGTGCAGTTCCTCAGCAGGATCTTCACCAACAGCCTGATGTTCGGAACCTCAGACCGCGTCTATGAGAAACTGAAGGACCTGGAAGAGGGCATACAGGCACTGATGCAGGTGAGGAGGGCCCTGGGGTGGACCGTGCTGTCCTTTGCCTCTGCCCAGAGCATAGCTGGGGCCTCACGGCTCTTCTCCATTTACCAGTCAGGCCTTGACCCTTGGGAAGGGCTCTCATTCGTTTCTTTCTTCTTATGAAGCTTCCAGGCCTTTCTCTAGATCCTGGAGTTGGGGGAGGGCACAGCTCTTGAGACTCCTGTTCCTCTCCTGCCCATCCTTCCCACTGCAGGAGCTCGAAGACGGCAGCCCCCGCATCGGGCAGATCCTCAAGCAAACCTATGACAAGTTTGACACCAACATGCGCAGCGATGACGCCCTGCTCAAAAACTACGGGTTACTCTCCTGCTTCAAGAAAGACCTGCACAAGGCTGAGACCTACCTGCGGGTCATGAAGTGTCGCCGCTTTGTGGAAAGCAGCTGTGCCTTCTAGCGGCGCAGCATCTCCACAGCGTCTCTGCAGTGTCTCCGCTGTGTCCCCGCCAGTGCCTCCCTTTACCCTGACGCCTGCCCAGCCCTATGTATCATCCTAATAAAATTAAGATGCATCACATTGCTTGGCTAGATGTATTTCTATTATGGGATGGAGGGGTGCTGTCAGAGTCCTAGAAGCCAACCTGCAAGAGTCCTGTGGGCTGCCAGAAGAGCAGCCCTGACTTTCCTTGGATCACATCGAGTCAACACATCACTTCCCCTACTGCATGAGTCTGCTCCCAATCCATAGTCAAAACCCCAGCTCTCTGGACAGCAAGTCAGTAAGGTCATAGGTCACCCCCATAAAGTACTCAGAAGTGGTCCTCTCTCCTCCATCTAGAATCAGGAAGACCAAAGAGCCCCCCTGCCCCCGAGATTAGAAAGAAATGAAAATGAGACAATGAGGCACCAAAGAAAAACATCTTCAAAGAGAGAAAACATGAGCAAAATCACAGAATTACTGTGGTGTGTCAAATTTAAGACAGGTTTTCGTCTGGGAAATGGAGGCAGTTCAAAAATGAGTTTGGAAGCTGGGCATGGTGGCGCACAACTGTAATCCCAGCATTTAAGAGGCTGAGGCAGGAGGACTGTTGTGAGTTTGGAGCCAGCCTAGTCTACATAGTGCGATATAGGCTAGCTTAATCTATGTAGCAAGACTGTGTGAAACAAAAACAAAACAAATGGGTTTGGAACAACCAGAACCAGCAGGACTAAATACTGAATTAGGGTAAGGGATGGATAAGAGATTCTAAGACGAAGATTGCCATAGTAATTCCAGTGGGCATCAGGTAGCGGCTAAGGGATGGCTCAGTTGGTGTTTGGTTTGTAAGCATGAGGACCTGAGTTCAATGTCCAGAATCCACATTAAAACAAAACAAAACAAAAAAACCCAAATGTGATGGCATGTGGTTGTTAACTGCAGTATTGTGGAGAAGAAACAGGCAGCTCCCTGCTCATTTTGTGAATTCCAGGTCAGTGAGAGCCCGTCTTAAAAATCAAGGTGCACAGTGCCTGAGGAGAGACAGCTGAAGTCGTCCTCTTGTCTGCGTAAGCACACACAGCCATGTGTACTGCACTCACAAGAACACACACGCACACATACACACATGCACACACACGCGCACACACACGTATGCGTGCATACACACACATGTACACACACACACACACGGGTATCAGAGAGAGAAACACAGAAGAGATGAAAGCTCGCTGGGCTGGGACAAACAACTGACACAATGGAGCACTTCCTTGTGAGGAAGGGGACCTGTGTAACATGAAGAACTGTGGGCCCAGCTAAACGTGGGCTCAGCGGACCTTGTCACCCTTTACCATGAAGAAATAGGTCTCTGAAATCCTCTGAGGTGAGGACATCCAGACGAATACATGCAATTTAATTTTCAAACATTGGAACACATATGGAAAACATTTTAGGCAACCAAGACAGGGCCTCTCTATATTTTGGAAGGCAAGCCCACTGTGACTCTTCGACCGTCCAATCACAGCTGTTCTGTCATCGCCAAGATTTTTTTTTCTATGCCACCAATGCCCCTCAGGTAGATAGATGACTTTGATCTTGTTAGTGTCAAACTCAGGTGGCAGCTGACTTCAGACTCAGAACAATGGGGCCATGCTATTCCTTGGCTTCTCTGAGCTGAAAGACTCTCGACAGATCATTCCATTAAACTATTCTGACTGAAGCAGGGATGTGTCAGTTAACAGACACAGAGCAACAGTTTGTTGGAGATGGATGGTGAGGAGGTAGTCAAGGACCATATGGGGATATAGGGAGACGAGCTCCTGGGCTCGAGTCCCTGAGCCGTTCCCCACTGAGAGTAGCATCTGTATCTTTCTCCTACTCTCCAAGTCTTCAATAGTACTGGATAGGTCTTCTCTAACCCTCCTGCTCTGGTCCCTGGGAACAGCCTGGCAGGGTGAGGCTGACTGTGGTGGGTGCACGCCTTTAGTCCCAGCACTCAGGAGGCAGAGGCAGAAGGCCAGCCTGGTCTACAGAGCGAGTTCCAGGACAGCCAGGGCTACACATAGAAACCCTGTCTTGAAAACCCAAAAAATAAAAACAAAACAAAGCAGGATGACGGTCTGGGGATGTCTGAGGTTAAGAGTTGCTTATTGTTCTTCCAGGGGACTTGGATTCCATTTCCAGCACACATGCTGGGTAGCTCACAACTTGTAACTCCAGCTACAGGAGGTCCAACACCCTCATCTGGCCTCTACATTTACCTGGACACATATGGTAGACATACACACACACTACATCCACATAAAAATTTTTAAAAAGCAAATGTTAAACAATTATAACCAGGATAATGCCAAAGTCAAACAACCGTTGGTCCATACATTCCACAAGAAATAAAAATCTTTTAAAAATATTGCACCCATGACCTGTAGAAAACGATCTGACCTCAGCCCACATTGAGAACCTGATAAAACACTGGCCCCTTTGCTTCGAGGCAGCCTGAGAAGGGCTGCCCCTATGCCCTGGAGTAAAAGCCTCCATTAAAGCTGTGCTGCAGGCCCACATTTGGTTCATTCATTTCTGCTATCACTAAATTGAAGAGTTCTCTCGACTGGCTGTGGTGCTGACAATTCAGTGTGGGCATGCTCAAACACTTAAAACTGGGAAGATATAAGTTGTTGGTTTTTTTGGTTGTTTTGTTTGGTTTGGTTTTTGAGACAGGGTTTCTCTGTGTAGCCCTGGCTGTCCTGGAACTTACTCTG
>LOEQ01000408.1:290558-313399 GCA_001685075.1 Bramus lutescens | reverse complement strand
CCCGGGAGACAGGTTTTGGACTCGAGGCCTTCAGGTACATCACAATATCACCATAGTTCAAGACAGAGGATCTGTCCCAGAGCACTGCTGTAGAACTCACCGAATTCTCAGAGCCTAGCCCAGGCCGCTCTCTATAGCCCAAGCCTCCTCCACCAATGTTCAGTTTTTTGCCTTTCCCTCCTTTGAAGCGGGATTTCCGAAACCAGGCATTCTGCAAAGAACACAATTCACATGAAGGGAGGAAAGGCCAAAGAAAGAGTATCAGGTCAGAGAGAAAACAAAGTAGGCAGGAAGAACTTTCCTGCCTTGGCCTTGGTGAAGCCACAGATGGATGACTTTGAACTTCCTTCTGAACCATCTGCGGCCACTTCCTGAGCATTTGCCACCATGTAGAGTAGAGTTGAATCTAAGGTTTCAGAACTCCAGACAATCACTGTACCAATGAACCACACCCTCAACTCCACCCTGTCTTCATTTTGGTAGCATGACACACCAAATTTATCAGGTTGCTTAGACACTTAGCTAAGGTTTCCCCTACTTCTACCTCCCTCCTTCAGAACCTCTTGGAAGAAAAGTGATTAAGCAAACATAAAATGTAACTTAGTTACTATGGCTATGTCTCAGAAAGGAAAACAAATTTATATTTTATTTCTTTTTTTTTTAAAGGGGGGCACTGGAGAAATGGCTCAGAGGTTAAGAGCACTACTAGCTGCTCTTCCAGAGGTCCTGAGTTTAATTCCCAGCAACCACATGGTGGTTCACAACCATCTACAACGAGATCCAGTGCCCTTTTCCTGTAGGCAGAACACTGTATACATAATAAATAAATAAACCTTTAAAAAGAAAAAAGAAAGAAAGCTGGGTAGTGGTGGTATATAATGCTTTTAATCCCAGCACTTGAAAGGCAGAAGCAGGAATATCTCCGAGTTCAAAGCCAGTCTGGTCTGCAGAGACAGACCCAGAACAGCCAGGAATACAGAAAGAAATCCTGTCTCAAAAAACAAAAACAAAAAACCACAACAAATTATTTACTATTATTGTATGTGCCTTTCTATTTAAAGTGTCTACAGAGGTCAGGGGGCATTGAATCCTCTGAAATGGTAGTTACAGGTGGTTGTGAGCCACCTATGTGGATGCTGGGGAATAAACCAAGGTCCTCTGAAAGTGCAGTAAGTAATGGGAGTCAGTTCTCCAGCCCTGTATTTCATTTCTTAACCCAACTATAAATACCACTGAACATATAAGCTTACACAGTTAGGAGCAAAGCTTTACAAAGAATGAATACTTTCAGAAATAAAGGGAAAAAGGCTAGGTGAAATAAGGCTTATTAAGAACTGACTTTAGGGGCTGGAGAGTTGGCTCAGAGAGGTTAAAAGCACTGTCTGCTCTTCCAGAAGATCCAAGTTCAGTTTGCAGAGCCTACATGGAAGCTCACAACTGTCTATAACTCCAAGATCTAACACACTCATGCAGACATACATGCAGGCAAAATAAACATAAAGTAAAAATAAATAAATTTTAAAAAGAACTGACTTTAGGCTGGGTGGTGGTGGTGTACACCTTTAATTGCAACACTCAATAGACAGAGGCAGGAGGAGCTCTGTCAGTAGGCTAGCCTGGTCTACAAAGCAAGCTCTAGGACAGCCAGAGCTGTTACACAGAGAACCCCTATCTTAAAAACAAACTAAAAAAAACACCAAAAACAAAAAAACCCAAAAAAAAACCAGCAAAAAAGAACTGACTTTAGCCAGGCACATGAAAGGCAGAGGTGGCAGGAGGATGACTGTCAGTTTGAAGCCAGCCTAGTCTACATAGTGAGCACAACCAACAACAACAAATAAGCAGAACACAAACATGAATGTTAAAATATCCAACTGAGAATTACATATTACTTGTCTAAATATTTGAGAAGTATGACAGGCTTAGAAAAGGTACAGAGCACAGAAAGTCTAAAACACACAAAGTGCATAGGAATATGCCATGCAAATGCACCCTTCTGAGCAAAGGAGAAAATGACATCATTGTTCTCTTCCTTTCTGCACTTGGGTTACAAACAAGGGTGTTCCCAGCAATCCAGCTGTGCTAATACAGGCTAAAACAGCTAAGTGGACTGGCCTGAGTCAAACAAACATCTCCTACTATCAGAACTTGTCTTGAGGAACAGGAAATAGAATGTTTGCCTAGTACAGACAAGACCCTGAGTTTAATCTCTAGCATTGCAATAAAAAAAGCCAACTGTCCCGAATACACTTGTAATTTGAGAACTGCACAGAATAAATGATTCACAGTATAATTTGGTAAATTGCCTTACTTAGTTTTGGAACAGAGCATATTTGGAAGTGGACAGTCAGGATGGTCAGAGATATGAAATGTCAGTATGTAAGAAATACTTGAGGCCTATTGACACAGGGGCAGGAGATGTAATTCAGTAATAGAACATTTGCCCACCATGTACAAAAAACCCTGGACTCAATCCCTAACAGTAAAAACAAACAAAAACCAACCATATATTTTTAGCCCTCAAAAAGAGAAGACTTAGGATAGGGATGTAACAAGAGAGAATAGTGGGCATCTTCTGAGATTAAACTTATTCATAAAGTGTCCTATGGGGTGAAACAGGAAGAAATTAAAGAAATAGATTTCAGCCCAAAGAAAGGAGTAGCTTTTCAATAGAAACAAGTAGAAACAACATACACATGAATTCTAACATCACATGGTACCAGGTCCACACATTAACCACGCCCTTCCTGCCCATTTTCTTTTCAAGATCTTATGTTATCTTAGTCCCCTGTTTGTTGAACTTTCTTACTCAGCTGCATAATCTCTATCAATTTCAAGGGTCCAACCCTCACCTGCATTGCCAGGTCTAAAAGTTCCTTAGAAACATGTTGGTTGGCTCCTTCCAGGTTCCGGACAAGGTCACCTGCAAAATTGCTGTCCTTTGGGGTCAGTAAGGTATAGGCCACGCCCTTCTCACCAGCTCTTCCTGTTCGGCCAATCCTATGAGTATGGGTATCAATGTCTCGTGCTACATCATAGTTAATGACTGTCTTAATTGAAGGAATGTCCAGACCACGGGCTGAAATAGAAAATATTCAAATTCTTTTACTTTTCATCTGCAGTAAAAAGAAAATCAAAGTAACTAGAAATGCTAATTATAAGAACATGCATTTTCCTGATCCAGGCAAACTCCTGGCATGGAGCCAAGAATAAAAAGTAGTTCACACTACTGGGAATAATGTGTGTGTGTGTGTGTGTGTGTGTGTGTTTGTATACATACATATGTGAATATGTATATACACGTACATACATACTGTGGATAATTTTCCTGGAATCACACCTGTAATCCCAATACTTGGAAGATGGAGGCAGGAGGAGCTAGGAGCTTGAGAGATGGCTCAGAGGTTAAGAGCAGTGGCTATTTTTCTAGAGGACCCTGGCTCAATTCCCAGCACCCACATGGCAGTTCACAACCATAATGTAACTCCAGGTCTAGGGAACAAGATATCCTTACACAGGCAGACATGCAGGCACATAAAAATAAACATCAATATACATTAAAAAATAAAAGGAATTATTAAAAAAAGATAACCTGAGTTATACATCAGAATTTATCTTAACAAAAAACAAAACAAAAAATTCCCACAAGTGAGCCAGGCAGTTGGGGCACACGCAAAGGCAGGAGGATCTCTGTGAGTTCGAGGCCAGCCTGGTCTACAAGAGCTGGTTCCAGGACAGGCTCCAAAATTAAAGCAAAACCCTGTCTTGAAAAAACAAACAAACAAAAATTCGCACAAGTCAGCCCACTAGGGATTCAGTTAGTAGTGTGTTTTATGCATGCACATACCACAGCATATGTATAGAGTGCAAAAAACCTTGTGGAATGCTGTCAGGAATGGTTGACAAGTACCCAATGAACCACCTTGTAGGTTCAAAAGACTAGGGTTTTTTGTTTGTTTGTTTTGTTTTTTGAAACAGGGCTTCTCTCTCTGTATATCTCTGTCTGTCCTGGAACTTGCTCTGTAGACCAAACTGGCCTTGAACTGAGAGATCCTCCTGCCTCTGCCTTCCTAGTGCTGGGATCAAAGGTGTGCACCACCACTGGCACCCAGCTAAAATACTTGTTTTCAAGGGTAGCAAAATAAAGCCAAAATTTAAGATTAACTAATGTAAGATATGCAGTGAAGCAAACAAAAGGACATAAATGTTCTCCCCTAGGCACTTGCTAGCTGCAAGGGCACTTTGATGAAAAAGAACACTAAATGAAAGTAATCACAGAGCTGCTGTTCTATATAGGATACAGTGGGAGTGTTCCATTAGCCTGACCAGATGCCATAGGTCTTTAACAGGGTAGGGCAACACCTATATAATAAAGTCTAAGGTTATGGTGAAATTCACCCTGATTCTTACCTGCAACATCAGTGGCCACCAGGACGGGGATGTCCTTTTTCTTAAAATCTGAAATGACCTTGTTTCTTTCACTCTGATCCATGTCCCCATGGAGCAGACCAAGATTATGACCTTCCTGCTTAAGGTTATTGGCTAGTTCTTCAGCATTGGCTTTTTTAGTAACAAACAGAAGAACACTCCCTGAAGAAGTAAACTCCACCAGACGCCGGGTAAGCCAGTTCCATTTACTGGGCCCAGAATGGAGTATCTCCACAATCTGTGTCACATCTTCATTTGCCTGAGAGGAGATAAAACAAGAACTGTGACAATGGTGCCACAGGGGACTTCCACGAGCCTTGTGGTAAAATATAAAATAATAGAAATGGGTTAGTTATTATAAGATGCAAGAGTTAGTTAATAAGAAGCCTGAGCTAAAAGGCCAAAGAGTATACAATTAATATAAAGCCTCCGAGTGGTTATTTCGTAAGTGGCTTTGGAAACAGACAGGTGGAGAAAACCCTAACCGGGGTACCAGTGGGATGGAGATTATTTGATGCCCCACATTGGGTGGCATTATGTAAACAGAGATTGCACTTTTGTTTCCTGGTCACCCAGACCTAAATAATCTCACAACAAAAACTATATTAATTACAACACTGTCTGGTCAACAACTCAGGTGTATCTCTATCTAGCTAGCTCTTACATTTTAAATTAACCCATTTCTATTAGTCTACATACTGCCACGTGGCCTTAGTGTTGCCCTGTTTTCTGTATGTCTTGTTTCCTTGGCTGCTGGCTGGCTGGCAGCTGCTTGACTACACCTACTCTCTCTCTATTATCTTTGTTCAGATATCACGTCTGCTATACCACTGACCAAAACAATTTTAATCATCAACCAATAAAAGCAACACATATACAGAAGGACAACCCATATCAGAGTCCTAACAAAACCTGGTACCTTTGGGTCCTCCTTTAGTATGTCAAATACAGCTTAGAATTTTCTCAAAGCACCTTGCTCACCAACTCCCGTACCCCCTATGTTCACATCTAATCTGTATGCTTCAATAATCTGTAATGATTTTTATATGCTTATCCTTATTATTCCCAGGGCAGTAAACTTTTCAAGGCCCTGCCCACTCACTGTCATAAGCACGATTTACATAAGCATATTAAGAAATAAGAACTTAACAAATTAAGATGCTCAGAATTTAAAAAATTTTTAATTATAATTTTTTAACAATAATTAGGAGAAAGAATCAACATGGTTAACTAATAAGAAGTACATTATTTCAGTAGAAAAGATCTGTTTCCAACACAAAGAAATAAACATTTGGGGTGTAGGATATGCTAATTATACCTTATATACATGTATTGAAATGTCATTACATTCCATAAATATTTATAATTATGTGCATCTTTCCTTCCTGTGTTATGGCACAGAGAACAATTTAGAGGAATTAGTTCTCACGTTTGATGATGTGGGTCCTGGGGACTGAATTCAGACTTAGAGTTTCACAAGAGTACTGGCTGAGCCACCTACTGGCTCCCAGTAAATTCTCTAAATAACCTTAACTGAATTACAAATTCAAATTTGTAGGTAAGGATATGTGTAGGTAAGCACAAAATCAAACTTATTCTTACCAGACTCCAAAGTTACCTCATACCACTCTATGCAGATTGCTTTAACAATCACTTAAATGTCCACAGTATAACTTACTAAGTTTTTAAGTTGTGAAAAAAGACATGTGTGGTAGTATATGCCTTTAATACCAGCACTTGGAAGGCAGAGGAAGGTGGATCTCTGAGTTCCAGGACAGCCTGGTCTATAAAGTAAGTTCCTGGACAGCCAGGGAAGTTACACAGAAAAACCCTGTCTTGAAAAACCAAACAAAAAAGATGAAACAAATATAATTCTCATATATCCATCATTCAGCTTCCACATATGGACACTGTGACACTCCCCTCAACTTGTGTATCTTAAAGCAAATCTAAACCATGCTGTACCATACACAACATTTTAATTAAAGCATTACTGTAGGACCAGGTGTGGTGGCACCTGCCTTTCATTCCAGCATTCAGGAGGCAGAGTGCTGATCTACAGGGCTAGTTCTAGGACATCCAGGGTTACAGAAAGAAACATTGTCTCAAAATGAAAATCCAACCAAACCAAACAACAACAAAATCATTACTTAAGAATTAAACTCTATGTCCCTAAGAGAAATCCCAGAACCCACCCTGCCTTGTATAGGATTACCTCTCCAATGTCTCCCTGCACTACTCGAATAGGGTCAATCAAGATGTCTCTGGCCAATTTTTCAATCTTTTTCCGAAAAGTTGCACTGAATAAGAGAGCTAAAAGATAAAGCAAATACTGTTAAAACAAAATAAAAAAATAAAAAGTATTTCTTACAGAATCCATTAAGCTTCTGAAATGTAACTGATTCACTAAATAAAAATGGTTTTCTTTCTTTTGTTTTTCATTTTCAATCAAGAAATGAGCTGTTGTAATGGTTCAGAAAAAGGCTCTTATTTCAAATCAGCAATTGAAGTGCAGCAAATTACTGAATTTCAGTTTTCAGGACCTGGTGACCTGCCTAGCATGTAGAAGACTTAGGTTCAGTATTGTGGAAAACAAAACAAAACATACAGGAATTATATCTAATAATCTCTAAAGTTTTTTTTAAGCTCAAATAAATGGTCATTAAGCCTCCCCTTTACATTTAGCATCAGTATGTACACAGAAATTTTCACTTCCATAACTTTAAGTATTTATAAAATACGTGTTCATTTTGAATATAAATATTATTTTATTACAAAGCTGCTTGATACATACTCTGTCTGTCAGGACGGACATGACTTGCTATGGAACGAACCTGGTACTCTGAAAGAAACAGAACAGTAATCAGAACAATACTGTAATGCAGTTAAGAGAGGTGTGAAAGTCACTTTAGGAAAACTCACGAGAACTTTCAAAGATTAAAAAAGCCCTGAAACTCCTAGACAGCACTCAGTACGAAATTTCAAAAAAAAACTTCAGAGTAGCGGAACTCGGTGGATAGTGGTTATGTAGAAATCTGCATATCTGGGTTGAGCCAAAGAGTCCAGGAAAGGACCTCGGATGACGTAATATTGGACGTTAACCTTCAAGGGCTGTGAGTGAAAATGAAGAACATAAAACAGTCTCTCTGCTATAAGCACTCGCACATTTTCTCAACAGTCAAGACTAGCACTTCCCTTCAGAAAACTCCTACAAATAAATGGCTCACGGCTTGGTCTATCCCTTCTTTTGAAATCCTGAAGTATTTTTAACATCTTTCATGATGAAAACTATTGGTTAACTCTAGGAAGACACAGAAAAAACTAACTTGAAGATGGGGACACAAAAAACTGATACTCAAAGGCATACCAAATCCCATGTCAAACATCCGGTCGGCTTCATCAAACACAAGGTAAGAGACTCTTTGAAGATTAGTAGCCTTCTTCTTCACATGATCAATCAGCCGACCCTGTGAGAGTCACAAATGAATAGTAAGTATAACAAAAAATTTGCAAAGACATTTACAGCTACACTCCTGGAAAAAGCGTTGATTCTTTGGTCTTGGACAGAAACAGACAGAAATCTGAGAGTCTTTGTGCAACAAACTCAGAAGAATACTTTTTTAAGCCAGGGTGTTCATGGGTGGCCTGGAGATCACAAAAGTATGCCTAGTTCTGCCTTTTAAGTGCTGGGACTACAGGCATATGTCACCATACTCAGCAAGAATAGAATTCTAAAACTCAAGCTCACCCACATTAACTATGATTTAAATTCTATGAACAATTAGGCCAGAACCATTCTTGTAATATAAAAAGATTTAAAAACTTATGGGTGGATGAGTTTTAATGTTTAACCTATATCCTCTGGGCAGCTCTAAACCTTCTAAGTATCTTTATGATTCTTCACGTTCTTGGCAAACACAGATCCAACTTTTAGGAGAGCCTAAGAAAATCTTTTGAAATAGGAAGGAACTTGTAGCTGCTAATGCATGGGCCACACATGTTATAACTAGACTGTGGTTTAGTCAACTAATCACAATTAAACCAAAATGAAAGGCAGCAATTCCCCAGAGCATTCCCAGCCTAGCTCTACTAAAATTTTAGATGGAAGTTTCCTCGAAAGCAATGGTGTTTTCTCAGTCAAGAGGGATTGAGAACCCATTTAATAACAGATACACTTACTGGGGTACAAACAACAATCTCTGCTCCTTCCTGAAGGGCCTTGGCCTGCTCCCACATGCTCCCTCCTCCATATACTGCCACTGATCGAAGATTATAAGCTTTCCCAAACCGCTTACATTCTGCGTGGATCTAAAAAAAGTCATTAATAAAATATTAACAAACAAGAAACTTAAATACTTTTAGCATTACTCAAAAGAGAGTTTTAAACAACATAGTATGTGCCATTACAGAAAATCAAAACCTAGCTGTGCCTAATGGCACAGGCTTCGAATTCTAGGTACCTGGGAGGTTAAGGAAGAAGATAGCAAGTTCAAATCCAACTGGGTAATTTAATGAGACACCAACTCAAAAACACAAAAACTAGAACAATACAAACAGAAGAGGTTGGGTATATAGTTCAACACTTGCCTAGCACTTAAAGGGCTCTGTGCTTAATTCCTATTATAACACACACCCACACCACCAACAACAACCAAAACAACAGTAACAACTAAAAACAAAACAAAACCCCCAAAACCCACAAAAGCAAATATGACAGTGAGAGATACCAAAACCTAGAATATGATATACAAATCACCATTCTTTGGTTTGTTTGTTTCATCTTTGTTTTTTTGAGGTAGAGTCAATCTATCAGTTCTATATATATGTCCTGGAGCTTGCTATGTACACCAGGCTGGACTCAGACTCAGCGATCCTCTGGCCTCAGTCTGCTGATTGCTGGAACTAAAGGCATGTGCCACCACACCCAGTTTAATCATAAAATAAGGCTACCATCTTGCTCTGAATCATTCATTCTCTTCTTGATCTTATCATTCTAACAAGAAAATTAATTCACTATAGAGAAAATATTGTTAGCATATAATAAAAACAAATCCCACAAAACCTACACCACTTTAAGAGTTAAAAAAAATTGTTATGTTATTACTGTTATAGATAATATCTAACACTTTTTTAAAATATCAAGACTTTTCTGGGATCATAATAATGTGAATGTACTTAATGGTAGTCACTGAATTACACACTTAAGATGGTCAATTTTGTATATAATTTTATTACATTTAAAACAGAAGTGGGGGAGATTGGGGAGAGAGGTCAGTGCAATGCAAGTAAGAGGACTGACATTTAGACTTCTAGAACCCACACAAAAGCTGGGTGACCATGGTGCCTTGGCAACAACCCCAGAAGCATCTGGGAGACGGAGACAGAATGCTATAGCCACACTAGCAGTAACAGCCCCACAAATGTGAAGACAAATCTAGGAAGGCACCCAAAGTCAACCTCAGGCCTCTCTTAAGTGGTCCCACATGTGTGCCAATGCATGCACCTCAAGGTAACAACAACTACAAATTCATAGGCCTTTCTACTCATTGACTCTCACTAGTCCAAATATGGAAAGGAGCCTTTTATAAAAAGCACATACCTGTTGACAAAGCTCCCTAGTGGGGCACACAATCACAGCAATTGGTCCATCACCTGGTTCCAATTCCTTCTGATCCATTATATGAATCAACATGGGCCAAATAAAGGCTGCGGTTTTCCCACTGCCTGTTTTAGCAATACCAATCATGTCTCTTCCACTTAATGCTACAGGAACACCCTAGAGGAGAAAAGGTATATATACTCTAAAATTTCAATTCCACAGATAAGCCTGGAAAAATGACTATAGGTGACATTCATTTCCAATGGAATAAAAATATTCCAGGCCACACACACTAGCTGAATCCTGACACTCTATCAACTTGATTTAAAGGAAATAATATTACCTTCATGTGACTCAGCCTTCATTTATTATAAAGACTCCCATTTATATCAATATATTGAAAAATGCTTATGATTTATAAAAGAAGTTATTAAATTTCTTTTAATGGAGTTGGAGAGATGGCTCAGTAGTTAAGATCACTAGTGGCTTTTCCAGAGGGCCCAAGTTCAATACCGAGCACGACATGGTGGCCCATTACTGTAACTCCAGTTCCAGGAAATCCAACTCTGTTCCCTGGCTTCTACAGGCACTGTATGTAAGTGGACATACATGCAAGCAAAATAGCGATATGCATAAAGTTAAAAAAATAATTTTTTATGTTCTCCTCTTGAAAAAAACCATTAAAAAGTCTCATTTTTTAAAATAAGAAATAAATAAACCCCACATTTGAATGGGAAACAGAAGCTATTAGTCTCAATAATAAATGAAAAAAATTCTAGTCATCAAAAGCACCAAATACATCCATGCAAGGTTTAGATAATGAAGCATTTTCCTTACATCATATTTTTCAAAGTATTTAGCAGGTATAAAAACACATTTTCCAGCCATGTAGCAATTTCATACACTAGTGAAGAATTCTCATTTTTTTCTTCAATTTTTAGAAGTTTCAGGACTTTAAATACAATTTAAGGGAAGAGGATTTGCTTTGCATGTATGAAGCCTTGGGTTTGATCCCTACTACTGTAACCCCCCCCCCACACACGAGTTTTAAACAAAACTATAGATTTCTTATTGCTGTTTCATTTTTCTCCCATGATATTTTACATACCTGACATTGTATGGGAGTTGGTTGTGTGTACTCAGACTTCCGAATCTGGTGCATAAGCTGTTCATCAAACCCAAAATGAGCAAAACTACTTCCTGGTCTAGGAGGTGCAGCCCCAGAGACCTAGAGACAAAGACAATTGCCAGTATACCAGTACTGCTACTTCAATAACATTTAAGGTTCAACAGTACCTACTCAGATCAAGCACTTTAGCTAGAATATAGAGTGTGTAAGTAAAAGCATAAGCCAAAAAGGTAAAACTTCAAACATGATCAGGTCCTCAGGCAAAAAATATCAAGGCAAGAATTCCTGACATAATTCAATCAAATGATTTTAAATGACTAAGTACCAAACACTATCTTAAAATTAATTTTCTCATAATTGATAGAAATTGCTTAACTAACTAGAAAAGTCATTAACATTACTTTTGCTATTTTGAATAAACTTTAAAGAAGATTAACAAAAAAATTAAGATTTACTCTTGAAGTCAATTAATTACAAGATTAAAACCAAATCTATAGCCATTGGTTAGGAAGATGCAACTTCCTAAGTTAATGTTTCTACTAGGAATGGTCTAGACACTACGAAGCCTTGTTCCAAGTGGGCAAAGAATGGGGATTATTGTGACCCTGTTTTGTCTACACAGTAGTAGTAACTTTCCATTGCTTTTCTGATAATGCTCAGAATTTCCAACAGGGATTTTTATTACTAAAGATTTTATTTGCCCCGCCCCCATGGGGTTTCTCTGTAAATCTGTTCTCTGAAACTTGCTCTGTGGACTAGGTTGGCCTTGAACTCAGAGATCCACCTGCCTCTGCCTCCTGAGTGTTAGTTCAAATGTGGAAAAGGAGACACCACCACCTGGCTATTACTAAAGATCTTTATTTTGGGAGAGGGGGGTGCTAGTAAGTTCCCGGAAAACAAGAGGGCAAACATGTCCACACATACATACTATTATCTATGTCTTTGAAAACTCGAGTTTTCAAACATCATGTAGCAACTAATAAGATAGAAACAGACCATAGTTATTCACACTAGAGTAAACCAACCCATGTTCCCTCTATTTGACTTTAACATATAAAAACATTTTAAACAATATGGTAAATGAGCAAATCAATTTTTTGGTGGGTAGTTTAAAGTATTATTATAAAATTATTTTAGGTTTTTAAAAGATAATCACTTAAAAAAATTTGTGTGCTATATTCAGAGAAGAAGCTCTGATCCTTAAGAGTTTGATTAACAGGTGTTTGTAGAATGCCTACTTGTAATGTGGAAATATCTAAACTTCAGTCTTCATGATTATGCAACAAGCACTGAGCCAACTCCTCAGGCTTCCTCTGGTGCAGGAGAATTGTCTGTATTCTGTCAATCATGTTTTCAATAAATGCTGATTGGCCAGGCAGGAAGTATAGGCAGGTCAACCATACAGGAGGTAGAGGCAGGGTGATGAGAACAGAAAAATTCTGGGAAGCAGGAAGCTCCCTTTCCAGTCCTGTCTCATCAACCACTTAAGAAGCAAGATGTGACCTATCCCGCTGAAAAAGGTACCGAGCCATGTGGCTAACATAGATAAAAATGGGTTAATATAAGCTATAAGACCTAATAAAAAGCCCGAGCTAATGGGCCAATCAATTTATAATCTTATGGAGACCTCTGTGTGAGTTTCTTTGGGGCTTACCAGCTGCGAAAACTGGGCAGGACAGAAACCCCAACAAGCCCGCCCCATCATGTTACACTCCTCATTTATTTGGTATTTTAAAAAGAGCACACTAGGGACTGGAGGGATGGCTTGGCGGTCAAGAGCACTGGCTGCTCTCCCAGAGGTCCTAAGTTCAATTCCCAGCACCCACAGGATGGTACACAATGATATCTAGTGGGATCTGGTGTCCTCTTCTGGCATAAAGGTGTATATGGAGATAGGACACTCATACATTAAACAAATAATCTTAAAAATAAAAATACACTATATATAACTTGAAGCAAATATATTGTAACTTCTAACACTTCGTGGATTGTTTACATTATTAATTCTACCTCTTATATATGAAGAGGAGCCTTCTACTTTTCATTGCTAGCCCACCCACCACAGTACAAACTTGACTAAATATGCCAAACAAAATATAGGGCTGGTGAAAGACTGAGCACGTAAAGGCACCACACACACACATTCACACACCCACTACCACTACCACCCCAGTTTTTTAAAAAGGGAAAGTTAAAACTAAAATAATCTTTCTGATATATCATCTATAGGAATAAAACAATCAAATGAGGACACACAAACCTTCAGGTCTGTAATTATTATTCTCACTAGTAAATAAACCCAGGGTTACTATCTGGATAAACAGTAATTCTAAATGCAAATCAACATTAATATAAGAATACTTGCTTAATGACTCTTACCCGAAGATTGAGTTTATGCCTCAGGTCTATTAACTGCTGTGGGGTGAGGTTGGTTATCTCCTCATGTTCATTATAAAAATTTTTTTCAAATGGTGGATAGTCAATCTGCAGGTCCAATTACTCAAAGTTAGTCTAGAATTCAAGAGTCAATCCTGTAAGTTTGATTTTAATATAAAATTATCTTTTACAAATATCCTAAAAACAAAGGCATTCTTGTAGAAAGTGAATTCATTTATTCTTGACACACACACCTAAAAAGCACAGCCTTAATTTTTCCAAATTCCTACTTTCAAAATAGACACTGATCTACTTCCTGAAGACAACTCAGACTTTAAAAACATGGAGCAGAATTTCTGTTGTGCTACAGGTCTCAGAGGAAACTTTTTTTTTTCAAGTTTTTTGAGACAGGGTTTCTGGAGCTCTGGATGTCCTGAGATTTGTCTTGAAAACCAGGCTGGCCTCAAACTCAGAGATCCACATGCCTCTGCCTCCTGAGTGCTGGGACTAAAGATGTGAGTCACCACCACCCGGCAGAGAAAACATGTTTTTAAAGCAATTGTTTCACAAATAACATTTAACTATGCTTAGGATTAAATAGTTCATCCAGATTCAAGCATTTAAAAACATTTCCAGTATTTCCTTTAGAGACAACTTTGTCTTCAGAAGGCTCTCTCTCTCTCTCAAGCATGAAGTTAGGGCTGGAGAAATGACTCTGTATGGTGCTCTTGAAGATGATCCAAGTTCAGTTTCCAGCATCCACCACGGGCAGCTCTTAACTGCTTTTAACTCCAGCTTCAAAGAGATCAGATACCCCTCTCTTTTGGTCTCCCTCCTTGGACACTGCACTCATGTGCATATACCATCCCCATTACATAACACATCATTAAAAATCAACAAAAATATTTATTTATTTATTTGAGGCAGGGTTTTTCTGTTTTCCCTAGCTGTCCTGGAACTTACTTTGTAGATCAGCCTGGCCTCAAACTCAAGATTCACCTGCCTCTGCCTTCCGAGTGCTGGGATTAAAGGTGTGTGGCACTACTGGTCAGCAAAATATTCATTTTTATTATATGTACATGTCTTTGAGAGTGTATGTCACATATGTGTGGATGGCAGAGGAAAATAGAAGAGGACATCAGATTCCTTAGAACTAGAGTTATAAATGCTTATGAGGTGTCTGATATACGTGTGTGATGTGGAATATCTTTTTGTATGCTATGAATACGTGTTGCTCTCATTGGTAGATAAATAAAGTTGTTTTGGCCTATGGCAAGACAGAATAAAGCCAGGCAGGAAATCTAAGTAGAGATACAGAAGGAGTCTGGGAGACAACATCCAGCTGCCCAAGGAACAACATGCCAGCAGACTGGTAATGCCACAGCCATGTGTCAATACTAGATCGTTAGAAATGGGTTATTTTAAATGAAAGAGCTAGCTAGTAATAAGCCTAAACCATCAGCCAAACATTTATAAGTAATATTAAGCCTCTGAGTGGTTATTTGGGAACTGGCAGGCAGGAGAGACTCCTCCGATTACAGGGGTGGGTGCTATGAACCACACTCTGGTCCTCTGGGAAAGCAGCAAGCACTCTTAACCACTGAGCCACTTCTCCAGTTCCAAAACAAAATCCTTAAAACCATGAAATTGCTCACATAACTTATTAAAATTAGTAACCAAGCATATTTTGATTTGTTTTGATTGCTTTTTGAGAGTGTCTTAATAGTAGCGAAGGCTGGCCTTCATACTGCTGGGATTAGAGGGATGCACCACACTCCTTGGACTAGAGGCATGCATCACAATTGGTTTCATGAAATGCTGGGGATTTAACAGCAGGCTTTGTGAATAGTAGGCAAGCACTCTATCGAGTTAATCTCCAGCCCCACTTTTTTTTTCTATAATATGAAACTATTTACAATAAGCCCTTTTGGATTTTTGCTTGTTTGTTTGTTTTTAATGATAGCATTTCTTGGTGTAGCCTTGGCTGTCCTGGAACTCTCTCTATAGACCAGGCTGGCCTTGAACTCACAGATCTGTCTGCCCCTGCCTCCTGAGTGCTGGGATTAAAGGCATGCACCACCACCGCCCAACACCTTTTGGTTTTGAAACAGAGTCTCATTCAGTAACCAAAGCCAAACCACAACTCACTATACAGCCTAGGTTGACCTTAAACTTTTGACTCTCCTCCCTGCCTCCACCTTGTAAGTACTGAGATTACAGTGAGCTAGTTTATAGGCTCTGAATGCCTCACAGAATTTCTGATTCACCACTTAGCAGAAATTAAGATCCTGAACTACGAAACTATCAGTTTGAAACAAAGAAAGAAATCTAATACCTCTGAATGATCAATAGGAGGAAGAGGATCAATAATTTTTTTGGAAGGTGCAATTGGATTTCCATCACTATCATACTCCAGATTGTCTTCCTCCTCCTCCTGAACCACCCCAGCAGTTGGGTTTTCTGCCATGTATCGAAAATAAGCTTCCTGCAGAAAGCACAAGAGCATAATCAAATCCAAGTACAAATAAAAACAGTTCTATCTTTGTTGTCAGTGCACACAAGTATACCATAAGATTGCAGTCTAAACAAATGCCTATCAAATAAGGATAGACTTTCACTAGCAGTGATTTCTTTTAAGAGAGCAGTACTCAGAATCAATGAGTAAGACAATTGCTACTGCACAATGATTTGACTTATTTAACAGAAGCCTTCCTGTTTGTAGGGACATCTCACTACCCTGCCCAGAGAGGGAGAACACATACTTTGGCTTTGTACCAATCCAAGTTTGGAAGCTGACATTGATTAGAGAGATCACAAACCTGGACAGGTATATGGATTTCACCATTTCACAATTAAACATGGAAAAAGGAAATACTAATGGACAGTTACTGATGTTCCATCTAAAATGTAAGAATCACAAACTACTGGAAAGAGGCAACGGACAGCAATGGACCCCATACTACTACTACAGGTTTAATCACAGCTAACTTAAATATTGGATTAAAAAAAAAACACAGAATAAAAGTTCATATTTGCTTTTTTATGTCAATTGATCAAATATTCCACCTTCAACATGGGTGAAAGCTATATAAATATCTTACTAACAGGTCACACAGGTAAAAACGAGCAAGTCATTCAGGGAAGGCAAGCTCTAATCTGTTCCCAGTACAGACTTTGTGGAATTAAAAATAAAAGATAGAAATACTGCATAGGAACTCACTTGGTCATCTTCTTCTTCAATGTCATCTCGAATACCCCTGGAAAAACAAGCGGAGAAACAAACTTCCCTGCAAATGTTCCACATACCCAGCTCCATACTTACAGTAGATTAGTGTTGAATTCCAAACAGTATAGGAACTCTCAACACTAACGAGAACAAAGCAGCAATAAGCATACTGTAAATGATCCACCCAAAATATATGTGTGCCTTAACTCCTTGACCTAAACTTTCCTTTTTTTTCAATGAGATGATGGTACCCCTAGAAACATCAGTTACTAACTGATGTATGAAGCAAAAAAAACCACCTTTCTTTGTGAAGACAGGTACCAAAAGACGCTAAGCTTTGTAATATATACAACAAACATAACACAGCTGTGTAATGTATTACATATTAAAAAGAAAAAGCCCTCCTGAATTTAGTATCTACTATTCTTCCTGCAGTGTCTAGCTCTAAGTCAAAATCAGTCACTTGGAGACGGGGAGAAAAAGGAAAACTACATTCTTTCATGACTTTGGAACTAAAACTAGTATTTCATATGGGGAATGGAACCACTGGTACTTGCTGCATCTCTTAGTCTATTGCATAAAGTATTACTGCTTACTACCCACAGCTGTACCTTTCTAATCCAACTTTCTACCTAACTTAGAGCATTTGCTATTCCTAAGGCAACCTGCACACAACGCTACAAGCATAAGGAAGCTAGAAGAACCCAACACACAGCAAGCACCAAAAGATGGGTGATGCTCCATATGGCATAGAAACCCTGGCAGAGGCCTGAACAGAGGTGAAAAGGTCCAAACATGTCTGGCAAAAAGGTTTTAGGAGTGTATTCAACAAAGGAAAAAAAATTATTTTTTTCCAGAAAATAACCATTCAAGTTCAGGGTTTAATTGCTAAAGAATAAGGTCACTCTTTAGATGAAATCAGGTTTTATTTATTCCTAATTTTTATATGACATTATTATATAATCAAAAGTTCTAGAAACTGATGACACAGGCACTAGTCTATTTAATATTATTATGAGATGAAATTCAAGACAACAAACAGAAACTTTAGTAACTATGCTACCTTTACCATCAGTATAATTCATTTCCCGTTCCCTGGACAATTATTTATAACAAAATACTATTTTACCAAACAGAACACCTTTTAGTTTTTACAAACACAAAGACTATGCCATCTTCATACCTAGAGAAATACTCAAGATACAGAGATATCCCAAGCATAAACCTTTGTGTACTTGAATATGCTTTCCTCTATGAATTCTTTAGAATACTCTTTTCTATGCTTCAGCAGTTTCTATGGAAGCTTTGTGCGAGTGAAGAAAACCACTTACTTTACATTTTTTCTTTCCTTGTCCTTTTCTTCAAGTCTCTTCATGTCTCTAGCTGCCTGATCCTAATGGAACAAAAGGCTACAATGGAATCATACACTTTAAAATACTCAAAGAGAAATTTCATCATGAACAGTTCATACACTGAGACATGTTCACAGCTGTCCTGTCCTGTGTGTTGTCGGCTGCATTTTCATGCAATCTTTTGGGAAGCTTCTACAACTATTTTTCAAAGACAAATATATAAATGTCTTTTTGCTATACATGGATTTCACAATTTTTTACTGCAACACATACTATAGACGTACATATAAATATTTGTTAATGTTTTAGAAAAGGAGGTATAGCTAAAATTCTCTATAACCACCACCACCACTACCAAAAACAAAAGTGAAAAACAACAAAAATAACAAACCAGACAAAAAAAATGGGTGAGATATTTATTCAGTTCTGGCTCTTATTTTGGAAAAATGGCTCTGAACTGAAGAGTGATTTTCCCCTCCCCCCTTTCTTCTTCTTCTTCTTTNNNTTTTTGGTGTGTGTGTTTGAGACAGGGTTTCTCTGTGTAGCTCTGGCTGTCTGGCTGTCCTGGAATTTGCTCTGTAGACCAGGCTGGCCTCGAACTCGAACTCAAAACAATCCACCTGCATCTCCTCCCTGAGTGTTGGGATTAAAGGTGTGTACCGCCACCACCTGGCCACCTTCTCTTCTTTTTTCCCCTGGTCTTTCTATGTAGCCCAGGTTAGCCTCCACCTAGTTATGCTTTCCCTTCAGTCTGTCTAGTGCTACAAGTGCTGAAATTATAGGCTATGCTACTATACCTGACTACAGTGATCCTGCCTCCCAACATCTGGCAATTTTGTTTTCTCAAACTGAGGGTGAGGAGGGACAGGTAAGAATAGTAATACAGGCTGGCAGAGGTTAGAGATGCTCCTAAACATTTTTCAACAAATCATTCCTAAAGCCAGGCAGTGTCACACATCTTTAATCCCAGCACTTGGGAGACAAAGTTTGAGGCCAACTTGGTTTATACAGTGAGTTTCAGGACAGTCAGGGCTACACAGAGAGACTGTCTCTCAAAAACAAAACAAAATCCCTATAATAAAACTTATCCATTCATAAATACAAATAAGATTGGGAAACCACTAAATTAAAATCTTTAAGAATTAAATTAAATATGTATAGTTAGTTATATTTTCCATGGTCGTTCTTACATATTTCAAAAATAATAACAAATCACTGATCTAAACCGATGCTTTGTTTTACATATTTGGAGATCAATGCTAGAAGAATTACTTTTCCCCAAAGCCTTTCATCATAAAGAAAGTGTAAGTCTTTCCATCTTTCTTTTTTAATTTTAACTTTATGTGTATGCATGTTTTACCTGCATGTATTCTTGTGTACCATGTGTGTGGAGTGCTTGCAGAGGCTGAAGGTAGCATTGGATCCCCTGGGGCTGGAGTTACAGAAGAAACTGAGCTGCTATGTAAGTAGTGGGAATCAAACCAAGATGGTACTCTGGAAGAGGAGACAATGCTCTTAAAATGTTGAGCCATCTCTCCAGCCCTTGTATCTTTCCAAAAAAATAAAAAATCACTAAACGTACTATGGTATACACTGTTCTATAAATCAAATGTTTCCATTAAAGAGGAATTATTTTTAAAAGGAACATTAAATACTTTTCAAGGGAATGAGCTGCTTGAAGGCTAGGGCTATAAACTAAACATGACACCAACGATGCCATTATATAAAAAGCAAATCACTACACTTGCAGAACATATTCTTTGTTTCCTTTTTCTTTCTTTCTTTTTTCAAGACAGGGTTTCTCTGTAGCTTTGGAGCCTGTCCTGGAACTAACTCTTGTAGACCAGGCTGGCCTCAAACTCAGAGATCCATCTGCCTCTGCCTCCCAAGTGCTGGGATTAAAGGCATGTGCCACCTCCACCGCCTGGCAATTGTTTCGCTTTCTTTTTCAAGACAGAGTTTCCTCTGTGTAACCAGGGGTTGTCTTAGGAACTCTGTAGACCAGGCTAGCCTCAAACTCAGAGAGCCGTCTGCTTCCTGAATGCTAGGATTAAAGGCCTGCACTGCCATTCCTGGCTTATTCTTTTTACTTTTTAGATTTATTATTATTTATGTTATTTTATGTGTGTAGATGTTTTGCCTACATGTATGTAAGTGTATATGCCATGTGTGCCTGGAACACATGGAGGGGAGAAAAGGATATCAGATCCTGAAACTGGAATTACAGACAGTTCAGAGCTGCCATGTGGGTGTTAGGAGTTTAACCATGGTCCTCTGGAAGACTAGTTATGTGCTCTTACCCACTGAGCCATCTCTCCAGCCCCACATATTCCATTAAGCCTATATAAATCTTTCTTTAGAACACTGTCTAAAAATAAATCTTCATCAAATTCAAGTACTAGAAAAGTCAGCATTTGACGTTAGGAATTCGTATTAGACAATGACACTCTTCAAAATCTGACAACCGATCTTTCTGTTCTCGGCTAACTAAATCTCTTAATACTTTACCAAAGACATCCAGGAGCATGTTAGTGTACTCAAAATATTTAACCCCCAAAGAACTTCAACTATTTAAATGTCAAGCAAAAGAATTTGGCTATTTGCAGATTAATTCATTCAAAATGAGCCATATCAGCTTATAAAACTATAAATTAAATCTAAATTTAAACCTAAAACAACAAAACCAAGAACTTATTTTTCTTATAATTCATCACTAGGATTATCAAGAAATAATGGGGCTGGAGAGATAGTTAAGAGCACTGGCTACTCTGCTCTTCAAGAGGTCCTGAGTTCAATTCTCAGCAACCACATGGTGGTTTACAACCATCTATAATGGGGATCTTACCCTCTTCTGGTGTGCAGGTGTACATAATGATAAAGCATATATTCAAATACATAAAATAATCAGATAAAAATATTTTTAAAAAAGAAAGGATGAATGAATGAGATTTTCTGAGATATACCACTTTCTAGGAAAAGTCCCTATCTCAAGAGCATTGTATAAACTATTTTAAGCACTACAAATCTTTCATTTTTAAAGTGAATTACTTAACATACTTATTTAAGGCCTACTATGTTGCAAGACACAAGTATTTCCTGAATAACTTGAGAAAAGTTTGGTAAATGTCTTCAATGGTTTGTTAAATTTGCAAAAACACTTAAGGCCAGTCATGTAGTTCATGGCTTTAATCCCAGGATTCAGGAGGCAGAGGCAGGAGGATCATCATGAATTTAAAACCAGTATGGTCTACACAGTGAGCTCCAGGATAACAAGGACTACATAAAAAGACCCTGTCTCAAAACAAACAAAAAGCTTCTAAGCTAGAATTCAGAGACATAAAGAATATGAGGAGTAGAGGTGAGTTCTGGCTCGGCTACCTATTAGACGTGACAAATAAGTTTGTTTAAATTAAAAGTGAGAAATCTAAATACCTAACAGGTGACAAACTAGCAATAAATGAATGAAGCCAGGGTAAGAAAAACTATATACATTGCTTGAGCATAGGTCTTATTACATACGCTACCATGGTGCTAAAATGCATTGAGGCTGCTGTAGAAGAACAGGTATCAACAGACTTATTTGGCTCCATGGTTGATAAAAATTGGGCAAAGGATACATGGAGGATATGATTTAGATACGAAATGTTCCTAAAAAGGGTCCTATGTTGGGTTTAGTGACTGGTTGGTGGCACTACAGAGGAAGCTCTGGAAACTTTAGGTAGTGGACCATTGCGATTGTCTTGTTTCTGGCCTTTTCCTGCCTCTCTGCTTCCTGGACATCAAGATGTAAACTGCTCTGCTCCACAATGTCTTCCCCATGATAAGGAACTGACTCCTGTGAGATTCTGAGTCAAACAGGCCTTTCTCCCCTAATCTGGCTTTCCTCAGGTATGGTTAGAACGGCACTGTCTGACCAATACAGGAACTCATGCCCTTATTCTACTTTTATATATTTGAAGTTTCCTGTACTTTAAGTATATAGAAAGTAAAATGTTAGAGACGGGAAGAAAGAAAATGAAAAAGCCAGATACCCTAAGACATTTTAAGAAGGTAGTCATGATTTCAGTTTCTATAGAGAAGTTATGAATGCTGATAATGTTGATAAACAGGAAAGAACAGAACTGCAGAATACAGAATTTCTAATTCTATATATGGAGTTTTTTAGGTTTAGTTTCCTTATGAAGTATGAATTTAATAAATAATAGAGTCCATAAAACAGTATTCCACTTAAGAATATACTAAGATCATTATAACAGAACACTTATTTAAGTAACTATGTTCAAATGTTGTAATTTACTATTCTTGTCACTTACTGATTACCTCTGAACAAAACAAAACAAAACAAAAAGACTAAAAAAATTATGAACATTTGTTAACTATATCAATTTGCTCAGTATTTTAAGAAAAAAAGAAGAGCTGATACTTGCCTCTACTTCAGCCATAAATGCCTCCAAGGGATCATCATCACTGTCCGAATCTGCTGGTTTTAAATGGAACTGCTGGCGGGTAGGTGAGTTTTCAGCAGGAATGTAAGGTAAATCTACATTGCTGGAGTCTTCTTCTTCATCTTCAAAATACCTGAAAACGAAAACAAAGACTAGTAAAGTGACTAATATAGAGACTGAAACATTCATCTAACATAAACTTTCAGTATGGTGTATTATACTATTAAGAGACTTCTCAGGGGCTGGAGAGATGGCTCAGAGGTTAAGAGCATTGCCTGCTCTTCCA
>LOEQ01000408.1:250118-270589 GCA_001685075.1 Bramus lutescens | reverse complement strand
GCCCTTCACACTCAGTGTAGCGTGGATTGTGAGGTTGGACGCCCTTCACACTCAGTGTAGTGTGGATTGTGAGGTTGGACGCCCTTCATACTCAGTGTAGCGTGGATTGTGAGGCTGGACGCCCTTCACACTCACTTAGCACCTTATCTCTCCTTAGTAATACACTCCCTTCTGTCTGCTGCTCTGTGTACACATTTTTCTATGAACTTTACATGCATTGTTTTGGTTTTGGTGGTTTTAATTGTTTTTTTAAATTAATTTGTTATTAATTAATTATTGGAAGTGGACAGGGATGCTTGTGACAGCATAAGCAGAGAAAACAACTTGTGAGAATCAGTCTCTCCTTCCACATGTGGGACCTGGATTCAGGTCATCAGACTTGGTAACCAGTGTCTTCACCAACTGAGCTGTCTTGCTGGTACATTATGTAGCCCTGACCACCTTGTAGGTCAGGCTTGCCTCAAATTCACAGAGATTCTCCTGCCTCTACCTTCCTAGTGCTGGAATTAAAGGCGTGCACTACTAAGTTAGCCCTCACATATTTTTCCTTTCTTCTGTCCTTCCTTTCTTTTTTTTGTCATACGTACGTTTTAAAATCGCTTTTTGTTGCAACACTGTTAATTGGATATACTTTTATTTTTGTTAAAAGGAAACTGATGTTAAAATTTATTTAAGAAGTTAAATTGCAGCCATGTTATTAGAATTCTCTACCTGTTTACCAGTGGATGAATGTTCTCTTCCCTGTTCTATAGTTTTTAAAGGGTGTTTTTGATCAAGGAATTTGGGGGTGGGGCCAGTGGGGAAGCATTCTTTGGCTTATTGCCCTCCCTCTTCTTCATGCCAGAGTCCATAACTTTTTTTTATGGAGACAATAAAGAGTTTTAAAAGTAAAGCGAAGTCCAACCTCTACTAGCCTGTGCAGCAGCCCTCAGCACCCCAGCACACTTGGCCTAGCAGATGACAAAGAAACCTGTTTGTGCCCTTGATGCCCACCGTCTTGGTGCCTGCTGTGCACTGATAGCAGTGACAAATCCATTCTCTCAGCTCTCTGCATAAATTCACAGAGAAACGTGAGTGGATAGCAACAGAAAGTGGTGGAACAGTGGAAATCGGTAATTTTGCACAGGAAACTTTGGGAGATGATGTTTGCCAAAGTTGGTATAAAATTTAAATAAAATAATGATTTTGGAGATTTGGAATGTGTTGGAACTGCCATTGAATTCTACTCTGCCAGAAGTAATTGGAATTAATGAAACTCATACAGAAAATCCAGGCTTTGTATACAAATCTTGTTATGAAGATGGTTGACTGAAAAATGACACTGAGCATGTCTTCAAGACTAGATGAATTAATGTGTGAAGAAGCAGATGCTAAATTTATACATCAAATCTACTGAGGCGTGAAACCTTTAAAATAATACTGAAGTAAAAGCCACAGGCTGGTCCTTTAATTCCTTTCAAAGGAGAGTCTATGCGATAGCAAAGCATTGCTGTCTTAAAGTGACCTGAAAGTTCAGTGAGTGAGATTCAGTGCTTTTACTCCTAGGGGATGATGGGACTAACAAAGAAGCCGCAAGCACGGGAAAGTTGAATCAGGAGAATGAACACATTTATAACCTTTGGTGTTCTGGTCGAGTGTGCTGTGAAGGCATGCTTATCCAGCTGAGGGTAAGTAGGGAACTTCTGCTCTAGCATATATCCTTCCTTCATTTTTTAAATGTGACTGCTGATATAAATTTAGTGCTTCCTTCTTCCTTGTTTGATTTAAAGTCTGAGTATAATATTTCTAGTAATTGGCAAATGAAGCATTTGAGTCCCCTCCAAGGCCCTTCTGAAGGTTTAAACTGCAAGATATTGACTCATTTCTCTCATTTTTTTCAGTTCCTTAAGAGACAAGACTTACTTAATGTCCTGGCCCGGATGATGAGGCCAGTGAGTGATCAAGTGGTATGTATTCCTGCTTGTTTTCTTGGTATCAACTGAATTATTTTCTTAGCTGTTTTGTTTCTGTCTGGATTGTATTTGGAACTCCTGGCAGTTTGTGTCTGTGCCAGAAAGTCTGATGCTTTTCTGCCTAAGCAGATGGTCTCTTTTCTCAATGTTCAACTCCACTTGCTCTCTGCAGGGAAGGAGATGATGTCTGTCACTGCTTGTAACAGCCGGAGTATCCTTACAGAGAGAACAGTTGCCCATATAGTGTGCCCTGGTGTCCAGGTCTCCTTGTGAACACTTTTTCTTTATGTTTTAGAATTTATCTGTGTGTGTGTAAATATGGGAACATGCATACCAGCATACATGTGTGCAAGTCAGAGGGCGACATTTGGGAATCAGTTCTCTCCTTCCATCTCGGGGTCTGGGGATCAAATTCAGGCATTCAGGCTTGCATTGCAAGGAGCACATTTTAAACCGTTTTAAGCACATCTCCAGCCCTAAGAATACTTGTGTCTTTGACAAAAATACTAGGTTACTAGGTTTGTTTTAGGTTTTGTGTATGTGTGTGTGTTTTGCATCAGATGATTATTTTGGTTGAAAGAGCTCAAATCACAATCTAGGTTATTGGGTGTACTGTCTTCCATTTATTAGATTAACATTAATCTGCAAATTGTATGCTCTGTCAAAAATATTCCCTGCCCTTCTCCCAAAGAGAGGCTCCACAGATAGGGTTGCTATTGTTTGCTTTTTTCTTCTTCTGAATTCTGTAATTCTCTGTGAATGCAGAAGATTAGAAATATTAAAAAATATATATATATAGCTGCTATCTGTTCCCTACATAGCATCACTCCCTTTCTTTTTACAAAATATTGTTTGTTTGTTTGTTTATTGGTTGTTCAAGACTGGGTTTCTCTGTAGCTTTGGAGCCTGTCCTGGAACTAGCTCTTATAGACTTGAACATGGAGATCCACCTGCTTCTGCCTCCTGAGTGCTGGACTCAAAGGCATGTGCCACCACCGCCTGGGAAAATATTTTAAATTTTTTTGGGTGTGTGTGTTGCCTGCATGTCTGTCTGTGTACTACATGTGTGTCCAAGGAGGTCAGAAAAGGGTATTGGTTACTAGAGTTACAATGGTTTTGAATTACTATGTGGGTGCAGAGAACTGAGCCTGTATCTTCTGCAAGAGCAGCAAGTGCTCCTAACCATTGAGCCATCTATCTCTAGCCCCACATATCCTTTCTTCCACATACTAGAAATTTGGCCCAACCATTAGGAAATATAATTAGTATAAATAGAACTGTGCTTTATTATATCAGACTTCTTAGGTTTGTAACATTGCCTGTTCCAATGCAGAATATTAAGTATCATTTAGTTGTGTAAGTATGTTTTACAACAATGGCCAGTTCTTGGATTTTCTAGACAACAGGTGGGATCTAACAATTTAATTCTGACACTGCCTGGAATTGCCTTCAGGTCATATAGGTTGAAGGGTTCAGGACCCCCATTGTCCCTACTTAGGAGGAAATTTCAAATCCCAGGCCACCCATACCATGACTTTTGGCTGATCACCTATGAACTAAGCATTCCCATCACCTCCCTCCAGGTTTAAAATTTTATTAGAATGATTCACATAATTCAAGAAAAACCTTTGCTTATATTTACTGACTTATTAAGGACACAACTCAACAATAGGCAATTGAAAAAAATGAGGGATGCCAGGCATGGTGGTGCAAGCCTTTAATCCTAGCACCTGTGAGCCAGAGGCAGGTGGATCTCTGTGAGTTCCAGGACAGCCTGGTGTGCATAGTGAGCTCCAGTCTGACCAGAGCTACACCCTGAGACACTGTCAGAAAAGGGCAGGACATATGTGGAGCTTTTTTACCATCTCCAGCATGCCACCCTTTAAGAAATTCACAGCGTTACAGTATGGGAACTTCCTGAATGTGCTTCTAGAATTCTGCAGAGCAGAGCTGAGTGCTCCTCTCCACAAGGTCCTTGAATAGGGCCGAAAGTTCCAGCCCTGAGCATTTTGTCTTATCTCATGATCAGCCCCATTCCTGAAGCCACGTGGACGACACCTTACATTAGTGCAAACTCAGATTGATAGAAAGGGGTTCCCAGTAAATAATAAAGCATACTGAAGGTTTTAGCTTGGTGCCAGGAGCCTGAAGCAAAACTCATATATAATTCTTATATTTTTGGTTGTGAGCCTAGTCTTTAACATTGAGCCATCTCTCCATCCCTTAGATATAATTCTTATATCACCCTGTCCATTTGGATCCTGTTTGTTGCTGACTTTTGCACTTGACTACTCTGTATGAACTTGTTAGTGTTGTGTTTCTTCGTAACAATTTGCCACCAAACTGAACAGCTTAAAATAGTACCATCTGGGACTTGAGAAATGGCTCAGCGTTTGGGAGCACTGGCTACTTTCTAGAGTACCCGAGCTTGATTCCCAGCACCAACACCCAGCTTTTAACCATTAGTTACTCTAGTTCCAGGGGGTCCAGTGCCCTCTTCTAACCTCCAGGAGCGGTGTACACACATGGTGCACAGATTTGCTTGTAGGCAAACACTCATGAACATAGGATAGGAATAAGAAGTCTTTTTCTGTTTCCTTTTTAAACAGTCTCACTGTAAATCAGGCTGACCTCAAATTCACAGAGCTCTGCCTACCTCAGTAAAAGTAGATTCAATAATCTACATTATCCCACAGCACCTCAGCCTCCTGAATACTGGGATTAAAGGCACACATTCCCATTCCCAGCAAAATTAAAAACAAAAAATGAGATCCTATCTCAAAAATCAAGACAAAAAAAACAAACAAAAAACCCCAACACCATTTGCTATCTCATAGTGTCAGTACATAAGCAGTCCAGTGTAGGTTAGCTGGGTCTGACTTAGGTGTAGGGGACGGAAAACAGTGTGGGCCAGGCTTGTGTTTCCTTCTCACAAGCCCATTCAGATTTTTGTCGGAATTCAGTCACTTTATAGGTACCTATTTTCTCAATACCTGCCGACTGGGGAGTACTCAGGTCCTGAAGGCATTACCCTCAGGACCTTATAACCATCCCTTGATGATCATTTTTTTCCCCAAGGATTCTCTTCTTCAGCTAGGGCCCAGTTATTGTTAATACTTTGCTGGATTATGTGATATACCCAGGACAATGCCCCTTTTTGTTAATTTGAATCAACTTATTAAGAGTCTTCTGCCATTATATCCATGAATCCTGCTCCAGGGGAGAAAAGACTGAATTCTTCGGGGCCTTTTAGAAATCTACCCATCATAGATCCTAACAAGAAAGTCATGTTTTTGTTTTCTTTTTAAAGCAAATAAAAGTAACCATGAATGATGAGGACATGGATACATACGTGTTTGCTGTTGGCACTCGCAAAGCTTTGGTGCGGCTGCAGAAAGAGATGCAGGATCTGGTATGTCAAGTTGCTCCAATGTCAATGTCTGTAGACACTGCCTCTTTATTACAAAGAAGTTCAGCTGTGTAGCACAGCACCGTTCCGTCACTCAGACGTTAAGCACCACTCCAGAGTAGGCAGTACATACTTAACCTTTGAGGGAAAGTCTGTATTGTAGAAGACCATGTTTCATGTTCTCATTTTCTTCTTCCAGAGCGAGTTCTGTAGTGATAAACCTAAGTCTGGAGCAAAGTATGGACTGCCAGATTCGTTGGCTATCCTGTCAGAAATGGGAGAAGTCACAGAGGGCATGATGGACACAAAGGTAAATACAGTGGAGATGTGTGCAGTTGTGTACAGCTGTAAATGCAGTGGAGATGTGTGCACTCATGCACAGCGGTAAATGCAGTGGAGATGTATGCAGTCGTGCACAGCGGTAAATGCAGTGGAGATGTGTGCACTCATGCACAGCAGTAAATGCAGTGGAGATGTGTGCAGTCGTGTACAGTGGTAGTGGCAGCCACTCCAGAGGTTGAGGCAAGAGGATCATGTTCCCGACAGGCTAGGGAGTACAGCTAGAGACTCTGTCTCCAAAAGAATAAGTAAATAAAAATCACATACTAAATTTTATTTTACTCCTTTTTGAAACGACAGGTAAATAATCTGTGACTGCTGATCATTCATGGTAAACATTTTCTGTGATACTTAAAGTCACCTAGCTGATTTTGATCGATTGGGTAAACACAGCCTTTACTTGTACTAGAAGCCGTAGCAAAGCCACGCCATTTTAACGAGGCATTGAGCAGCTCTCATGTTGAGGAGGTACCTGCCTGAAGCTGAACCAGGTCCTCTCCAATGCCGTACATTAGTTACAGCTGTGTACTCCTTCCTCACGCTGGTCATAATCCATCAGAGGGCTGTCAGTCAGCAGACAACCTGGCAGTTAGCACTGCAGTCAAACCATAAGGACTCCAGTGTGTATCTCAGTGTCTGCTTGACGAGCCAAGGGTCCCATAACTTCAGCTTGGAGGGATATGGCACTCTTCTGGCTTCCCCAAGTGCACTGTGCTCAAGCACACGCACATACAAACACACACACACACACACATTCTCACAGTAAAATAAAAAGTTCTCTTCAAAAGAGCTAATGACTTTCAAACTTTAAAGGTTTTTGGTTTGGTTTGGGGTTTTGTTGTTGTTGTTTTTTTGTTTGTTTTGTTTTGTTTTTCTGAGATAGGGTTTCTCTGTAGCTTTGGAGCCTGTCCTAGAACTAGCTCTTGTAACCAGGCTGGCCTTGAACTCAAGAGATCTGCTTGCCTCTGCCTCCCCCAGTGCTGGGATTAAAGGCGTGCGCCACCACCTCCCTGGCTTATTTTGTTTTTTGAGACAGTACAGAGTCTCACTATGTAGCCTTGTGTAACCTGGAGCTCAAAGAGGTCTGCCTGCCTCTATCCACCAAATGCTAAAATTGAAGGGTGTGCTAACACTCCAAGCCCACTTTCAGGCGCTTTGGTGGGGTTTTTGTTGTTGTTTTTGTTGTTTGTTTTGTTTTAAAGATTACAGCCTTGGGGCTGGAGAGATTGGCTCAGTGGTTAAGAGCACTGAGTTCCCAGCACAATTCTCAGCCTCCACATGGCAGCTCACAATTTTCTATAATTTCAGTTCTAGGGGACCCAACACCCATGGCAGAACACCAATACACATAAATTTAAAGAAAAGATTACAGCCTTAATCCTTTGGTGGTGACATTTAAGTCATTTTGAGTTTGTTCGTATAAGTAAAGATGGGCACACAGGGCAGGCACTGTGATCCCATCATGGCAGAGGCTAAGGCTGGAGGATGGCTACAGAGAATCGTTTCTTTAAGCTAAAGTTGAGGACTGACCTGACGGCTCATTAGGTTTTTTGTTTTGTTTTTTAAGAAGAAAGTATTTTAGTCTGACTGACATTATATAAAAGTAAGGATTTAAAGGTGACTATCTATAAAAGCTTGGAAATGCCAAACTCTAGTTGATATTCGTTCCTTTTTCTTTTTTCAGATGGTTCACTTTCTTACACACTATGCTGACAAGATTGAATCCATCCATTTTTCAGACCAGTTCTCTGGTCCAAAGATTATGCAAGAGTATGTATGACATAAAGCATTAAAATTTGTTTTCCTTATTGGTTTTATGTCAATGCTACAAGGGACCTCTGCAGTTTCCTTATCAAGTGGGGAAGTAAAATTGGTAATGAATGGCCTCCCAGTTAGCGCACCATGAGAAGCCACTGGCAGCCTCCCCGAGCCAGCATGTTTGCATCACTGACCCAGTGACGTTCACAAGGAAGGGCTGGTTGGTGCTAAGACATTGCAGCCGGCACACCCTTTCCCATTTCTAAATTTCTGATGTTTGACTTTAAATACAAATCTAAGTATTTCATATTTTATCATCTTTTCTCACTTCGCTTTTGAACAGCTGAATGTTTTCAAATGACATTGACTATAATGACATATAAATGACATATAAACCCATAGTTTCTGGTTTTATGGCAGTATTGTTCGGGTGTACAGTATTGTTCATGGTTTGGGCTTGGATTTGTTTGTTGAATTTGCAGCCAGTCTCTGGAAAGCATAACTAAATATACTTCTGATAGAGAATGAGTTGTGACCTGAATTATTAGTTGCAGGCTAGTCTCATATGCTATGGGATTGAGTATAACTAAAAGCCATTCTGGACAGGCGTGGTGGCACACGTCTTTGATCTCAGCTTTTAGAGGCAGGAGCAGAAGGATCTCTGAATTCTAGGCCTGCCTGGTTTATATAGTGAGTTCTCAGCCAGCCAGAGATACGCAGTGAGACTCAGTGTCAACAACAGACATTCTGGGAGCTATGTGTTCATTTTCCAATACCAGAATAAGAGTAGCAGCAACAAAAATGTATTCTGGATTTAGTTGTAAGTGGAGATTACTCAGGTGCCTTATGCTTTGAGATGATGTTGCATCATCCTTGCCTTGCTAAATTTAGTGATAACAGCAGGCACAAAGTATTACATCATAGCTTTCAGCAAGCCTTTTGTTGGGGGTGGAGCAGAAGTCAATTGTTTGACAGTCAAAATTTGCAATGATAATGACAGAAGAAAATTATAAACAGTGCTCTCTCCGAATCCATGAGGGATTGTTGGTTGAATAACCCGCACCTTACCGAGTTCTCAGGATGCTTGAGTCTCCTACATAAAGTGATGTGTTTTCAGTAACATACATAGCCTTTTCCACGGGAAACCCTCTGTGGATTCTTGTAATTCCTGATACAATGCAGATGCTATTAAGTAATTGTTAAACTGTATGCCTCAACTTTTAGAGAATAATGACCAAGATTAAAAGCAGAAGTTGAGGGTTGGAGAGATGACTTGTAGTTGAGAGTGTGTTGCTTATGCAGAAGACCCAGGACCATGGCTTGGTTCCCAGCTCCCTCGTGGATGCTAAAAACTATTCTGATTCCAGTTGCAAGAGGTTTGACACCGTTTTCTGTCCTGCATGGGTACTGCATACTACATACATACATGCAGGCAAAACACTCATATACATAAGATAAATATAAACTTAGAAATTTAAAAATTAAGCAAAAATATTTAAAATATGGCCTCAGATTTAAATACAGGCATATTTCTGTCTCCTCAGGTGAAAGGGAATATATCCTGCCTGCTGGGGACATCACTGAGGTTTCAAACGTAGCACAGAGTGGGGTAGATAAGCTTAAAGTGCCGTCAGGCTCAATGATCACCATTGACTTAGAGATGCTGAGTATGTCCAGTGCTGTTCTCGCAGGTGTTTGCCCAGCTGAGGCAGAAGGCTGGCTTGTATGCGTGGAAAGTGCCTCTCTCAGCTTCTCTCTTACCAGACTTCTCTTTCATGACAGGGAGGGTCAGCCTTTAAAGCTGCCCGACACTAAGAGGACACTACTGTTTACATTTAATGGTGAGTATCTGGGTCCTGTATGGCCAGTTTTTAGCATCTTGGAAACTGGTTTTCAATTATTTTTCCTTCTGAAATAATAGCTTTAAAACTACAGCATTGCTAATCATTCCTCTTTGTTGGTTTCTGGGTTCCTCTAAGGAGCTAGTCTGTTAGCATTAAGAAAGATTGCCAACCCAGAAGTGTTAATGCTGCCATTAACTCAATAGGAAAATGGCTTTGTTTTCCAGTGCCTGGCTCAGGTAACACGTACCCAAAGGATATGGAGGCTTTGCTACCCCTGATGAACATGGTGATTTATTCTATTGACAAAGCTAAAAAGTTTCGACTCAACAGAGAAGTAAGACCCAAAGCCTTTCTTACAAACTGGCACCTTTTATGGTTGGTTTTCTCCAGTGGCCGCAGCTGTCAGTGGCTGAAGCGACTGAGTCTAGTTGACTTGACTTGCAAGGGGGAGTAGTTTTACTAAGGAATACTCAGTGGGGTTTTCTCCTGTGGGATGGAAACGTGTTTCTTATGAAGACTTTGTTTCCTGGGGAAGGGTAAACAAAAAGCAGATAAGAACCGGGCCCGTGTGGAAGAGAACTTCTTGAAACTGACCCACGTGCAGAGACAGGAGGCTGCGCAGTCGCGGCGTGAGGAGAAGAAAAGAGCTGAGAAGGAGCGGATTATGAATGAGGAAGACCCTGAGAAGCAGCGCAGGCTGGAGGTGAGATGCTCCCCGCCACTGAGGCTGCTGGGTCTGGTTTATGATTTTCATGTTATATCATCCCTCCCTTTTTGTCCTTCCAAAACTTCCCATATACCTAGTCCTTCCCCCAGCTCTCTTTCAAGCTTGTGACCTCTCTCTTTGTTGTTGTTGCTGTTGTGTGTGTGTATAACACAACCTGTTCAGCCTTTATAGCGTTTTTTTGTATATTTTCAGGACTGTCCTTTTAGTATTGGGTAACTAGTTGGTGTGCACTTGCTTAAGGAAGATTATTTCTCCTGCTCTCAGTGTTCTTTAGTTGCTCGTAGTTCTTTGTCTAAGGTTGAGGCTTTGTGAGAATTTCCCAACACTATTGTTTTGTTTTTAGTTATCCACATGTGGGCTGGAGAGATGGCTCAGAGGTGAAGAGCACTGGCTGCTCTTCCAGAGGTCCTGAGTTCAGTTCCCAGCACCCACATGGCAGCTCACATCTGTCTGTAACTCCAGTTCTAGGGGATCTGGCACACTCACACGGACACACCTGCAGGCAAAACACCAGTGCACATGAAAATAAATAAATATTAATTATCCAGCTGCCTGTTTGTACTGTACTGTCTCTGATAATTCTGTGTAGAAAGCATATGGGCTAAAGTTGGGAAATATGGTCATCTGACAGCACTGTGTTCCTCTTCCAGCCATCCTAAGCTGCGTTCGTGCCCCTGGAAAGTGAGTGGATTACCCTCTTTCCCCAGCACGGCTCCATTTCAGACCAAACAATTAGAAAGAAATCAGGGACTTTAAATAAGCTGACATACACACCTTACATTTTAAATAAATTTGCCATTTAAAATTAGGGCTTGATACAGAATTAGTGAATTCTAGTGTTTCTGTGGGTTTTGTTGTTGGTTTGTTTCTTATATAACTGATATTCCAAACTTGTGATTCTTGTACAATAGTATGTTACATTTAAAAAATTTAGTATATTCTGTTATTTCCTGAAATAAGATGCCAAAGTCCAACTGTAAACCTTGCAAATGAAAAGAGAACAAAGTTCTGGCAGATGTGAGTTTAGACGAGAATTTTGAGTCTTGAATAACATTTTTCAGAGTAAGGGAGGCTCCGAGTTGCTGCTGTGTGACTGTGTGGTTGCAGATAGCCAGTCACTAATGCTGCCTGTGCGGCTCAGGAACCCTTAATGCTGCTCCTGTGTCCTGTGCCTCATGCTTGCTTCCCTTCCTTTTCCTTCCCTTCCCTTCCCTTCCCTTCTCCCTTCCATTCCCTTCTCTCTCTCTCTCTCTGAGAGAGAGAGAGAGAGAGAGAGAGAGACACACACACACACACTCTCTTCTTTATAAGTTTTTATTTTATGTATATGGTGCTCTATTTGCATGTACACCTGCAGGCCAGAAGAGGGCATCAGATCTCATTACAGCTGGCTGTGAACCACCATGTAGCAGCCAATGCTCTTAACCCCTTAACCTCTGAGCCATCTGGGTTTCTCTTTCTCCCCCCCTTCTCTCTTTTCTATGCAATGAGGCTAAAAAACAAACCCTTGTGGGTTTTTTTGTTTGCTTTGTTTTTTGCTTTTTTTTATGTCCTCATGCTTTCATGATTTTGCTTGAAGAGACAGATGGACAGGGCAGGGGTGGTGGTAAAGAGAGACACACAGACACGTGTACAGAGCACAAACTCGGGTGTCATTTGAAAGTTGCTATCCATCTTTGTGTGTGGTGCTGGCAATTAAACTTAGAGCCTTGTACATGCTAGGAAAGTGCTTTACCACTGAGCTATATTCCCAGTCCCGTGTTTTTGTGGGATAGAGGGGTGTATAGGGACAGGATCTCTCTGGCCTGCACTCACTTAGTAGGCTAGGCTGCCTGGCCAGTGTCACTCCTCCTCAGCAAGCGTTTCACCACTCCAGACTTTACACAGGCTCTAGGATGTACTCGGATCGTCGTACTTGTAAGACAAAGCGCTCCTCTGGTTTTATTTTTTAATTAATTAATTTTTTTTTTTTGAGACAGGGTTTCTCTGTATAGCTCTGGCCGTTCTGGAACTTGCTCTGTAGACCAGGCTGGCCTCAAACTCACAAAGATTCACCTGCTTCTGCCTCCTGAGTGCTGGGATTAAAGGCATGCACCACCACTGCTTGACCTGTTTTTATATTTAATAATGTGTCTGCTTGTGGATAAGAGATGCCCAAATAGGGTTGGAGCTTAATTACAGAGTTATAGGTGGTTGTGTGCTACCTGGTGGGTGCTAGGAACCAAACTCAGGTCCTCTGAAAAAGCAACAAATAGTCTTAAACATTACACCATCTCTTTAGCCCCCATTCATGGTCTTAATTGCAATTTCTAGGTTAGCAATGGCTAAATAATGAGACTCTCATTTAAAAGAGGGTGGGGTTTGAATTTAAGTTTAGCTTGGGTAACTTAGTAAGAGACCTTGTTTCAAAGAAAAGAAACACATGCAAGGCAAAACTTTGTGGAGTTTCTATCTAAATTAAGATTTGATTATCTGGGGGCTGGAGAGATGGCTCAGAGGTTAAGAGGCTGCTCTTCCAGAGGTCCTGAGTTCAATTCCCAGCAACCACATGGTGGCTCACAACCATCTGTATGAGATCTGGCACCCTCCTCTGGCCTGCAGTCATACACACAGAGAGAATATTGTATACATAAATAAATAAATCATAAAAAAGATTTACCTTTTTTTGTTTCTTGTTAATTTTTATTTGCTGACATATGAATTGGCAATGTTTTTGTCTTTTGAAACGTCTCATAGCATAGATTGGCCTGGAACTATGTAGCCAAGGTTGGCCTCAAAGTGCAATCCTCCTGCCTTAGTCTTCCAAATGCTGGTGTGTTATCATGCTTGATTTGTGCTTATTTTTATATGTATCTGCAAAAATGTTTCCTGGGTTGCAAGACCAAGATCTTGAATAAAAGGCCCACACCTTTAATCCCAGCACTTGGAAGGTAGAGCTAGGCAGGTATCTATGAATTCCAGGTCAACCTGGACTATACAGTGAGTTCCAGGAAAGCCAGAACTTTATGAAGAGATCTTCTTGAACTTCTCCTCCCCAACTCCTCAAAAGGGATTTTGAGTAATATGGGTGAGCAGAGGTGCTCACAGAGACCAGAAGCATCTGCGCCCTTGGTTGGAGCTGAAGTACCAGGCAGTGGTGAGCTGCCTGACATGTGCTGGAAACAGAACTTGCGGCTTCTGCAGGAGCAGCATGAGCTCTAGCCACCAAGCCGGTTCTCCAGCCCCCAGTTTTTTTCAGTGTGTGCTTAGAGCTTAATTTGGATCTTTCTTCCCCCCTCCCTATTTCACAGGAAGCTGCTTTGAGGAGAGAACAAAAGAAGTTGGAGAAGAAGCAAATGAAAATGAAGCAAATCAAAGTGAAAGCCATGTAAAATCATCCCAGAGGTCTGCGTCCACAGGAAACGGGAAAAGCTCGAGTCCGTTTCTCCCCTAAAGTCAATATAGTCCTGGTGACTGAGAAATCCACCCTCCCCTCCCTCTCTCCCCTCTCCTCTCGGTTTGGAGTTCTACAGAGGTTACAGATACATTGAAAGGGCTCTTTCAGTTATTTCCTTCCAGATAATCAAATTAGTTTATTTTATAAATGAATGATATATAAAGTACGTGTGGTTCTAAAATATTTTTAAATTATAACATGAATTATCAGTGCTTTACTTTGGTGTTTGAAGAACAATCATGGAATTTATAGAAAGAATTTTTTTTTTAAACTGGGCAATTGGAATAACTGTGTAGACTGACTCTAAATCAAGATCCCAAGAATTTCTATTGGAGTTGCACAATAAGCATTGCTTGGTGTTTTTCCTGTGTCCACATTACACTTGTGAAAACAGTGGAATTTAGAGCACTGTATGTGGTGATGCATTTCAGAGACTTAGAACATAGTGCAGTGTGTATTTCGTGTGTGGGCCGTGCTGAAGACAGTATTATAGGAGGAAATCTAGAGGCGTCATGGAAGATTCTAGAGGTGGGTAGTACTGCAACAGTTTCTCCTTGCCTGATACTATGAGGTAATGACAGTGTGAGTGCTGAATTTCGAGTAGTTTTGTTTTTCCTGAGGAAGATGCATGAGAAGTGAGCTGCTTCCCTTAGCTCAGATCACTGCTCTGTGAGGTCACAGTGCTTTTCATGGTGGCTGCAACCTGTTGGGTCTTCACGGAGAAGCTGCTGTCTGTCTTCTGCGTGCTCCTTTCTTCTCCCTCCACTTCTGTCTTGCCCACGGTTGAGGCCGGTATGTGCTTTTAGAAACACAGCCATCGGTGTGCATAAGTATGCTTTTAAAGCGTGAGCCTTCTTAAGTGCGACAAGAGTTTTGTCTGCCTCTTGAGGTGGAAGCTTTTGTGGGGAGAGGCCCCCATCTGCATAAGCATTTGGCTTGTTGAGATCTCTGCATTTTATAAATGCTTCCTACTGAGAAAGCATTTTTTAAGTCACTGTTTGTACCAGGTAATTTTTGCTGGGATGGGAAAGAGTTGTTTTTTGCGGGGAGCTGGGTGGTGGGTTTTTGTTGATGCTTTCTGTGGTCTGAGGCAGTAACAGTGAGTTGCAGTGAAAACCGTGTATGCTGTTGCCTTGGGGATTATATGGAGTTTCTCATGTGACTTTGTCTAGGTTAATAGAAATGTGTGCACTGGGTATGCAGGTGTATGCTATTTTTAGCAGTTCACAAGGTTAAGTTATTAAGAATAACAAAATTGAATCACTTTAAGGCCATATGATTCTAGACTTAACATTGTTTTACAAACCTTTAAAATACATTTTAGAATCAAAATTTATGTGCTTAGTTATCTTTTGAGTAATATAAGCTTAAAGTCCCACACATTCGGACTGTGGCAGCTAATTTTGTAATTTAAGCATTCATATGAACTACCTATGACATATATTAAAAACTTATTGACAGAATCTGAGTGTGTCTCGTTGACTTTTTGGAGTCGTCCTACAAGAATATATGTACCCAAAGTAAAGTACTCTCATTGTGAAAAGTTAGCACTAAAATGGTTTTCCTTCAAGAGTGTTAATCTTGAATATTCCTTTGTAGTTACCACTTAACACTTTTGGATACTCATATTCTAAACCCATATATGTTGCTTCAGAAAGGGTCTCACTGTGCAGCCCAAGTTGGCCACAGTCAATCTCATGATTCTCTTCTCAGCCTCCTGAGTGCTGGGAATACTGGCACACACACTGCACCATGGCCCATAGGTTATTTTTGATTTTTTGTTTTTTTGAGACAGGGTCTTACTGTGTAGTGCTGGCTATCCTAGAACTCATTTATGTGGACTGGGCTGGCCTTGAATTTAGAGATCTGCTTACCTCAACCTCCTGAATGCTACGGTTAAATGTGTATGCCACCACATCCAGCCTACCCTAAGGTTACTAGTTATTAGTGAGTTATTGAGCTCTTATTAGTCAGCTTTCTATCACTGGCAAAATAGCCAGGATAATAAAGCTTCAAATAGGAAAAGGTTTTTTGGGATCACAGTTTCAGTTCCTGAACTTCCCTCTTGCTCAGGGGAGAGACTGTGATGGAGCAAAGACACTTACCTCATAGTGGCCCGGGAGCTGTCAGGAAGGAGGGGCAGGGGTTCTAATATCTCAAGGAATACTCTCAATGACCTAACTTCTGTGTACAGTTTCCTTCATCTACCCTTCTGCCTGCTACTGGCTACCGACTCAGTCTTTACCATGGCATTTTGGGTGGACATTTATTGTCTTTATGATCCAAGCCATCATAGCCCTCTCCTTGGGTTAAGACATCTTATTATGAAGCAGTGGACCAAGAGAGTGTTGTTTACCATGCTTTCCAAATCCCTTTGCCTGGAGCCCTGAAATATAAAAGAAAGACTTGGCTTCAGTGTTGATAAAACCAATCACCAGGACCAGTGAGGTGGCTCCATGGGTAAAGGTGCTTACCAGGCTTGATAACCTGAGTTTGATCCTCCAGATGCATGCGACTCCCACAAGTGGTCCTTTGACCTCCTCCACATGTGGACCATGGCATATACACACAAACATGCACACACATGTACATGGTAAGTGGATAATAAAATAAATGTACCAAAAATTTACTGAAGAAAATCACTAAGCTTTTTCCTTTGGGCAAGTCCTACCTCTGAGTTTATTGTGTTTATTCTTGTATAAAGTGGGAATATTTTTCCTTTCAGTTTATTTTAAAATTTTCTTTATTTTATGTGTATGTGTGTTTTACCTGCATGTCTGTCTGTCTACCATGTGTAATGCCAAGGAGACCAGAAGAGAGTGTTGGAACCCCTAGGACTAGAGTTACAGGTTATGAGTTGCCATGTGGATGCTGGGACCTGAACCCAGAACCTCTACAGTCAGTTCTCTTAACTGCTGAGCCATTTTCCCAGCTCATCTCACAGCCAAAAGATGTTTTTTTCACTCACACACTCTACAAAGGCAAGGCTACTATCGAATGGTACATTTTACTTTACACTCTTGCTCTCCTCTGTCCAATAGAACAAAGTGGATCCTTTTAGCCTTCTCTGACTTTAAGAGCTGACAAGGTGGTATTTATTTGTTTATTTATTTATTTTCTTAGAGCTGGCGGTATGGTGGATAAAGAGGAATTGCTTATAATTCTGTTTCCTTAGTACAAGGAAACCTCTCTGTGTCGGGCACAAGATGTAGAACTGCTTTATATGGGACTTGGACCAAGGAAAATCATGGGTGACATTTTTGTTCCAGTCATCCAGTGGAAGAGAGCACCGTGTTGCGGAAGAGCTATTGGATTTGGTGGAGTCAGTCTGCCCTTTCTCCCAAGTTCTCTTTTCCTGCCTCACTCTAAATGATGTTAAACCCATAGGGGTGACTTGTAACACAGGTTCTAATTTGTCTTAATAGTAAAAACCCAGGCTGGGCAGTGGTGGTACACGCCTTTAATTCCAGCCCTCAGGCAGAGGCAGGCAGATCTCTGTGAGTTCAAGGCCAGCCTGGTCTACAGCGTGAGTTCTGGGGCAGCCAGAGATACACAGAAAAACCCTGTCTCAAATAATAATAAAATAATAAAAACCCAGAGTCAGATATTGGGGGGTGAAAGCTGGGCGATCAGAGAAGTGGAGTGGGTAGCCACTAGAGAGACCTCTACCAATGCTCAGACTAAAGGAGTGATCCTGTCCTCAGACTTCATCTCCAGACTGCAACCTAGCTCCACTAAACTTCAGACTGCAATGAGCTCCTGCCTCCTCCCACCTTATATTCCTCTCTCCGCCCAGCCATATCGCTGCTGTCTCCACCTCCCTAGTGCTGGGATTGAAGATGTGAGATCCTGAGTGCTGGATCCTGAGTGCTTTGTGTGAGTTCTGTTTCTCTTTTAGACTGGATCAGTTTTGCATAGCCCAGGGTGGCCTTCAACTAAGAAAGATCCCTTTGACTCTGTCTCCTGAGTCCTGGGATTAAAGGTGTGTGCGACCACTCCCTGGCTATAGTGGCTTAGCTCTGCACTCTGATCTTCAGGCAAGCTTTATTTGTTAAAACACAAACAAAACATCACTACAGTGACTTGTATTACAAACTACTGAAAAGTAAAAAGAAACCTGGCAGGGTGTGGTGTCATGTGTCTTTAATCTTAGTTCTTAAATATCTAGTGTTTGGTGGTCATTAGAAGATTTGATTGCAAAAGGAAGACAACAGGGCTGGAGAGACAGCTTAGAGCACTTACTGCTCTTGCAAAGGACCCAAGTTCAAATCTCAGCTACCAGCTGTTATAACTCCAGCTCTGGGGGAATCTGCTGCCCTCTTCTGGTCTCATCAGGCAACTGCATTCACATACAAGCATCTGAATGTAATAAAATCTTTAAACAAAGGAGGACTAAATAACAAAATCTTTAAACAAAGGAAGACCACGTTATATTTGTACAAATTCACAGCCATTTCAGCCCTCTGAATTGAGAGGAATAAAAAGAAAGCTGTGATTTTTTTTTTCCCTAATGGTAGATCGCATTCCTTGCTTGCCTTCTGAGACACGGTCTCATCTATAACTTATACTGGGCTGAAATTCACGGCAGTGCCCTGCCTCAGCCTGGAGTGCTGCGGTGAATGCATGTAGCACCACATCTACTTATTTCTGAGAGGACTACTTGCTAAGTGTTATTAGGCTAGTTTCCAACTCAGGCTCAGTCTTCCCGCACTGGCCTCTCAGGCAGCTGGGGGTGCGCTACCACTTGACACAGGGTCCCATGTATGCCAGGCTGGCCTCCAGCTTCTGATGCTCATCCTGGCCTTTCTAAAGTATTGCTTTCCTTGGGGGTTACTGAGGAACAAGATGATACTGCCTCTGCCTGTCTGTTGAACTGCTTGCTGCTTTTCATAAATTTTCTTCCACTTTTCATAGATCTTTCTGGTTAGTGTACAAAGTAATTGGTTTCATTAGTACATCATGTTCATACGTATAACACTGTACTTTGTCTTCCCACACCACTCTCCCCTCCATTCATATTTTAAATTTATTAACTTCTGTATATTTTTCTATAGCTTAGCTTATCTCTTAGAGCTAGAACTGAAGCCAGTTTCCTATGTCAAGAAAGCTCTGGATTTGTGCACACTATTTTTTTTTTAACTGCATTTGCTTGAACCCAAGGCACATACTTGAACCCTGTGTATTGGGTGAACACTGCTAATGAGCTACACCCTCCAGCCCTCCTATCCCCGTGCTTTTAACAAGTGTGTTTCCTTCTTCCGTCTTCCTACCCCTTTCTAAAATGGCTGTGTGGAAAGTTCACATGAGATAGTAAAATGCAAAGACTGGAAATACTTTACAGATAAGTGATCCTAGTCAACTTGTTCTACATATCCACACACCACACAGCTCCCCATTTCACTTGAAGGTTTTTCTTTTTCTTTTTTTTTTTTGGTTTATTTATTATGTATTGTGTTCTGCCTGTATGGCAGGAGAGGGCTCCAGATCTTGTTATAGATGGTTGTGAGCTACCAAATGACTGCCGGGATTTGAACTTAGGACCTCTGGAAGAGCAACCAGTACTCTTAACCTCTAAGCCATCTCTTAATCTCTGCAGCCTTTGAGTTCACATGTGTTTTCATGTAGAGACTTTAGTGTTAAACAATAGAGTTAAAAATACAAGTAGCCAATCTGTCTCCATTCCTTTAGGCTTCAAGTCAGTTTCCAAAAGCTCTGAAAATCTTTAAACACCTACACCCTATAATAAATTAAAAGCTTCAGGAACTTGTGCCTTCCAGGACTCAGACTCTGTAACCTCTGAATGTCAACCGTTCATCCGAAAGTTTGTTCTGACTTCTTACTGGTGTATGAGAACCTAGGCATTTGCTCACTGAAGCACTCACGGCGGAGCCTGGGAGAAGTAGCTTTGGCGGGCAGTCATCCAGTTTTTAAAACCAAATTGTAACATCCTATTTAGAACATGTGGTGGCTGGGCACTAGGTATTAGGACAGATGAAGTACCTAGTGTTAGCACATCCCATTGTAATGACTGTAAGAGCTTTGAGGTCTGGGGTGCTTGCTCAGCATGTGTGAGCTCCTAGGCTCAATCTCTAGTACAGCCCAAAGAAGAAGGGGAAGAAAGAGGAAAGGAAAACTCAACTTGAGATTGCCTTAACAATTACAGCCTGGTGTGGTTGTTCACATCTGTAATCCCAGACGAGACAGGAGGATCTCTGAGATTAAGGCCAGCCTGGGCTATAGAATGAGTTCCAGGTAAGCCTGGACTAGAATTGAGACCCTGTCTCAAAACGTAAATTTGGGGTGGAGAGATGGGTCATCAGTTAAGAGCACTTGCTTTTAGAAAGTATCCAATACTCACAGCTGTCTGTCACTCCAGTTCTGAACGAAACTTTTGTTTATTTATTAATTCGAGACAGGGTTTTTCTGTTGGAGCCTGTCCTGGTACTTGCTTTGTAGATCAGGCTGGCCTCGAAGTCACAGAGATCCGTCTGCCTCCAGAGTGCTGGGATTAAAGGTGTGTGCCACCACTGCCTGGCAGAAAGAAACATTTGAGACTGAGATTGTGCTTTAGAATGTTAAAGCACTAGGTAAGATTACAGAAGCGTGTAAAACAGTGAGAGCATCTGGGAAGTTTGGTGTATTTCCATCAAGCCCCCGTTTGGATGCTGCCAAGCTTATATATCCTGGAAGTTATTAAGACTGCTATAAATCTGTGAGGAGACAGAACTGGAAAAAACAAGCATTCATTACTTGACAGCACCCCACAGCAACTGCGGTGACTAAAAGGCCCTAGTTCCCACAGGAGGAAGTCTTGCCGCATCTAGAGTACTTCATTTGATCAGTCCTGTATGCCTTGGTCTCTGTCTTCCTTCATAAAGGCAAACTCATCATAGGTTTCTACAAATAGAACACACCACTGACCTACAATCCCAGCAGAGGCAAGCTGATCTCGGAGTTCAAGGCCTGCCCAGGCTACCTGAGACCCTGTCTCAAACCCAGTACAAAA
>LOEQ01000408.1:162845-174814 GCA_001685075.1 Bramus lutescens | reverse complement strand
GGTCATAGAAGAGCTCTGGTGCCAGCTCAGACACAGCAGCAGCAGGACACTTCCCCTCCCCACAGGCAGTAAGCTTAGAGGAAAGGCATGTGCCTGCCTCTCCAGCCTGCCTGGAGTTTCTGGTGGCCACTGTATACCCAGCCTCACTCTGTGACACACAACTGTGACCTTCAAGCATAATTGTCCACCCCTCCTGTAGTTCAGTGAACTTCCAAGAACTGGTCACCCACCAAACAAGACACAAAGTAGTTCCCTTTATTTGAGAACTCCTTGGCCACTTCCTTCCCTGCTGACAGCCACTCACCCAACCCTTCCAGGAGCTGGCTTTAGGAAGGACTTCCTGTGAGATCAGCCTCAAGACATGAACACAGAAAATGTGCAGTCATCCAGCACAGGCTGGGTGTTCAGGGCAAGTAGGGCTAGTGCCGAGGAAAGCCAGCACACTGATCTCACGCTCAGCCTCTCTTCCCTACAACAGGGTCCATTATCAGCCACGCTCCTGCCTCCTGCTACTGAGCTCCTAGAGAACAGCTCTAAACTCGGGGAATAAAGACAATGGCTCTGAGACACATCCAAAGACAAACAGTTCTGCTGCCCTCAGAATACATATCCCCTAGGCTGGAGGTCCCACTCCTACTCACAGCAGAAGGAAGAGATCAGAGCTTCGGCAGTGCCCCATGAACCCACACTCACCGTTCACACAGGCCTCCGATGATCCACACAGGCCATCCTCAAACAAGCAGCCTAGATAAGAAAGACAGGAGTCAGTGACAGAGAAACCAAGGGCTCTTGAGGTTTTCAGACCCCCATGCAGGTTCCTTGGGTCTACGTCATCATGATGGTGCTAGGTTATTCTGAAGCTATTAAAACTGATCCCTGAATGACCTGACCAAACTCTTCATCAGGAGGATGCTTGGCATGCCCTGTGCCTTCAAGGCCACATCAGAGAGAGCCCACATCCTTGGCATGATCATCTATGCAGATGTGCCCCTCCCCTAGCCACACAGCATTGCTGAGTTGACCACCCAAGGAAGTCCCAGGGGCTTGAGACTGAGCTCACAGCTAAGCAGCATCATGGGGCAGAAGTGCACATAACAGAAATGGACCAGACATATGTGCACACAGAGATGGATGCTGGCCTACATCTACCCTCCTGCTCTATAGCTGTGCACACAGGAATGGATGCTGGCATCTGCCCCCATGCTCTCTCTACAGCTGTGCAAACAGGGATGGATGCTGGCATCTGACCCCATGCTCTCTCTACAGCTGTGCCCACAGGGATGGATGCTGGCATCTGACCCCATGCTCTCTCTACAGCTGTGCACACAGGGATGGATGCTGGCATCTGACCCCATGCTCTCTCTGCAGCTGTGCACACAGGAATGGATGCTGGCATCTTACCCCATCTTTACAGCTGTGCACACAGGGATGGATGCTAGCATCTGCCCCATGTTCTACAGCTGTGCACACAGGGATGGATGCTGGCATCTGATCCCATTCTCTACAGCTGTGCACACAGGGATGAATGCTGCCATCTGACCCCATGATCTACAGCTGTGCACACAGGGATGGATGCTGACATCTGCCCCATGCTCTACAGCTGTGCACACAGGGATGGATGCTGGCATCTAGGGAGACTGGCTGCATGCTATGTGCTATAGGGAGGCTTCTGCAATGTCAGTGACCACCATGGGCAATGACAAAAGACGAAAGAACAAGTAGCTGACGGGAAACAGAAGACATGAAGAGTGACAGAAGAATAAGGGACCTGCACCTAAAAAGAACACACAAAGGTGGCTAGCCTTTCCCCGTAGCTGAAAGAGACCTTGATAACCTCTCATGAAAGAAGAAGGTGAGCCAATGGTAAGTGTACTCACACAGCAGGGAGTAGGCAGCTGGCTACTATCTTACGGTGTGCCAAGCCACCCTGAACACAGAGAAGGGATGGACATCATCTAGGCAGGGTCAAGGGTGGGGCATGAGAGAGGCCTCTATCTATACTCAGATGAGTGCCTCTTTAGGGATACAATCCTATATTCACACCTGTACCAGTGCAATGATAGGAGCCCACAAAAGCTGGTGTGCTCTGAACATACATATCTTTCAACAACAAAGCCTAATGCCTTCATGGCTGTTTCTCTGGTGGTCAAACTCCTATGCATCTACCAATACCCATTCAAAAGTCCCCCATGGTGTCCTCCACACAGGCCAGGCCAGTGAGTCTGTCCAGACACCACATGGGACCTGCCACAGTATGCAATGATTATCAACTAAAGGGTGCATCATCCTCTTAGGACTGAGGTTCTTGGGGTCTTCTTTGCATCTTCTGTCCATTCTTCCACAGCTGCCCTTATGTCTACGTAAATGAATGAGTGCAAGAAAACTGATAAACTGAGAGAAAATTATTAATTTCAAAATGACTGAACCATTAACTCCTTCACACAAGAGTTGGTACAATTACTTATAGCTGCAGGAACCAACAGCACTTAGCAAGTATAGGTGGAGCAAGACACAGAACCAGGCTCACAAAGGACACACAGACCTGCAATTCCCACAGGCCAGTGGCCTCCTTTCATCCTTAGGGTCGCTCCACTGACCTCCCAGAGGAGAAAGTTATGGCTGGCAGGGTCCTTTGCTTAGGACACTTGTCTTAAGAGGACTCTGGGTCACACCAGGGGAGCTGACTTCACACAGTCCCTTATTCATCCTATTGTTGTGTGCACTTGAGACTAGCAAGCTCAACCGTAGCAGCCTCTACCCTAAGAGATGCCATTTCTTCAAAATAATGATATAGTCTTATGGAAAACTGTATTTTCACCTGTAAAGCACATTTTTAGCATATTCGTGTCACATACTTTAGCCCTGAAGCAGCCCTGCCTCATCTGTACCTCCACTCCAAACGACCTACAGCCTCATGACACCCAGGGCCAGCCCCTCATCCATAAGTACTGAATCCAAGCAGTATTTTAAGGAAGGGCTGCTGTGGCTGCGTGCCTTTTAAGGATACTGGGGTATAGCAGGTGACATCTCAGAGCTGTAGGCGTAGGCATCATGTTGGCTCACACAAATGCCATGCCCTACTGTGGTCAAGTGGCTTCTCTGATCTCAGCACTGTAAACAGTAAAATTAAGGCCAGATTTGTCAGTTTCTGAACTGCTCCTATCTGACTGCCGATTTTCCCCTCAGTGATGTCAGCAGAAATGAACTGTGGGAGGTTCCCATCAGTCTGATTGATACCTCTCTCCTCCCAGGGTACAGAAGTGCAAAGGTACCTTAAGCTGGAAGACAGGCTGGGGTAGACATGTGCCACTGCTCCATACCCTGGTTCCAGCAGTTGGCATATGGCACTGTTGAACGCCATGGCCGTGGGCATACGGCACTTTTCCATGTCATGGCCATGGCTGTGGGCGTACAGCTCTGTTCTACACCCTGACGTGGCCGTGGCTGTGGGCATACAGCACTGTTCCACACCCTGACCGTGGCCATGGCTGTGGGCATACAGCACTGTTTCACACCCTGACGTGGCCATGGCTGTGGGCATACAGCACTGTTCCACACCCTGACCATGGCCATGGGCATGCAGCACAGTTCCACACTCTGACAATGGCTGTGGGTATGCAGCATTATTCTATGCTCTGGCTGTGGCCATTGGTATGCAACTCTGGTGAGCACCATCAAGTGTCTATGGGAAGACTGAGACAAAGGCAGGGTGGAAGGCACAAGGGCAGACACACAGCTCAGTTAAGGGCTTCCCCACAGAGTTCTATGTCATGTGAGATGGCAGATGCCAGAACACTCTAGAAAAAGCATAGGCTTCCTGTATCTGCCTGAATCACACCAGACAATTAGAACTGATGGAACAAAATGGGCAATGACATGTTTCTGTAAGATTCAGCTACACAAGGCAGCCTGGCCCTAGCATCTGCCTAGCTACAGTCATTGCAGGAGCCCAATGAGCTTGTGCCTCAGGAAGATCTGCCAGAAGGAGATGGAAGAGCAAGAGTTCAACGAGGCATTCCCAGAGGCTCAGAGAACACTTATCTCAAGCCACAAGTCACAGAGTGCTAATTACCTGCTAATTTATGTGCATTGCTATATGCTCTAAAATCAATGAAAATATATTTCATTGTAAATACCAGACACCTAATAACATTGATTATCATGGTAGGTCATCCAGAGATAAGGAGTGTCACAGTAGAGGCTGGTGTCCTGCCCTGGAGTCTGAGACTTAGCTGCTTCAGTGAGTTCTACCCAGCCATATCCAGAGACACTGTGGCCAGAGGCAGAGGCACGCCCTCAGATGAACACAGCCCACCAACCAGCAGCTCACAAATGATCTACATCTAAAGTCAAATGCCACCCTGAGGCAAGCAGCTGATCCACAGAGACCACCCACATGAGTCATCTTCACAATGGGGTACCCTGCATTACACACACACACACACACACACACACACACACCTGTAACTCCTTAGTATTAACATGTTGTCCACTCTTCCATGAAAATATGTGACATTTCAAAAATTCTCAAATGGCTCCTTCAGCTGACTACCCTAGAGCATGGCATGGAGCTCAAAGAATTCTTCCATCTTGTCCCATACTTCAGCACACACCATATGGATGCATGTATGTGGCTATACATGTATACATATGGGTGTACAACTACATACACATTAATATATGTGTATACACATGCACACTTAAATAAGCAATGTATGCATTCATGGACACTCACACATGGACATTCACATAAACATATATTTGTTCACACTCTTATAAATACATCCACATGCATATGCACATACACACACATGCTCATACATACATTGAAATACATTTATGTTGTCTACACACACATATACATAAGAAGTCACACATATATATGCACACATTATACTCACATGCACATACATATCTATGTGAATTCACACATGTATACAAACATGCACATACATATGTGTGCACTAATCCATGTGTATATTCATGTATGTACAAACATATACATCTATGCATGCGCACATATGTGTACTGATCTTTTTAGCTTTAATTCTAATTACCTTTGTTTTCTGAGAATGAAAAACCATCCTTAGTCATCTCTCTGGTACCTTTCTGAAGCAAAATTGGCCTATTTCTTCTAGACCAGTGTAGTTCTCCCATCTTAACTTCTAAGAGAGTTCTACCTTTTTATGGTAAAGAAGCAAATAAAAAGTCACAACCTCCCTGGTTGACAGGTTGTCTGGCCATGACTACTTGTGTAGCCTCAACCACGTGGTCTTCGTCCATGAGTAGCACTTACCAGTATGCACTCAACTGCCCAGCTGCTTCCCAATTCCAGGCCCTATGACCTTGGCAGAGAGAAAGGACTTCAGATTCAGGGATCATCCGTCTTGGGGAAAGGAGGCCAAATTAACTACCTTCCTGCTCACTATTTTGGCAAAAGCTCTGAGATTTATGCAAACCCACAATCACATACAGTTGTGACAGGTGTTTTTTAACCTAAGAGCATTAGAAATATATGGATATAAAACTGAATTCTCTCAGCAAGATAATAATTTTTTTCCCACTCAGGCATGTCATGTGAGCAAAATGGACGGTCCTGGGTCTCCTACAGAGCAGCTGGGGATTCTTAGAATCCAAGAGTGCTCTTACCAAATTTTCGTAAGTGGGAACTGATAATTCTTTGAAATCATTTAGTATTGTAGCCAAATATAACTTAACAAACCCCATCTGGTGTGTGGATCACATAGCATGAGTTAATAATGAGTGTATTACTGTTTTCCCAAAGGTAACCATGCACACATAACAAAGTACTCTCATGCATCCATTTTCTATCAGTGTTTCCTCTTCGGAATCCTCTATGGCAGTCCCTCCTCCCTCTCTGCAATTTGGTCCTCTTTGAGCTGCCCCTCACCTGGCAGGAGCATCATGGGCCAGAATCTGTGAAGGTGGCAGAATCCATTAGCAGAAAGGCATGTGGTAAGGTTAAACCTGTCTCTCCGCCACTTAAATGAGCCTATTCTCAATTCAGAATATTCTTAATGCGGTGAAGCACTGCTGAAAGCTGACTCTGAAGAAACAAAAAAATGATAAATCCACCCAAGGGATAAAGCCTATTGGTTCTGATTCAAGGGACCCTACACTAGGCATCCATCTCTGGATTGGAGGTTGGTCTGCCTGAGCTTTTGGTGTTTGATGTCAATATGGAGTGTGTTTTGTTTATTCTCATTAACCTGGACTACTCTACATTTTCTGAAGATGCTTTCCTGGCTCTCAGGCATCTACACAGAAGCCATCTAAAAGCTGTGTCAATGTGCACCCTACATAGAAAGGTCTGAACTGAGCCTTGAGCTATTCAGAAAGTCAGCCCACAAAGAACAGGTCTGTCCTACAGAAGTCTGCATTCCAAGCTCTTCCATAAACTGGGCCCTGAGCTTCAGGGCTCCTCTTCCATGATGGCATGTCACTACTGTGGGATACCTCTGCAATGGACACACCAATGCCCAATCACTCCGAATGCACAGTCAGTTCATAAATCCTTTAGCCGCTCTACTGGCTTCCTGTGTAAATGGACATCCTCAGCTTCAGGCTGCTCTGTATTCTTATTCTCTCCCAAACCCTGTCAGTTCTTCCCAGCTTCTCCAGAACCAAGCAAGCACATCTGCCTGCTCACGTATAGGACTCAGTGCTATATGCTTTGGCAGAGAACTGCTCCTGGGTGAGAATGTTCTTGTCATTTGGTGGTCACAGCCTGGGGATTCAGGACACAGACTGAATGGGTGATCTGACTCATAAGGAAGTCACCTCTCAGGTAGCAAAGAGGCTCCATGGCAGGTAGCCAAAGCCCCTGGTTCTGTACTGTGTGGGTCTGTAACCTTGGCAACAGTAGTTCTTTCTCTCCAACATCCCTTTGCTGTTAGATATACATGGAAAGAGTGGGTCTAGTTAAGAACCATCAGAAACTTAGTGGTCTTCCATCAGTCAGGTCCCAGGACCCCCCTGAGGGCAGCACAGCTCATAAGGGTTCAAGAAGACTTGTCTTCCTGTCCTGGGCCTCAGAGTCCCAGGCAGCAGGAACCCTAACTGGACCATTTCAAAAAAGAGTTTTCCATTTGAGGGAGCAAACCCTCTAAATTCCAGAAGCTAGGAGCTGATATGGTTTCAGACTGACCCAGGCTAATAAGAGGAGGGAGGGGGCTTCTGTGAAAGGAGGTAGAGGCCATAGCTAAGGGTATTTATTCCTGACAGCCACACTGTGGTAGATTAAGAATGACCTCCACAGGCACATATGTTTGACTATTTGGTTTCCAGTTTGGAACTATTTGGGAAGGATTAAGAGGTGTGGCCTTGTTGGAGGTATACCACTGGAGGTGGGCTTTGAGGTTTCAAAAGCCTCCAGCCATCCCAATTCTCTCTCAGAGAGAGAGAGAGAGAGAGAGAGAGAGAGAGAGAGACCTGCTCTTGCTCTGCCTCCTACTTATGGATTAAGCTGTGACTCTCAACTGCTCCTGACATCATGCTTTTGATCCACGGACTCTAACCCCTGAAACTATAAGCCAGTTAAACACATTATCTAGGCCATGGTGTTTTATCAAAGAAATAGAAAAGTAACTAAGACACACAGGGATGCAGAAGACATTCTGGATTATGAGTTAAACATTCACAGAAGCCTGTGGAATCCATCCAATAAGAGCCTGCATTTGACAGCATGAATGAGCACAAAGAAACCCGTGCACCCTGACTCACTCAGCATGCTGGTATCTGTTAATGAATGCTAGTTCCTGGGGCTTAGCTCCAAGAGATCGGGGCTTCAGACACCCATTAGAGACATTTTAGGCTGAGGATATAGCTCAGTTGGTAGAGTGCTTGTCTAGTGAAGCCCTGGGTTCAATTCCCAGTACCATATAAAAGTGGGCAGGTAGTGGCACATGCTTGAAATCCATGCACCTGGGAGTTGGCAGCAGAAGGATCATAAATTCCTGGTCACCCTTGGCTACTGTGGGGACCCACAGTAGTGGGTCCATTCTACCTTGACCACAAGTCAGAGTTCAGGCCTATTCCTGCTCCTTCAAGGATATGACATGAGGTTTGACCCAGGGAGTGGCTGCCTACAGGATGCTTGGCCTAAGATGTTGTCTTATATGCCCTGCCTAAACAACAGAATGCTTAACTCAGAGTATAGCTACGTGATGCTCCAGGTATTGAAGAGGTAATTACTCTATTTGTTCTTTGTATCATGTTAAAGCAGTCTCTTGCCTTCTCCCCTTTTTGGATTGGGGTATAGAAGCATATGGAAAATAAACACGGGCAAATTCAGTATCCACTGAATTACCCTCCCAGTCCTATTCTGTGTCTCTATTCATTTTCTTTCATATTTCTGTTCCTCCTGCCTAAAATTTCTAATCCTCATGCCCCTATTGGAATGTGAGAAACCCATTGAGGTTGGACTATGATAGATGTCGCCACAATGTGGGACCCCGACAGGCAACCTGATGAGCTTGAGGCCAAACTGGGTTATGTGAAACCCCATGAAGAAAAGAAGAGGAGGAGGGAGAAAAGGAGGAAAAGAAGGAAGAGAAGGAGAGCATCTCCCTTGTCAGGGGTAGCATCACTGGAATGCTGTCTGTACTTGGTCTATTAGAGTATCCTATGGTCCTCCCTCTGCTCAAGTGGGGGATGGAAAGCGCTATCATTCCTGGGTCATATGTGACAATACAGCTCAGCCTTTTGTGAGGAACACACACAGACTTACAATCTGACAGACAGAATGCACGTAAGCCCTACCAGCCCCTGCTGCAGTGACTCTGGTGGTCCTCGGTGATCTCTGTACTCAGAGACTACACTGTGCATCTCTACACCTGTTATCCGTCACAGTAAGTCAGCATGTGGGACTGCTATGTGTCACTCTAAAGCTTTGAAATGATGATGATGATGATGATGATGATGATGATGATGATGATGATGATGATGATGATGATAATGATAATACAGTGACTATGCTCAAGCCTGGAAAACCCCCTACCAACACCTGCAGAAGACCCTTCAACACAGACACAGTCAGCAGTAATTCTTAATGCCCATCAAGACCACCCCTTTTCTTCCTAGTAGAAAAGCTGAGGATTCCAGGGATGGAACTAAGAAACTTCTATTCTGGGAGCTGCAAAACATAGAAAGAAAAAGAATAAAGATGTGAAGATTAAAATCACCTCACTTCATTGCTCTAGCCTGGAAGGGAGTGACCTGGACCCCATGCCAGCCCTGCATCTGCTGTGAGTGCCCACACCCTCTGGCACCCTCTTGAAAAGAATGAGTTGTGATGCCCACAGGAGCTAAGGGCAGTGGTCCAGCCAAGCCTCAAGCAGGGACTGCTGCCTAGGTGTTCCAGCCAAGCCTCAAGCAGGGACTGCTGCCTAGGTGTTACCACTCCTAATATCAGCATTATCAGAGTAAGAGGTTCAGGCTACTAGGACCACAGTGTCCTCAGAATTCTCATACCCACACATTTACAAATGTTCCTATTAAAATAAGGATGTGTTAAAACAGGCTAGACCTCCAGGCAGGGATGGAGGTGGATATGAGTCTATATCACAGCCCCTGTTCTTGAAGATCCATGAAAGGTGATATTTAAAGCCCAGAAACCCAGCTTCCCCTGTCACAGTGAGCTCAGACATCTTCATGCTTGTGAGTCAGAACACCAGCTCTTTCCACCCAAGACTCAGACAAAATTTGTGGCTGAAATTTCAAAAGAGAAGGAGGCCACTCCTAGCACCAACCTGGTGGGTCCTTGGCCTGGTCGCTCCTTGGCAGGGTTTACAGGCCTGTGGAGCCTGTGCTTACTTCCTACCACACTTCTCTATATGAAGGTCAGGCAGCCACTGGGACAGACTAACCCATTCCTACACAGAGGAGGAAATTCCATTTCCACAGCTCAAATGACATTCATGTCCACAAGATTCCCCATACTCCCACATCCTGCAACTCCCCATTCCCTATTAGCCAAAGGGCCATGGTGAGCAGCTGCAACTTTTGCTCAAAGGAAGTACCCTCACCCTACCTGCCACTGAGCACAGCAAGCATGTGTGCAAGACATGCCATGGTAGGGCTCAAGGGAGGAGCCTACCATTCCCTGCCCAAAATCATCTTGCCTCTAAGACTAAATCCTAGGCCAGGTCAGCAAAAGTCTGGTCTCCAAACAACTAGAATATTAGGGGACATTTGAAAGAACAGTAAGTAATAACTTTCATTCTGAGGAATATAAAGTCCTTCTTGAGACTCATTCTGGACTAGGAATAGGAAGAATTGGCCATTTAAGAAGAAACAAAGAGGTAGGACAAGCAAAGTCAATATCTTGATGTGTCACCCCCTATCCTGAGAGAGTCATCTACATAGCCAGCTCAGGAGGGCAGAGGACCAAGCAAGGACACAAATGGACAGGCACACATGGACAGGCATGTACAGACAGGCACACATAGACAGGCACATACAGCCTAGAGACCTGGGTCTCTGAAACATCAAACACTTGGACCATTCTTCTCAAAAGTTGCTGGATCCCAACTGAGGTGCTGGTCAGGCTCAGAGGACTCAGATAAGGACACCTAAAGTAGTTTGGCTATTATGAAAATTCCAGTCACTTCATCAAAACAGAAGACAAACTGCCAGCAAATATGGCTTTGAATTCTCAGGCTGACCAAGAAGATCATCATGTTCCAGGAAGCAGCTGAGATTTGGACACTGACATCACCAGCAAATTCAACGGTTTTGCTTTAAGGAATAAGAAACCAAGCCTTTTACTTTAAGTAATTCCCTTGGTTTCAAGTTCCTAATTACACAGCCATGACATAATTCAAGAAAAATAAATTTAACTGAATTCAGGGTATCTACCAGATTTTTTTTTCTTTAAGAACACAGGCCAGCATTAGAAAAGTGGTCTCTGGCACTGTATGCTTCAGGATGTGACATTGGACCTCCTGCATCTATTCTGAGTAGTGGTGCTTTGTTTGTTTTGCTTTGTTTTCACTTTTGTTTTTATTTATTCTTTGCATCTTTCACATCTTGCATCTCCATCTCATTCATTTCCCTATTCCTTCATGTCCACCCTCTGCTCTTGCAATTTCTCCTACCCCCAAAACAAAATAAAATTTAAGGGAAAAAATAAAGAAAACTCAATCTTATGGAAGCTGTGACACAGTGAATCACACAGCAAACCCTTTTATCCACATAATCTTAATTACAAGTGTTCATCACAGAGTCATTGGTCTGGTTCAAGGCCTCTGGTTTCTGCTACACTATTGATGCTGGGACCTCAGTAGACTTCCTCCTGGTCATCCTGTTGTTGCCCTGTGTTGTAGAAATCCTGCAGCTTTGGGTCTTCAGGACCAGCCTTCACAAGCTCCAGCAGATCAGATCACAGATGTGGTGGATGTTGGGGTGGGTCAACTCATAACCCTGGTTCTGGGCCTGGGTAGTGGCAGAGTTGGTCAGCCCACCAGCACTCCCCTGTCCTCATCAACAGGGTGAGTTCTCCTGAATAGCCTTGTCAAGTTCAACCCTTGCAGTGATGAGCAAGGGTCAGGGCCCGTTCCCCTGCTTCCATGTCCTCAGGGTCAGTTCTCCCACACCCACACCGTCAGGTTTAATGACCTCAGGGCCAGGTCTCCGACCTGCCTCAGGCACTGATGGGCAGAGGGGGGCATCTCTCTCCCACCCATGCTGCCACATGACAGATGAGTAATGGAGACAGCTCTCCCACCCTTACAACCTGAGGGCTGGCTCATCCACACCTACACCAACAGGGTTGGCTCTACAGTGCTGCTCAGGTGAGGTGCATAACCTGTTCTCCTGAGTGTTTACTACCCAGGTGAGGTGCAGGGCCTGCTCTCCTGAGTGTTACTGCCCAGGTGAGATGCAGGACCAACTCCCCTGAGTGTTTACTGCCCAGGTGAGGTGCAGGGCCTGCTCTCCTGAGTGTTACT
>LOEQ01000408.1:143588-162204 GCA_001685075.1 Bramus lutescens | reverse complement strand
GCCTGCTCTCCTGAGTGTTACTGCCCAGGTGAGATGCAGGGCCAGCTCTCCTGAGTGTTTACTGCCCAGGTGAGGTGCAGGGCCTGCTCTCCTGAGTGTTTACTGCCCAGGTGAGGTGCAGAGCCTGCTCTCCCAAGTGTTGCAGCTGATAGAGGTATTTTGAGTAGTGTTTTAATTGGTTCTTTGCTTTTGTCATCAGATAATTTCCTGAAAGAGAATAGTGTTTTCAAAGGGAGATTTACTAAGTGATATCTTGGGGAGAAGAAAGTATTTTTAAGTTAATTCTGTAATACAGACTTTCAAATAAAAGTTAAAAAAAAACAGAGGATGAAGAACTTTGAATATCAAAAACACTGCAGAGGTAGGTGCCACGCTGCAGAATCAGGAAGTAAGACTCAGAGGACTTCAGCTGGAAGGCACCCCAGAGCTATAGAGAGGAGACCTGTATCAAATATGAGACTGGATGAAGTCTAATGAATGGAAAGGCCAGTTGCTAAGATGGGGCCTTCACAGATTCTCTGACCTGATTTCCAGAACCCAAACTACCTGTCAAGCTGGGCTTTTAGCCATTCTGGACAAACTTGCCCCCTATCGAAAAGGGAAAGTGGAGCTGACTCTAGGCATTACTTATTCCACGACCCTTATGTTCATGGGAGATGATTTCAGGGAATCACTCCTAGGGCTTTGCATCATCAGACCCTAACCCCACAACAGCACAGCACTGCTCACACTGTAGTGTGCACAGGAACCAACTGCAGGTGCCAATAAAGGTCAGTTTGATTCCTGAGCCTGCGGTCAGGCTTGTGTTTCCAGTGAGCTCCCAAAAGCAGTCTACATGTCCCATACTCAGAAACATGATATAGAATGAGTAAATAAATCTATTTAAACTCTTGGGTCAGCACATCATTAAAGATTACATTATAAACTAATAAGTCCTTATGATTAATTTTCTAGATCTATATTTTCTGGATTTTTAAAGGAGGGAGACAGTCTAATTGAGGCAGGGTCTCCTGTAACCTCAGACTCACCACATAGCAGAGGCTAGTCTTGAATCCCAGTCTCCCCACCTCTAACTCCAAATACTGTGGTGACAGATGTGTGCTCCCACATCTGGCCTACATCCAACTATTTAAGTACCCCAATACCAAATGATACACTTTGTTCAATCTGTACTAAACTATTTATGTAGGGGGAAATCATATACTAACAGACTGATAAGAAGGATGAGGTTAGATCTCTTCTTGATAGGAACCTCTCTCTAGTTCCCCTATCAACCAAGTTAAAACAAGGTTTGTATCCAAAAAGATGTAAAACTTCAAGAGTAGCAAAGCCATCCTGGAATGATACAGAAGACATGTCACTCAGTCTTTCTAGACCTATTTATGAAAGGCATTATTGGGAATATTTTGTATTATAAAGTCAATAAAATGTATAAAATCAGAAAAAATTAGAGTATTGCCCATCTCCCAGAGACAGCCTCCTGGTGGTGCTTGGATTTTTATCGACCTTCTTGCATGTACACACACACACACACACACAGAAAACATATAACCTGCACTTTTGATTCTGGCACAGTGAACATCCTCTGACTTCTCCCAGTTATGAAGCTGGAAGAAAATATCAGAAGCCCTCTAGCCTTACTTTCTCTTTTCAGTTATGAACCGTGCTCACCTGTAACCCAGCTCAGGAAGATGAGACTGTGGGGAGAGAGGGGATCATGACTTTGAGGCCAGGTTAGGCTACAAAGTGATTTCCAGGTTAATGCAAAACATGTATTAAGATTTTGTATCAAAAAAAGAAACAAAATAGAGCGATAAAGATAGCTCAATAGTTAAGAACAAGCACTTACTGCCCTTCCAGATGACCCAGGTTCAAGTCCCAGTCCCTACATAGCAGCTGATAACTATCTGTAACTATAGTTTCAAGAGATCTGGTGCCCTCTTCTGGGCTCTGTGAGCACCAATCACTCACGTGGTATACAGACATGTATCCAGGTAGAATACATATACACATGAAATAGCATTTTAAAAAGAAGCAAACCAAAGCAAAGCAATGATAATGATTGCCCAGGACCTGAAGGCTACTTCCAATGGAACCATCTCCTCTTCATTTGGTTTGCAGGTGTCTGTGTCTTGAATAAAATGAGAAGTCATGGCATCTCTCTTTACATGTGTTTTCAGCTGCTTTTGGATCACACTTAGCTCTGCACTAGGCACATGTTTGTTTGACCTAGTTACACAGAGATAGTTTGACCTGGTTTGAATAGAAGGGCCTAGTCCCTTCTTAATGGTGGTTTGAAAAAGAATGGTCCCCATTAGGAGGTGTGACCTTCTTGGAGGAAATGTGTTTCAAAAGCCCACACTGAGTCTCTCTCTCTCTCTCTCTCTCTCTCTCTCTCTCTCTCTTTCTATGTGGATCAGAATGTAGCTCTCAGCTACTGCTCCAGTACCATGTGTGCCATCCTGCTCCATGCTCCCCTTCATAATGATAAAGGATTAAACTTCTGAAACTAAACAAGGACCCAGTTAAATGCTTTCTTTTATAAGAATTACCTTACTCATGGTGTCTCTTCACAGCAATAAAACAGTGATTAGGACACACTTCTTTCCCCTTCAAGATGGAAGATATCTACCAGCCACCAAGGAAAGGAAAACCAGAATACAAATGGAGAAAAAAAGGTGGCACCTGACTTCCTGAAAGTTCTCAACCTATTCCCATAAAAAAGCACAATACTCCCTCCCTGTGCTGTCCTGCCTTGCATCTGTGACTCCCACCACTGACCCATTATTCCCCCAACTACTTTGGTCTTGGAGATGCTGCTTTTCCAGAAGATGAGTTCTGGACTTGGTCTTGGTGACAATGAATGTTAGACATTTCTAAGCATTATTTCTTCACAAGAAAATTCTCTCCCAATTCCCTCTTAAAGAAGCTCTACATTTATTTCCCACTAAAAATTATGCTGTAGACAGCCATCTAGACTGTGGATGGCTGAAGATATCTCTGATTTTGTCCCCTTAGAATAAACTTTCAGTCCCATGTTACTGTAAAGGCAAACATACAAGACTAGAAAGATAGACCCAAACTGCTCTGTTGTCAATAGTATGAGAAGCCTTGACTTCTCAGCTTCTAGGTTTGATGAAAGCCCGAATATCCCTCCCTTCTCTCCTTACACAATTGCTGAGAAAATGCCAACAAAGAACATGAGTCAAAACCTTCCATAAACTCAAAGCCCATGCAACTGCTGCTCAGCACATACCATTCGGGACACTTCTCTTTTTCTGCTTGTATCACTGGCCATGAGTCTGAACCATCCGTTTTTTAAAAGATACAAATAAATTGAACTAAATGAGTTCACCAGGCACTTCTGATAGAATGAAACTCCCACACAAGGACGTATTTTAGCACCTCCCAGTGCACCTTAATGCTATACTCAGAGCCACCAGGATGGATTCACACTTTGCCATCTATGTGTGTGCAGAATTCTCTCAGCAAACAAATTCTCACATGCTCTTTCTCTAATGATATGACATCTAATTCTGCATAGTGGACACTCTGTATTTCCTAAGTGATCTATTTTGTACAAGAGGAAAAAAAAGACACGGGGCTATTCATGGTCTTCTGAACTTAATACTGGTAAAAGGAAAAAAAGTCTTAAACTAAAATGCAAACACCTATTTGGAAAGTATACATTCCTTCTTCTACGTCTACCCCTGCCTCTCTGCCAACATCACATGCCTTTCTGGACCAATGGTCCCCAGAGGAGGATGAGAGACACCCCCAGGTAAGGCCAACCTAGAACAGCCTGGTCCAAGCCAAACTAGATCCAAAAGTAGGCCTCACGTGTGTGTACTATAATTGCTCATATGCTCATATGTATGAGTGCATGTGCATATGTGTGGTTGTGAGTGTGGCTGCCAGAGATTAACCTGTCATTCCTCGGCCTCTGCCTCTCCAGCACTAGATACAAGCACACTTGACCATACCCAGCTTCATGGATTCTGTTGTTTGTTTAGTTTTGCTGGCTTTATTTGACATGTCTTCTTGGGATTGAACTCAGTCCTTGCGCTAGTCTTTGTGTTCGCAAGGCAAGCGCTTGGTCAACTGAGCTATCTTCCCAGCTCACAACCCAGCATAGCTTTGATGTCCAGGGCTGTTTGCTACTCCTTCTCACCAAGTAGGTGATTCCTACATTGGTAGAAAGGCACACTACAGAAACTCTCACTATCAGCTGGGGAACATCAATCAGCTGGTGAGTGAGGACCCAACGGCACTGCCATTAAAGAGAAAGGGAAGGAGACAGCGAGGGCCAGCCCCAGTTAAGACAGGCAATGCTATGAAGGAAAGTTTGTGTGGCAAAGCCAACCAGGGATGGTCCCACTGCTACAGGTAGCAGGAGACATAACCACGCTTCCACGGGAAGCTTCATGTGGATGTCACCATTACAGCTGACATTTCCAAAATTTCTAAGCTGGGTCCATTCATCGGATAACCAGATGCAGTACCGAGGAGGGTAACCCTGAGCTAGAGTAAAGGATGAAGAAGGAAGAGCAAGGACCTAGCTGTGTTGTGACCTGGGCTGAATAAAACAGTAAAGCTCCCCATGGAATATGAGGGGAGCCAGGTGCTGAGACAGTCCGGGAGCACTCTGATGATGCTGAAGGAGCAGCCAGCTTGCTCTGTGACTGCTGAGGTAAGTGTGATACAGGAAATCACATCAGATGTGCAAGCATGGGCCAGAGGGACCCGAGAGAGGATCAGCAATGTCTTCACAAAGAGGGGATAGGATGCCAGAGCTGGAGGATAAAGATTCTAAAGAAAGCAAAGGAAGAAGAGGGAGCAAGGAGTAAAAGCTTCCTGGAAGCCTCCACAGGTAGCTCTTTGCACAGGGTGCTGCCTCAGTCAGCAGGCTTAACATGAAGGCCTGAGAGCCACTTCAGGCCTACCTGGGGCTCAATGTCTGGTCTCATGTCTTCTCTCTAGAAAGCAAAGTAAAAGATTAAGCAGGGTAGCACAGAACCAAAGCTTAAAATCCTGACAGAAGTGGAACCAGCTTATACAAAGGTGGCGAAACAACTCTCAAACCTCTTCATTCTTCCTAGTCTCCACTGCGTCTTGTGGGTTCTGCTGACCAAACGCAAAAGGACAGAGTGGAATAGTGTCCAAGTGACAGCAGCCAGGGTGCTCCACAGGGCACAGCCACAGAGCCGAGGGTGGGTCACGGAAACGCTGTTCCCATGTTTGCACAGAAAGAAAGACCGGGGACCTGAAGCAATGGGAGCATCTTCAAGAGCAGAGCCACAAAGAACACACTTGTCTAAGGCCTTCCAGGCTTTGAATGAGTATTTTGCATCAAGGCCTAAAAAACACACTTTTTATTTTGAAACAGGATCTCGTGCAGCCCAGGATGGCCTTGAGTCACTAGATAGCAGAAATGACGCTGAACTTCGGATCCTCCCATCTCTACCTCCTACCTTCTGATCCTCCTACCTCCTACTAAGGGGGTGCTGGGACTGCAGGAGTGCATTGCTTGCCTAGTTTATTCAATGCTAAGAACCAAGACCAGGGTTTTGTGCATACTACGGAAGCATTCTGCCAGCCAAGCTATATCCCCAATCCAACTATTTTTTTTTTGCTTATACATAAAATATGGTATTTATTGTCTTTTTCTTTTGCAGTGCTTGGAACTAAACAACAACTACTTTTTAAAGTTAAGTTTCTTCCGCTCTTTTCAGTGCTGGGGATTTAACCTGGGGCCTTGTGCACTCTAGCATGAAGATCCATCCCAGCAGCTAGAGAGTATCTTCTTCAGAGTTAAAAGAATGTGACGCAAAGGCTATGAGAGCACACTCTTTTCAAGAAAAAGACGGGTAAAAAGTCTTCCATGTGGAAGAAATGGCATTTGCATATTGTAAATTAGTGGGGGCCTTCATTTCCTGAAGCTTGACAACACTCAGGAAGCTCATTTTGTTTCATGCTGTGATGGGGGAGGGGCATCTCACTTTGAGGGAGTGATCAATGTACCTCAGCTTGCCTCAGGGACAGTCCCTCAGCAGAGCCCCAAGCTGGGTGGATAGCCGCTGAACAAGGGCATGAATAAGTGAATACTTCAAACTCTTAGCCCATTAAGGCTCGTGTATCCAGAGTCTTCTCTCCTCTTCTCCTGTATTTGGCCTGAGGCAGGCCCTCATTCTCCTGCTTCACCTCCCAAGATAGCCTTTCGAGCCTCCCCATCCCTGTTTTCCTCTTTAACTCCCGTTCTCTTCACACTGCAAAGGTAACGCTACTTATAGCTGGAGAAGAAACAGTCACAGTCTAAGAGAAGATGAAATGAAGAGCAGAAGGAAGGAAAATGGTGAAGATAACACTGAGCAGGTCAGATCATAATACAAACAGTGGGCAAGGATGCAGAGGAGCTATTGACAGGGTAGATCAGTCTCACCAGAGAATAATCAAAGGGACGCGCAACTTCCTCCCAAAAGCAGTCAGTGGTCCTGGTGAAAAGCAAGCACAACCAGGTCATCCCACCAGCATGAGATTTGCAGTTTACAAAAATCCCACTCAGCCAATGAAGATGCACTCGCAACTTGTAGGTGAAATTTGCAATGTATTGTTAGTCAAAGGGGGAAACATTGCTCAAGACCAAGGCCAGGAGGACATGCATCCTTGACCCTCTGCTGTCCTGCTATACTAACGGCTGCACACTATTCTCCCTCCTGCTCTTCTCCTCAAGAGACTTCTGGCTGTGCTAATGTGCTCAGCACTGGCTCTAGCAAAGGATGGCACTCAAATCCCAAATCCTTCCACTTCCCACATCACTCCCAAGGCCTAAGAAAGCAAGGAGGCTCGCAGATTTTACAGAAATGTGTTGACAGAGCTGCCCACTGTGACAGAAAGTTACCTGTCTCATCAGTTTACGTGGATGCTAAGAGAAAATGCACAGAGGAAACTTACGGTATCTGTTCTCCTGACCCAAGTGGCTCATGTAGTGAGTCTCTAGTTTAGTCAGTCTCCTGCTGAAAACAGCAGCTATAATTTCTGTTTCACTGAAGAAAAGTGAAACTATGTGTCTGTCCCAAATGGCATACCGTGGTCCCTTGGGTAACAATAACCAGCCAGAGGCCACTGTAACCCTGCGATCCCAGTTAAGCACTTGTGTCCTTGTGTCAATGGCTCAAGGAACAGTTGTCCCAGCACTGGGGAACCTGTATTAGATGCACACGGTGAGTGGAAGAGAAATGTCAGTCTGAAAATTGTAAAAGAGGCAAAATTATAGAGACATAAAAATATGAGTGACGGCCATTGTTCGAGGAGAGGATCTGGGGTATAAATTATGAAGCACGAAGAACTTTCAGGGTGGAGAGATTGTCCCACACGTGACTGTAGTGCATATGTACTAGCAGTATGAGTTTGCCAAACCCAGAGTCCCACAGTACAGAAAGAGATCTTAATATATATGAATTTAACAACAACAAATCAGCAGTAGGGGACCCCAGGTTGGAGCATAAACTGTGGCAAAAGAATCTATCCATATTACAGATTGTGAAGTGTTCTACAGGGTGAATAAGTGGTTGTCTATGCAACTATGAAAACAAGTAGACCTATAACACTAAAGCTAAGTGAAGCTGCATACAAGTGCTCCACTCAAGCTGATAAAAGTGTGTCCAGAGGAGTACAGACCAACAATGCTGGTAATGCTCATGCATGCTGGGATTGCAAATTAAACAAGAGGGTGTCATTGGGTGTTAGAAACCAGGATTCTCATTGCGGGGGTGAGGTGGGTTGTTTGAAATGTACAAGGGGAGACCAGAGTGATCCACAGAGGGATAGACCAGTGAGAGTTACACTAGAAGGAACACCTGTTTAGAGCAATGTAGACACAGACAGAATAATTTCCACAGAACTGAACACACTTCCCAAGCACGCTACCCGTCAATGTGAAGCCGATTATTTACTTGATCTTGTTTCTTCCTTACTGGGAGCTAAGGAAGTGATTTAGAAAATATTTATGAAAAGAAAAACATAAGAGGATGAAATCTGCCCCATCTGTTTGGTTTAAAAGAAAGAAGTGACAGAAAACTACCTCACAAAGGCAGTATCTATAGTTGGCTTCTCCAAGAACAGCTCCCTAGCTGACTAAGCAGTCCTGGCATTAGGTCTGACAGCCCATCTGGACGCGCTTTCTCTCTGGGTGCAGCCCTTTGAAGGTCTCTGATGACCAAAGGGAAGAAAATTACCTTTTTAAAAAAATGAACTCATTGGACCAGGAATATAGCTCAGGTGCTAGAGCGCTTGCCTGGCATGAAGCAGATTCTGGGCTCAGCTCCAGCCCTGCAGGCACAGTGACCTATGCTTATGATCACCACTCAGGGCTACAGGCAGAATGACCAGCCTGGGATAAGAGGGAGAGAGGGAAGAAAAGTGGGGGGCAGGGCTGTCCTAATTGTAAATCACAGCATCACACATGAAAAATAAATCTTCAGGATCAGCCCCACATCTCCATTCCCTAGTCAGCCCCTTACCCTGTGTTCCTGGAGCCTCCAGTGGGCATGTGCCATGTTCTCTGGAACCCCATCCACCTTGATTCTTTCCTCGAACTCTGCCCGGACTTTCTTCCACCCTGGCCTTCATCTCCATGTCACAGACACTCGCTGATGTCTCCCACTGCTGCTTTTTATGGGCTGCCTGTGTCATCTTCTCTGATCATATCTTTGGGACCAAGTTCTGTTCTCCGAAGCAGAAGAGATGACGTGCTCTCCTAGGGACAGTGTCCAGCCATGCGAAGGCAAGTCATTCCATCCCATGACTCTTCTCTAAATAAGCACCCACCATAGTCCTCAGGCCGCGCCACTGTCCTGGGTGTGACCTGGGCGGTGTGGATGGCACGAGCCCTCACTCACCCTGCTTGACGAGACGCCCTGCATAAACACTTGACGGCAGTGTAGTTCAGGTGCATATCACCTCACCTTTGAGCTGAGGCTTGTGGATGATCAAATCTGCACTTATTTCACATTCATTTCTACTTACCCGTCGCCTTGAGCTTGTGCAATCTTAGTAAAGCTAAAAGACTTCACTTAGAGCCTTTTAGATCCTATCTTGGCTTTGTCCCGGTACACTAGTTCATTAAAACGGCTTTGAATTTCTAGGTTGTCATCAATCATGCTAACCCTTTGGTACCTTGACAAGGCTGAATCAGTGTCACCTTGGACAGCCTTGGCTTCAAGGCAACTTCTTGACTGTCACCAGGACACTTGCCTAGGCAAGAGTCCGCTCCATGATATAAACATTCCTCTAACTGGTGATGCCTTAGCTGTCTGTACAGAACATGGGCTTGTGCTCAACACTGGTTTCCTTTGAGCGGTCTAGAATATCAGTACAGACAAACGGGGCACATGCCTCTATGACCAGCTTTCTCAAACCACTGCTGGCCGCTGGTCTATTGAACTTTCCAATGGACAGAACAGCATGACAGTCATACAATCTGTTACATGTCCCATACGACTGCTGGGAAGGGATTCCTGAAAACTTCAGCCTTGCTACTCCCTACCTTACCCCAACACCTTTTCCATCTGCTGGACTTGCTTCTATAATAACTACAGGCAATTGTTCCAAATCACACAATCCTCCAAGCCACCAAGTCTGAAGCTGTCTCCAGATGCCCACACACCTCTACACTCTAATCTGAGGCAGCCACGGTCTGTTGGTGCTAAGCCCTGTCTTATAAAGGCTACCATGGTAGAAAAATATGCTGTATTGATCATTCTGCTCCTAAAGGCAGTGAGGTGGATGGCTGTCCCCAAACCCTACCCCGATGGGATTTGAGGTCTCACCTGAGTCATTCAGGTAGGACATGCACAAGGCTGGACAGCCTCCTGCAGCTTTGGAGGGGACAGGACAGAACTTACAATTCCCATCTTTCCAGCAGCTCTAACCATGAACCAGCATCAGGCTATACATACATAGAATGTTCCAGAATACAGCCCTCTACCTACCAATATTCATAGAGTGCCCAAGTCTAATCAGTTCTCTCTTCTGAGCATCTCTTAACCTGGCCCCATTCTCTCTGCCTCCACCACTGACATGAGGCACTGCCCTAACTGAGCTGGCCTTGCAACCCACAACCCTTCTCCTTCCCAGGCTGCTCCATTCAGCAGCCAGAAGAATCTTCACACAAAGCAAAAAGGCTTTGCTGCTTACAAGCATTCACACTGTCAACGTATCCCCACTGCTTCCTTCCAGACAGTGCCTTCAGGTTCAACCCCCATTACATCCAAACAGGCTTTCGCCCAGCCCCTCAGGGTCACCTTCTGTTCACTCCCAGGTTTTTACTAAGGTGCCATGACTTGTGTGACATCCTTCCCTGCTGGTCCAGCTACAGGCCACTCACTGCTTAGGTGCTCAGTAAAGCATGACTTCTTGACTAATAAGATACTCCAGAAACACGCTTCCTTGGCTCCTTGAGCATCCCCTCTACATAGTAATTTCGCATCTAATTACGTCATCATAGAAAGTAGTGTCCATGAGGTCAGGGGAGTGGTTTTTCCTATGTCTTGCTGTAGTGTCCACACCATAGTTAAAGGTTGATCCAGAAACCAGTTCAAAGAGATAATAGAGATTGTTTCATGTGGGAGCAGGAACATGTGTCTGCTGTAGGTAGGAGTAGCAAAATGTGCCAAACTGCAAGAATGACAGGAACAAGAGCACTCCATGGCAAAGGTCAAGTCCTACAATTTGGGTGCCTACCAAAACAGAAATGAAAAATGTGACAGTCAAGCTTAACCAAAACTTCCTCCAGATGCTGAAAAGGTTAAGCCTCAAACCCCATCTTTAAAAGAGGGTGGATTAAGATGGACAGAGGTGTGGACTTGAAACTGCTGTTAGCAGACAGATGAACCAGAAGAATGAACACACTGGACTGGGGAGAAGTACCAAGCGTAAGGGAGGAGAATATCTTCCTCCAACTATTTACAGAGCCTAGAACTCATTAAAATCTCATTCCGCAGCAGGATATCCATGGTCCTTGGGGCAGCAGTGAAGGAATTCCAAGTTCCCAGCTACAAAGAGCAACTGGGAAGGGAGTGAGGGAGAGCAGGCCAGGGGCAGGGGTCTTCCCTGTTACCAAAAACACTCTGGGTTAAGAATACTTTTCTACCTCAGAATGGCTTCAACTTTCAACAGGAAGAGAAACTCATTAAACTTAGCTCTGACACCACTCTGCCAGCCAGTGTGCCTGCTCCTTATTTTATGAGACTGGAGTTACCTCAGCTACTGCAGCTGAACTCAGTCAGCTATGACAGTCAGATGGCTTTTCCATGCTGAGAACAGAATTAGTCTATAAATAAATAAAGAGGTGCTAGGGCAGAATCAGTGTGCCAAGACTCTCATGGGCTCCCTCCCAAGCTGTTTCTCTAGGTGGCCCATGGTTGCAGGGGAAGAGGCTCTTAGAAACCTAGAAATTTTGCTGGAGGGATGGCCCACTGGTTAAGAGCACACTGAATGCTGTTCTAGAGGACCCAGGTTCAATTCCTAGCACCCACATGACAGCTAACAGCTGTCTGTAACGCCAAGATCTGACACCCTCATAAGACATACATGCAGGCAAAACGACAATGCAAATAAAAATAAATTTAAAAAAATAGCCTGGAAACATTATGGGACACTGGAGTCTACAAGGGTGCTAAGGTTCACAAGGATGTTGGTATGTCTAAGGATTCTGAAAGCTCAAGAGAATACCAGGGGCCCAAGAGGGTACTGGGGGCTTAGGGAGGAGCTAAAGGCTCAGTGGGCTGCTGGGGGCTGAGAAGTCTTCTGGGAGCTCAGCAAGGTGCTAGAAACTCCTCAAGATACTGGACACATGCTGTGTTTGAGCTTCTGCTTGGCAGGGAGGTCTGGAGGCCTTGGAAGGGACTAACACTCTCAATTTGAGGACTTAGGTCTGAAGACAGTCAAGATCCAGTGGCCACGTGCTGTCCCCAGCTGCTAATATTCTCCAGTGCCACTAAACTAAAATAGTTTCTCACAAATCCCACGTTGCTAAGGGAAGGAAGTGATTTGCCCTAGAAAGAAATGGGGAGAGTTGCCTACACGTCACCCACATGTCACCCAAGTGTCGCCCACGTGTCACCCACGCGTCACTCACATGTCAGCCACCCACGTGTCACGCTCATCTCACCCACATAACACCCACATGTCACCCACGTGTCACTCGTGTGTCACCCACGTGTAACCCACATGTCAGTCACCCACGTGTCACCCACATGTCACCCACATGTCACCTACATATTACCCACATCTCACCCACATGTCACCCACGTGTCACCCACATGTCAGTCACCCACACATCATCCACATGTCACCCACACGTCATGCACACATTGCCCACATGTCACCCATGTGTCACCCATGCGTCACCCACATGTCAGCCACTCACATGTCACCCGCATGTCACCCACACGCTTCCTCCTTTGGTAATGCCAGTCTCCTAATCTTGCCAGCTCAGTAGCACTCTGCAGATGAAACCCATCTGCTTTCATTGTATTTTCCAACTCTGATTATCATTAAACTGAAACCAGTTTTTCCTGTTCAGTGTAATTACTATTTTGTGTTCTGGATAGGACGCGTGCTGTGGGAAACATCCCTGCTAATGAGCTTTCTGTGGTAGCATAGAATGGCTTCAGAGCTCCTCTGCTACCCTAGCTCAACTTTGTCATTTCATAAAACAATGATACCAAGGAAAAGATCATTTTCAAGTCATAAAACCAATCTTCCTGCTTTATCTTCCAAGGGAAACACAGAGTCAAGATTGCCCAATTCCCTCCCTTAAAGGAAAATCACAATTTGGAGTCTTTGATGAGACAGTCTTGTGGCCTATTTATCACCCAGTCCCCATGAATGAGATGGAGCCAAGTGAGAGGCTTGGAGAAGCAAGGTAAGCCCAACCACCGTTAAATTCTTTCTCAAGCTACATACGTAAATCCTCACCACCATGACTAACCAAATACGAACAAGGATGACATCAATAAGATGCCAAAGTGGACCAAGAAAATCCCACAAGGCCTCAAGCCTAGGCCACAAACCCTCAACCACAAAGAACTATAGGTAACTGAGCTGTGGGTGGGAGAGATAGATTCCCCCAATGGACGAGGACAACACCAATTGGTTGGCCATACTGAGAACATAATACAAGCCACACTGTGGGGACTGGACAGGTTATATCTAGGAATACATATGCATATACCTATCCATGTGCATGAATCTGAAGGAGAGCAGGGAAGGGTACATGAAGGTCCAGAGGGAGGAAAGGGAGGGAAAATACTGTAATTATATTATAATCTCAAATGTTAAAAGAAATCTTTTCCAGCATTAGATATAGAGTCTGAGACCTTCCTTCATGGGAAAGTGTTTGTGCCAACTAGGGATTGGGGAGGGGAGTAAATCTTCAAGTTTTCATTACTGGTACAATTTAAAGTAACTCATGGCCTTCTGTTCTGCAGAGGATTATCAATCAGGCTTTCCTTGTGCCTAAGGCAGCCTCCACCTTCAGCATAAGAGTTTTCCCACAAGAGTTCCTCAGCATGTTCTGAGGAACCCTCCCCCAGGAACAGCAGTAGCCATACTGATTGTTAACACCTTTGTGTCCTTTAGCATATGAAAATAGTGCCACCATCCAAAGTCACACTTGCAGGACTTCTTCATAAATGACTACTGTTTCTGGATTTACAAAACTTTATCACCAATGGAAACAGCAGGAAAAAGAATGATGGAGAGGTATCAAGACATTCTTCTTGCTACAGCCACATGATCAGCCAGAGAACACGAAGCATGTCCTGGTTTGCAAACCTTGACAGAAAACAATGTGCTTGCCCTTCCGGCTTTCCCTAGTTGATGAAGGAACCTAGCAAGAGGACACACAAGGATAGCCTGTGCGCCTGTAGGGCAGCAGGCTAGTCTCTGGTAGTCTGGCTGCTATTTCCACCCAAATTTCAATCTACTGAAGTAGAGGGAGAATTTGGCAAGCTGCTCTCATCTCTCCTGCAGAATTCCCCATCATCACGGTGACCTCCTATGACTTCCCTCATTCCCTTCTAGTGGTGACTGTGAGGATCCTGTGTCCTTCAACATCTCTCCCCAACAAAGAGTGAACGTTAGAACTCTACTGCCTGTTAGCTACAACCAGGGTACGAGGCAGCTCCCAGAAGTACATGAATTATTGAACATCAACAAGGAGTCTTCCTATAGTGAGAAGATGGCCCAGGTGGTGGGTAAAGGAACCTACTGTCCTCCATGAGGAATGAATTAGGATTTGTCATCTGCTTCTTTCAGGGAAAGATTAAACAAATTCATTCCTCCATGAAATTGGTGTTTGGTGTTTTCTGAGAGCCTACTCTATCGCCAGAGTCAGGTAGGCAGACAGGCAAGGTCCCACCCTCAGGAATTAAACTAAACATGTTATAGTGTTGACGAAAGCATGCCTCCTGCTATAGTCACAGAGTAATGGCAGGTAAATTCTCAATGCTATTACCTAACAGGGTTGGGTGGTTGGTCTACACCACAGAGCTGTTGAGCTAGACACTGAGCCAAGCATGCTAGCTCCCAGACAGGTGAGAGCCTTCTATAAACTGCTTTTTCTCTCCACTTCTGAATGTGGTGATTGAGAGAATGTTAATAGCTGGTGAAATATAAAAGCAAGTATATTTCCAAGTCAGTTCAGAACTTGTCCAAAATAACATGAAGGGTGGTGATTAGAAATTCCTGAGCTGACAGATGGTGCTGGTATAAGCTGAAATAGTTTTAAGCACCTTTGTGACCACCAGCACACATAGGTGGGGCCTGACTTGGGTTGGATGCAGTGGATAAATACACAGTATATGCAATAAAGCTGCAGCCATGACCACATCCGCAAGGAATCAACCCAAGGAAGGCAGCCCAATTCATGCACTCCGCAATCACCTTCAGCAACCTCCAATCCCTTCCCTACTGATTAAATAGATGAGCCTTTGAGAGGGAAAGAAAGAACTGTTCACTTCGAACATGTTGAATTCGAAATGACCAAATATTTGCCTGCTGTGGGACAATGTCTTGTACCCTGTAAAGATTTGCCACTTGCATTGGTTTAATAAAATGCTGATTGGCCAGTAGCCAGGCAGGAAGTATAGGCGGGGGCGACAAGAATAGGAGAATTCTGGGAAGAGGAAACAGATACAGAGGAATCAAGATGAGAATGCCTCACTGATAAAGGTACCAAGACATGTGGCTAACATAGACAAGAATTTTGAGTTAAGATGTAAGTGTTAGCAAAAAAAAAATAATAAAAATAAAAAATAAAAAAAAGCCTGAGCTACTAGGCCAACCAGTTTTAAATAGTGTAGGCCTCTGTGTGTTTCTTTGGGACTGAATGGTGGTGAGACCAGGTGGGATGGATGGAAACCTCTGCCAACATTTGCCAGTATTTTGAAACTGGACGAAAGCCACAGGAGAGCAAGATGAAAAGTAGTTAACCCTGAGTTGTGAGACCAAGGTCTGTAGAGCCACGGAAGGTGGCTAAAACCCAGGGCAGTTGGCACCCACAGGAAAGGAAGGAGCCTTTTGGGTGGGAGCAGACTCACAGGAGATGTCTCAAGACACATACACAACAGATGAACTGGAGAACCGAGCTGCCAGGAGAAAAAAATCACTTCAACAGTGATTCTCCAAGCACATTATTGTAATCTCAGAACTCAGAAATTAAAGGCAGGAAGGTCAGAAGTTCAAGGCATTCTCACTACAGAGCAAGTTCAAGGCCATCCTGGACCACACATGAGATACTGTTTCAATAAAATTAAAAAAAAATAGAACTGAACTGTGACTCCCCTCTGTGGTGTGAGGATGGAGCAGAGTTCCAGGAGTAAAGAGAAGGCTGAGAGTTGTTGTGGGGCAATTGTGACTTTGACAGCTCAGGAGTGGAATCCTAACCCAAAACCTCACAATGTGACCTGATTTGGAATGTGGTTAATATAGGTTGTGATAGCTTGATGGAGAAATACCCTCCATAGGCTCAGGCATTTGGGCAGTTGGCCTCAGTTGGCTGCACTGTTTGGGGATGTTTAAGGCATTCAGCCTTATGGAAGAAGTATGTCATCGGGAGGTGGCTTTGAGAACTCATAGCCTGTCCCTACTTGTGGTTGTCACTCCATCACGTTTGTAGTTGAAGATGTGAACTTCCAGCTTCTTTAGGCCTGATGCTTCTTGCTATGCCTGTCCCTGCCATGATGGGCTCTTAACCTTCTGAAACCGGAAGCCATAATAAAGCCATCCTTTTAACAGCAGCTTTGGGTCATAACATTTTATCACAGAACCAAAAAGGTAGCTAATACATAGATATAATGAGTTCAGTGAAGATTCTAATATTACCTGTGTCCTTATATCAAGGGACATTGATCACAGATACATACAGGGAGATGGCTGAGTAGACATAACCACCAAGATTGGGATGTCATGTCTACAAGGTCAGAAATATGTCATCAGCTAGACAGTGGTGACTGTCCCCTTCTCTTAACCCCTATATGCCCACCCAGGATCAAGGAAAGTAGTTACTCTGCCCACATCTTGATCTCAGAAGCTAAGGAGCAATAGATGTCTATGTGTAAGTTGCCCAAAGTGTGTCTTGTTTCTACAGATACCAGTGGCTTTACAGTGAGGGTATCAGTATGGAGAACTTTGGTGGTCTTCTCCAAAGACGGAAGGTGCTGGGGTATCACGGAGAAGGAGCAGCTCCTGGCTGTGGTGGCGGTAGGTTCAAGAGTGTCTGTGGCAGGTAAAGTGAAAGGGGGTACTTGCTTCCACAGGGGAAGCTCATGGGACAATTCCCAGTGGTCAACATTTCAATGTCTTGGAAACTGGGCATCTGCCAGAGAACCTGCATCCACCTGCTAGTAACGAAAGGTCAGCCATTGTGCAGAGGCTGCCAAAGAAAGCAGTGGGCACCAAGAAGCTCAGTTCAAGGCAATATGCTATCAGGGAGCACCAGGCTGGACTTCCAACCTGTCTGATCTGCTGGCTGTCTCTGGATCCAAGGTCAGGAGCAGGGCTCTGAGTTGGTGTCCATATCTCCTCCCTGATAGACTGGTACAGCTCCTTTCTGGTCTTCTTCCCCTTCCTGAGTTGAATGTAAGCTCAGAGCTTGGAGGCTTGTTAATTATTATCTAGTAAAATTAAAGGGTATTGGAGGAATTCTTCAGGCTCTACATTCATATAATGACTTTTTTTTCCTTTGTCCACATAGCCTTCCTCACCCTAGTCAACATGAAGCGGCAGTGGATTTCATCTACTCCAAAGTCTCATGCTAATGTCTCTGAGAATCTTGCCAGCTATCAGGCCCAACTCCAGAGCTCACCTCCCACATGAGCCCCGAGATTTATGTAAGGCTTCAAAGGACAGGGTTTCCTCAAGATAAAGATGAATGAGAATGATTATGCCACAGAGCATCCAAACACAGAGTCCTGGATGGAAGCCCTCATCTCTCTATAGCTAGAAATGTACAGAGACTCTGCGACCTTTGCACAAAAGTCTACATTTGAACCCCAGGTCACCAGCCCAGCCTCACTCCATCTCCTGGGTTACCTTCTCTTTGGAAAAAAACAAGCACTGCCCCTTACATATCATCCCCACACTCACATAGGTCACCCCAATATGTTAAAGCATGTATGTTTCCCTGTTAGAGAGAGAGGAGGTCAGAATGCAACTTTTAAGAATCCTACAACATGCAGGTCCTGTGAATTGAACTCAAGTCCACAAGGTTGGCAGCAAGTACCTTTGCCTGTGGAGTCACCCAGCAGCTTGTTTCATTTGCTTGTTTCGCTTTATTTAAAGAGGAAGAGCCAACAAGAAATTTTACAAAAGAACAAGCATGTTTCTCCTCACCCAGAAGACTTGGTGGCTAACATACTACTTCTGAGCTCACTGAGAGTATGTCCATCAACAAGAGACTCCTGCTAGTCAGAGATTAACAACAAAGGACTGAAGAGTCAGGAAGTCAGTCAGGAAGCTGTGACCAGTGTTCCCATTGAATTCAATATCCCAAGTGAAAATCCTGGGGTTAGCTGTAACAATCCTGTATTAGAAACAAGTCCCCAGTTCCCATTAGGAGCAATATGCGAGAACTTGTGAATTATACTCACCTTCTCTGGTTTCAGGGAAAGAAGGGGTCGGTCTGCCTGACCACATTATACTCTGACAGGCCAGTTTCTACAGCTAATCATAGCTCTCTTGACCTGATGATGGGAAAATTCTTAAAGCCAATCAACTCAGTCACACCCAAGTATAACATGAAGGGGCCTGCTCCTGTGGGTTTCCAACCCGCCCGGTACCCCACAGCCGGCCCTCCTGCCTCAAAGAGTTAAACTCTCTCTCCTTTTTAAGCCCTCTCAGGTTTTACATGGAATTAGTAGACCACATTGGGCAGGCATGCTGTAACATGCAGGCCAGCTTGTTGGGGTTTCTGTCCCGCCCAGTACCCCACAGTCAGCAAGCCCCAAAGAAAATCACACACAGGTCTACATAAGTTATAAACTGATTGGCCCATTAGCTTGGGTTACTTATTAGCTCTTATCACTTATATTAACCCATTATTCTGATCTATGTT
>LOEQ01000408.1:120517-134483 GCA_001685075.1 Bramus lutescens | reverse complement strand
AAAAAGCCAAGTGTGACAAAGACTCCAAACAGTCAAAAGGAGCAATGCTGGAAGGATTACCATGCGAGACCTCAAAAATAATAATAATAATAATAATAACAAAAATGGACCAGCACAAAAACATACATGAAGACTGAACAAAACTGAAGACCCAAACATGAATACACATAAGCACAGTCATCTACTATTCAACAAAGATGACAACAACACACACTGGGGAAAAGACAGAACCTTCAGCAAACGGTACTGGTGAAACTGGAGGCCCACATGCCAGAGAATGACCCATATCTATCACCCTACACAAAAATTAGATCCAATTGAATCAAAGACCTCACCTTGAAAGCTGAAACACTAGAACTGCTGGAAGAAAAGCTAGGCAGTACCCTATATGATATAAGCGTAGGAAAAGACTTTCTGAACAGGACTCATTTGCCAAGGAACTAAGACCAGCAACCGACAACTGGAACCTCATAAAACTAATATTGTTTTCACAGCTAAATAAAATCAATTGTGTGAAGAGGAAGTCCACAGATGTTAGAGATTCTTTACCAGAATATTATAAGAACTCAAAAAATAACCCATACAAAAAATGGGCTTGAGAGAGTTCTCTAAAGGACAAACAAAGAATTGCTAATAACAAAGAAATATCTTCAAAAAATACTCATTGTCCCTAACTATTAGGGAAATGCAAATTAAAAACAGCACTGAGATTTTGTCTCACCCCAAACATAATGACAATGATAAAAAACAAAAACAAAATGACAACAAAAAATGCTGGAGAAGATGTGGGGGAAGAAAACCCTCATTCCCTGTTGGTGGGATTCTAAACTGGTTCAACCACTCTGGAAATCAGTGTGGAGATGCCATCGAAAAGCTAAAAATAAATCCACTACATAACCACATATATAATATATAAGGATATATATCTTTATATATTCTTGCTCAGCCATGTTCATGCTGTTCTAGTCACAATAACTAGGATGTGGAAACAATCTAAGTGTCCTTAACTGATGACTGGACAGTGAAAATATGGTGAACATACACTATGGGAACCTGCCCAGCTGGTAAAAGAATGAAATCATGAAATTTGAAGGGAAATGGATGGACCTAGATAAGATCATAATTAGTGAGATAGTCCAGACCCAGAAAGACAAACACTGCATGTTCTGTCTTCTAAAGTTCCTAGCTCCACATCTCCAGATGTTTAGTATAACCTGGAGTAAGCACAAAAACCAGCAAAGTAAAATGGGATCATGGGATCAGGGGAGCAATAGAGAGGTAAGTGTCAGGATGCAAGTGATTTGAAGGGAAAAATGGAAAAATGGAGGCTCATTTGAGGAGATTAGGAAGATTAATACAGAAGGAAGGAGAAGAGCAAAATAACAATAAGGATGTTTGAAAAAGTCATAAAGAATAATACTATTAATGCCTAAAATTACATATAATGCATATGTTTGCATATAAAATTACATATATAGCTTAAATAAAGATTTCCCTTCTGGCCTAGCAATGCTTCCCCAAGAGCCATAGACTATCTAACAAAAAACCCAACAGCAGCCATTATAAGTGCTCTCCTGAGTTGTTGTTAAGGGCTGTCCAAAGACATCCTATACCCATGAAGTCTCATCAACATGGCTACTTAAAGAAGATCTGAACAAGGATGACACTGGCAAGCATGCTAACATGGAAAAGAACTGCAGGCTGGGATCAGAAGAAATAGGCTTCCAGGAAAAAGCCCCAATATCTAGGTTGTCAACCTTAAAATCATATTCACACAAATAACATTGCAGGGATTCTGCAGGCTGTATTTAGATATTTGAGAATACACACACAGAAATGTAATTATAATTTAATTTCAAAAAAGCTAAATTATAACAATAATTTTTAAAAGAAAAGAAAGGGGAAAAGTCAGATGTGGTGGGGCACACTTGTAACCCCAGCACTAAGGAGGCAGAGACAGACAGATCTTTGGAACTCCAGGGCCAGCCACCCTAGCCCACCTGGCAAATTCCAGGCCAGTGGCAGACCCTATCTCAAAAAAGTAAAGGTGGTCAGAGCCTCAGAGTCTAAGGAATGATACCTGAAGTTGTTTGCATATACATAAAATATACATATATAAACATACACACAGACTTACACACAAGACTGGCAACCATCTGAGTTGAGGCATGTTAGGCTCGGAAGGCTCAGGAAATTAATTTCCTAACACTTGCCCAGAAAACAAGTTGGAGAATTGGGTAGGACTGGCTGGGTACTGTGCCTTACCAGGCTTTAGAAACTAGGATAGCCTCTCTCAGGCCAAGAACGCACCCAGAGACTCTTAGGAAAAGCCCATACATTTATTGGCAGTAACTGTTGAAACTACACACGACTGCACCTAGAGACATTTAACTGAGGCCAGGGCCCAGGAAAAGTACAATCACAGTCAGGAGTAAAGCAGGTGGTCTTCAAGACGGTGTGTGATCTGCCTGGGCTGAGCGTCTACACTCTGCTGACACCTAGGACTACTGTGCTTCTGCAGATTAACTCAGCATCCACGAGGCCAGCTGTAGGGTAGAGCGGGTGCACAGTGATGGACAACAGCATTCCCGTTCCCATGTGGCTCCTCCCATCCACCACACCCACACTCTCAAGCTCACTCTCCCTCACACCTACTCTTTCCTCCCTTTTCTTCCTCTCAAAACTTCAGACCTGCCCATTCTCAGCCTTCTCTACAAAGAAGGACACGCCTGGGCATGGGCACGTGTGGTTCATGAGCAGATGGAGCTTCATGTGTGTTGGGCTTTTATGATTTCCAACCCCCTGGCTTTTGTTGGGTGCTTTTTTATAACCAAGGAACTGGTGTTAACGTCCTGGAGCCTCCCACCACCCAGTCTTTACCCAAGAAAAGCAGTTCCATTTGCCTTCTCACTGTGCAGTTTGGAGAGCCTCCCTCAGAGCAGGAAGATACACAGGCAGTGCCAACAAATTCTCACTGAGTCCTTAGTACCATTTCCCCATATATATATAATATATATATATNAAGCTGGGAACTGAACTGGGGTCCTCCGCAAAAGCAGAAAGTGCCCTTAACCATCAATTCTCTCTAGTCCCCATGAATACATTTGAATTGGTTAGAATATACCAAATTTTGGAAGATCTAAGACAACATCATTAAATTGCTTCCATCCAAGGAGAGGTGTGGATGACATTCATACACAGCAAGTTCATGATGAAAGGCTGAATGTGCAGACACTGCCTGGGACAATCGGCTGTTTTGGTCTACTGCAAATCTTCTGGATGTGACTTCCAGCACTTCTCAGACTGAATCACAGGTGTTTAAATCACAAACCATTCTTTTAACTGATAGATCTCAAATCAAATATGATAGACAGCCCAACTGGAAGGCCTCTTTATACTGAACACCTTCAAAACAACTTAGAGATGGAATGGGAAACTGCACACTTGCTAGAAGTCTAGGCCGGACCAGAGGCCACAGTAGGCAGCCTTTCAGTCCTGCACAGGCACAGACCACAATTGGCTGTAGACAACACCAGATCTCAAGCACCAACCCTGCTGCCTCTTCCTCTTCTGGGTTCCCAGCATCGCACTTCTGAGGTAGACACTACTATGCCAGGCCTAATCAACTCCACCTACATCCACAGGGTAAAGAGACTCCAAGCTGTGGTCTTCTCTATAGAGATCTAGAAGGCAAGGGATCGAGGGCAGCCTCAGCCTCCTCCTCCACCTCCAATTCCTGCCAATAAGCGTGCCAGTAAACCTCAGCTCTGCTTAGGACCACCCTTTCCCAAGTTTACTGGCATTCATGCCCACCACTCTTAGGAGAGTCCAACGTGGACGGCATGAATGCCCCAGAGCCATGAGACACACATGTTAGGACACTGTTCAGGCTAGCACATCCCACAATAGCTATATGTAAATTAATCCTTAGGCCCCATTCAAAACTTCTGGCTACCTTAGTCCTGCAGGCACTTTCAAATCATAAATGTCATCCTCACCAAAGAGGACAGGACACCTTGAGAAAGCCCTGGCCTTTCCACGTAAGTTGGAGCATGACAGACAGTGTTGGCACTGATGTCCTTGTGACCACCTTCCTGAATGCTGGTCACACAAGCTCTGCTATGTTTAAAGAGCAACCACAGTCCTCAATTTCTGGATGATTCTGGATCTAAGATATCCATTGGCAGAGTCCTTGCATCTGACTCCTCCTCAGCTCAGCAGGACACAATGGCTCACCTGTGTCAAATGAAGAGCCCTTGTCACCTAAACATTTGAGAGTTTCTCTGGGTGCATCTGTGAGTGTTTTTTGAGTGGAATCAAAGCTTGGATGATGGGCTAAGTGAAGCGCTGCCCTGCGCTGAGTTGGGCTGTACAATCTGTTCTTCAAGAAACAAGAACAAGAAAGAACAGGACAAGGAAGCTGGAAGAAGAGCTCTCACTGCTCCCCTTTTTAGAGCTAATCTAAGATATAGTCTCCTTCTGTCTTCAGACTCAACCCCAACTGACCCATCAGTTCACCTGCAGACCTGAACTCAGCCTATTTGTGTGTGCTATTATATGAACACATAATGGGTGGGGTCTGGCTCACTTGGTGGAGTGCTTGTCTGGCATGCAAAAAGCTCTAGATTTTGTCCCCAGATTTGATCTGCATGAACTGGGAAGGAGGGCATATGCCCTCAATTCCAGTGCTTGGGAGGGCAAGGTCATCCTATACCTATACCTATACCTATACTGGGTCAGAAGGGACCAACCCTGGAACTTCTCACTTTTTAAAAACATCCTCCTGTGACAAAAATAAATAAACTAGAATCTTATTTCATATAATATTTTATCAGATTTCATACTATTTTAATAGATTCCTGCCCTTAATAGGTGCATGATAATTGAACATATTCGTGAAGGAGTGTGCAGAGTGTTCAGGACTCAGATCAGGTTGACCACAGAGGCATTATCTCAGACATGTGTTCTTTCCTCTCTACCAGCCATTCAGAAAGACTATCGTTGTCATTTACAGTCCTGGCACTCAGTTAGGGAGTGTCATGAGTTCTCTCCCCCAACTTCCCCTCTACCTGCTAGCCACTCTCCTCTCCTGAGCTAGAAAGTGCCAGTTCTGTGTCTCCCAACTAGTCCAGTACCTGCCAGCCACCATCTCTCCAAACCAACCCCCTCCCACCACCACCATGTTCATCTTAGGTTCTCCAAACTATTCTATCCTCTATTTCTTTGAGATCCACATTTTAGCTTCTATAAATAAATGGTAATATTGCTATTAATCTTTATGTATCTGGCTTATTCCACTTATTATAATGCCCTCCAGTTCCATCAATATTGCTGAAAATTAAAACTCAATATTGGCTGAGTGATATTCCATTGTGTGTATATTCTGCATCTTTTATTCACTCATCTGCTGGTGAATACTGTGCCTTGGCTGTTGTAAATAGCATCACAACAGACATGTAACTCAGGTTACATAATGATTTCAAGTCTTTTAGCTACACATGCAACCCCAGGATTGCTCTGTCACATGGCAGAGCTTCCACACTATTCCCCATAATGGTTGTACTGATTTCTAGTCCGTAAACAGAACATGAAGGTTTCCCCTTTCTTTACATAGTCACGGGCATGTTTTCAGCTTTTAAAAATACTTTATTAGCATGCATTCATTGTATAAAACAGTAGTTTTCATTCTGAGATGTTTATGCCTGGGTTATATCTCCTTTGACTACATTTATTCCCCTGTGATCCACATTTGACCCATCCCATCCCACAGTTCCATTTCCTCTCCCAGATAGTCCCTTTTGTAATCCCATGGCATACTTGGCTTAACATCATGATCTCCACTTTCATCCATTTTCTTGATGGCTGAAAATTGCTCCTTTGTGGATATGTACAATATTTTCTTTACTGTTTATTTTTATCTTTATGATAATAGCCATTCCCACCTCAGTGAGTGGAGTTCTGTCCTAGCCTGCTTTATTATTGTGATGAAGACAGTCTGTCATTGAGAGAAGCCAAGGCAGGAACTCAAGCAGGGTAGGAACTAGAGGTAAGAACTGAAGCAGAGACCATGGAAGAGTAATTCTTACTGGTTTTCTCTGCCTGGCTCACTTAGCCTACCTTCTGATAATACTCAAGACCACCCACCCAAGGGTGGCCACCAACCATAGTGGACTGGGCCCTCCCATACCAATCATTAATCAAGAAAATATCCATAGACTTGTCTATGGTCAATCTGATGCAAGCATTTTCTCAATTGAATATTCTTCTTCCCAGATGACTCGAGATTTTCTCAGGTTGATAGAAATGTTTCATATGGTTTTATGTTCTTGTGCCTGGGGATTAATCCCAGGAGTTTGTTAATGTTAGGCCAGCACGCTGACACATCTCCAGTTTTCATTGTGGCTTTGATTTGCATTTCCCTGATCATTAGTAATGAGCATTTTGCTATATATCTCTTGGTCACGTGAGTATATTCTCAAGAAATCTGGACCATATCCATTCCTTCCCAGGTTCGGGGATCATTGTGAGAGAGGTGTCTTCCAGACACAGGGGCAGCTGTGCACAGCTGTTGTGACAGCATGCACAAGATCTACCTAAACTCAAGCCATACACAATCTCAGCATGGAGAGAGGATATGTTCATGAAGCCCCATTCCCCAGCTGAGGATATATTGGCAACTGGTAGCTGCTGGGAGAGAGAATCAGTTCTTTGTAAGAGTATAGCTCCTGGTAGGTCAACTATACTCCAGTGGAAGGCCACATACCCAAAAGTATATGGGTAACACAAATTGGTCTTGATATTTTGGGTTTTCTTTTTGTATTTTTATAAGAGGCATAGGGAAGTAGAGAAATATGGAAGTCGCTGGGATATTACTAAAACACATTGTATGAAATTCTCAAAGAACTAGTTAAAAAAAAGAAATGTCTAGTTAATCTATTTGTCCACTGTTTAACTGGATTTATTGGATCTTCTATTTTTTCCATTACACAGACAGACATACAGACATATAGACAAACAGATATACACAGACACAAAAACAGACATATAATTCACACAAAGACATACTCAGACATTCAGCATTCAGACAACAAACAGACAAGAACACACACCAACACACAGAGGCAGACACATAGACATTCAGATACACAAAGACAGATAAACAGAAATAGAGTCACCCACATTGATACACAAACTCAAACATGTAGATGCACAGACACACAGACAATGAGACACGCAAAGATAAGTATACAGATATGTAAGCACACAGAGAAACAAGCATATACAGACACACAGACATCACAGAACAACATTGCTGTTTTATTCAGCTGGAACATGATGAACTCTCCCAACTTTTACCAAGTTCTTCTCTCAGGTCATCTTCTAATCATGTGGCATCAGATCAGGTGGATGATAGAGTACCCCTTAGGTGGTGGGTATCCCTACTTCTGGTTTGGATGCTCCTAGCCCACACCCACCTCCAGATACAGCTAAAGCAAGCACGTTCTACTTTGCAGGCAGCCTCTGGTGCCAACGGATGTTTAACTATGCCAATGCTTCCCTGGGGAAGGCTTCACAGTGCCTGTGATTAAGCAGCAGCTTCCAGGGACACGATATTCTCCTCTGCCAGTAACTCGGTGGCCCAGTAGACTGCAGAAACAAAAGCCACCTGAGTCTCAACAAGCCTAGGGGCCAACCTCCTGAGCATTACAGGCCCTGATAGCTCTGACAAGAGACGTGATTATCTTTGGGACTTCTCAGAATCCTAAATAAAACAATGGACTCTGATGGGTGGGGTAGACCTATACTTGAGAGAGGGTGATCATAGCCAAAACCTTGGCAGAGGGAGGTTAACTCACTCTCTGTGTGCCGTGCCAGGTTTTGCTGACCCTGGGGCAATGGACCCTTTCCTGGAAAGTCAGCCAAGTCCAATCTGAATGCCATAGGTGTCTAAGATCATCACTGGCTGCCCCTGGCAAACTCAGAATGGCTCAGCTTGCCTTGCATCTCTGTTCTTCACAGGCCTGCTTGTAGAATGTAGGCAGAGGCAGCTGTCTAGGAAGCCCAATACACTTAGCAGAGACAAAGCTGGGATGGGCTGACCTGTGTTTCTTTCTTAGGTGAGTATCTTTCCAAGGAACAGACTGTCACCTGAACTCTATTGTGTAGGGTTTATAGTTCTCTCATTGATGGCCATCATTTGCATGAAAACCATGCCTGTCTCATCACACATAGAGAGGGCAGCACAAAGTCTCCTGCAGAGGGGAGGAGCTTTTGGAGACCTGCATGTAACTTGGTTCAGATAGCCAAAATGAAGACCAACCGCAGCGCCCAAGGGGCACCTCATCTGGACATCAGGGTTCCTTAGGGTTCAGCAAGGAACTCAAGAAGTGGGTGCCATTAACCCAGTGCATTGATTTGGATATTAACGCCCCCAAGACCATGTGTTGTCCACATGTAGAGTTATTTAGGGAGGGCGGTAAGAACTTTACAAGTTCAGGCCAGACTGCAGGGAAGCAGGTTGAGTGGGCCCTTCTAGAAAGCTTATCTTATACTGTTTCATCTCTGCCATGGATTAAGAACCTCCCTCACCATGTGCTGCCAACTGCCCAAGACCATGTGGCCAGGACGTGGGCAGAACCCTCTGAAACTGCAAGCCAAAATAAATCCCTCCTTCAAGGTGGGCTTTCAGGTATCTTAGTCACAATGACCAATACACACAGGTTAATTTTTCTTTTGTTGCTGTTGTGACTGAAACAAAAACAAAACATGATGCAAACCTCACTCACTAACCATTTTTCACTCTACAGTTAGTGCAGTTTATCTCACATGTGTGTAGTGTGAGACAACAGAGCTCTAGAATGTTCTCACCTTTCCAGGTGACTCTCTCCATCCCCGTCCCAAACCTGGCATGTAGTGTTCTGCTTCCTGACCACAGAACCTCATGCAAGGCAACCTATATGGGATCTGCCCATTTGTCACTGGCTAATTTAGTTAGAATGTCCTCCAGGCTCATATAGGTCACATCGTCAGAATTCCCTTCCTTTACTGAGGATGGCTGGAGAGATCATCATTTGTCATATAAGCCCAGAACCTGAGTTCAATCCTGGGAGCCTACACAAAGGTGGAAAGAAAGAACTAGTTCCACAAAGGGTCCTCTGGCCTCTGAACACCAAAGACCACACACACACACACACACCAGTTAATATTTCTAAAAACTAAGTAGTGCTTCACCACATGGCTAGATCACCTTCTGCTTTCCTGTGCTGATGGACATGAAGGCTGCTTTGCCTTTCCCTCTCTGAGCAGTGAGTACTGCACTGAACTTGGCTGAGTCCCTGTCATCTCTATACCTGCTTCCAATTCTTTGGGGGCACATATCCAGATGCATGTGTTGTTTCAGTTTTACCTCATATAGTTTCTGGTTGTGTTTGTGACCCCATGAGCAGAAGAGACTGGCACTCTGAGAATACACAACGTGCTACATAATCAAGTGGAGAGGGCAGTGATCAGCAAGAGTTTCTGGACTGGTGTGATGAGGCTTCAGACAACCCCCAGGGTGCCACCAGCTTCCCCTCTTTAGATGAGGAAGGCTTTGGGTGCAAAGGACACGGGTGGTTCTTTACACAAAGCCCTTTGAGCACAGAAGTTCACCATGCAGAGTCAGGGGTGAGAATGTGGAGCTCATGGCTCAAGTGTTACCTAATTCTACAACCTTATCAACTTGGCCAAGTCAGGGGATCTCAGAAATACAGAAAGCTTAGGCAGATATGGGCATTAAATAACTGCTTACGGTTCTTTGCAGCCAGAGTATCCCAATAATTCCAGAAGGTATACTAGTCTGGTGAACTTTTCAAGGTATTCTTTAAAATTATGAATTTGTAGTGTCTGTTGCCACAGAAAAACCAGAGGACTCAGGTATGAGAGATGAGGATGAACCTGGCAAACATGGCAGATAGATCTTGGGTTCACACTACTCTGCTGGGCCAGGAGCCCTAGCAGCTGTACATGCTCGTACTGATCAAGAAACTTCTTACAGAAAAGACTAAACAGACCAGCTGGTGTGGCATTTTGTTCTCCTTACAAAGCAAGCTGGGGTCTGTTCTGACCCTCCATGAACTCCGATTCTGGTTCCCACCCGGCTGTCTAGTGTGGTCCAGCCAATAGCTGAGGCCTCCCAGGTGCCTGGTTAAGAAACTATACTCTAGCAGTGACCACAGATGCTTGGGTCACATCACATCATGGAGTCCTCCAGCAGGCAAGAGGTGATGGCCAAGGAAAACACAAAGATAAGCCCCTAAGAGGCCTGTTTCCACCTCACGTCAGCCCTTGAACTGTGCACTGTCTGAAGCCCCACAGGCTGGCTGAAACTCAGACAGTAGGAGATAGAGAGCCACAGGTCTTCAAAAGGGGCACAGTGTGTGACAAAGAAACATAGACATATGTCCCATAGCATCCAAGGGAGCACTGGGGGCATTGTGGCTCAGAACAAAACAAACCCACAGACCCATCACTAGTTAACAACACAGACATTCCCCCAGAGGCTGGAGGCTAGAGGCAGAGGCCAGATGCTTGCTACCTTATGTGTCTCTCCCACTGTCTTAGAAGACTCCTGCAGTTCCCTGTAACTCACTGCAATCCTGAGTGACACTTCCTTCCTCACAGGCTCTTCATCAGAGGCACCACTCCAGGGTGCCATTCCTTGGAGTTAGGATTCCAGAGGAGAGTTTAATGGGTCACACATACAAGCTGTAACAGGAAGAGGGGGCAAGCAGACCCTGTCTGTCCTTTGTGTAGGAAGACTCATAAGATCAACTGTAACCAAAGCAGCAAGTGGAATCAGATCAATGCAGTGACCCCCAGGGCCTGATGCATTCAGACTCTGCTCGTCTCCTGCATAAACAGCCATGTTAACATCACTTATTATTAATAGACCATTTAGCACTTAAGGGCAGCAGCTCCCACCCTTACACAAAGCCAGGATACTGCTGGGAGCCTGGAGAAGAGTGTGTGGAATTGATCTATGTGAGAGACAACACTTAACAACCATTGGTGGAAGAACTGAGTAGCACTCCCCACCAAACACACACGTGCCCGTGCATGCGGACACACACACAGAACCAAAGCTTTCATGTGGGTGATAGTGAGTTAGAACCATCGCCACAGGAGGACAGACCTTTAAAGACAAACTGTCTCCCAGAGAGGCCACCATCCAGATTCCCCAGCAAATGTCCATGAAGAGGACACATACACCCACTGAGAGCAGGAAAAGCCTCAGCACAGTCACATGACCCGCCAAGAGATCCCTGCCTGGGTATCTCCTCCAGTCACAGGTAGTTTGAGGAGGGATCTCTCCTCCCCCAGGGCACAGCTTTAGACTCCTGCTAATCTTGAAGCAGCTTTCTGGTAAAGGCTGCTCGCAGTAAGTAAACCTAGCATGAATGCACCAGGGCCTTGTGTTTGAGGAGGAAGCAGGAAGCATCCAAATGGAACCCAAGCAGAGTGCATAAGACTCCAAATTCCCCAGCGGGACAGACAAAAACTGTCCTCCCTTGTGTGGACTTCTTTCAATGAGTATTCATGAGAAGAAAAGGAGAGCACTAGCTCCCATGGTATAATGGTTAACGCTCTGGACTCTGACTCTAGTGATCCTAGTTCGTATCTTGGTGGAGCCTATTCCTTGAGGAAGAGGGAAAAAAGGAGACCCTTATAATACAACACTGTCACAAAAGTGATGACAAACGTTCCCAGGAATAAATGAGCCCAGCATGCTAGTCCCATCTTGAAATTTATAATGTGTAAAGGCACTTGCTGCCGAGACTGACAACCTGAATTCATTTCCCACGATCCATATGGTAAAGAGCAGAACTGATTCTTCTGCAAGTTGTTCTTTGACATGTGTTATGATACATTCACACGCATGTACGTGCATGCACATACACACACAAGCACACACACACATAAATGAATGAAAACTATAATTTGAAAAAGAATAGGGAAATTGTTCTGTTGGGATAAAAACAAGGATAAACAAACAGGATATCCGGGAATTTCCTCTCCCAAACCATGAGGTTCAGAGGGTATGCTGCACTTACACGATGTAGATCTGAGTGCCAGGCCTCCATGTCCCTAGTGATCAGGGCCCGATTAGCATGGTTTATCTGTGACCTCACGCACGCGCGAGCGCACACACACACACACACACACACATAAACACATGCGCACGCATCTCTGGACAATGACCCACACAGCCCATCTGCACTCACACAGACATTGATCACAAAAGAACAGAGAAGCAGCATTATGTGTAGCTACACCAAAAGCGACGGAATCTATCTGAGGAGAAATGGGTTTTTCGGGAATATGGCTGGGACTCCTGACATCAGCACTTCCACTTCCATGGCTGAGCACCAAGGTGATCCCAGACACTTCACCAACAGAGAGTGCACTCAGGACACCCAGAGCCTTGCATGCGAAGGGCCCTCTGTCACCCTGACATGCTCTCTCCTCGTGAAAAGGAGGAATCAGTTTATCTGAGAAGGCACTTCTACCACCACACCACACATGACAAAACCAAGACAAAGAACTGCTGGGTACCTTTCCCCAGGTCACCAACTCTAGCCTAGGTGCTAACCATAGCATTGTCCAAATTTTGACCATTTCCTTTTCCTTAGAGAAAAACAAATAAAGCCTATCGATCATTAAATAAAACTTGGGGAGGGGAACACTGGTACAGAAGGCTCTGCTCAAGTGCCCAAGAGAAGAGAGAAGGTCGTGGTGACAAGGATCTTCTTAGGCCCCTAGGCCATCCGTGCAGGCCACTAGCTGAGCTGACCTCCAGCTCTAGGACCCAGCACAGGACTCAACCTCCGTGAGTCAGGTAGCCTACGTGGAGAGTGTGGAGCCCTGTGTGGGATCTGAACTTCCTCCATCAAAGGAGTCTAAAGGAGAGGAGATCTTTTATCCCCCTCTGTTTGTTCTGGTGGAAGGCAGACATAAGCACACCCTTTCCCTAGGAAGTTATTAGCTGCTGGCCTCTGCTTCAGCTCCCCACATTTTCAGTTCCTGTCCATGCACGGAGACACAATCAGAAGTCAGAGGAAACTTCCTGGCCCCAGACTACAGGTCACCTGACACCACATCTGCCCATGTTAAATGGTCCCTACCTTTACTAGGCTGCATTCTGCACCTTGGCCTGACAAGGCTAAATGTGGTAACATTTCCACACTTCATACAAATCAATTAGCTATTATGCAGGCCATATTTATTTTTGTAAACCTTTCCTTTGTTGTCATGTAAAATGTCAAAGCAGAAGCCTGGCAAGTCTGTCCAGGCCTCTGTCTCTTGCTCATTAAATGCATGGCGACTCCTGCCACTCAGGGAACATGGCAAGCAGGTCCCCAGTGAAGTGAACTACAAATTAATTAACAGGAATGAAGGATGAACTCTTGAGGGAGACACAAGCTAACCAGAATATGTGGTTGCCTTGTGCTAAAAAAAAGAAAAGAAAAGAAAGAAGCAGACAGAAGATGGGAGCTTTGGGAGATGCTCTGCAGGGATTAGAGATGGTACATATCTCATGGGTGAGTTCCCTGAAGGTAGGAAAACTCAACTAAGCCAGGCCCTAGCCTAGTCCATCTGTGTCACACACGTGTATGGGACTGTGGTGACTAATCTTGGTTGTCAATTTAACGGGGTCATGAACCAACTAAAACGCAAATATCTGGGAACACCTGTGAGGGACTTTCTTGTTCAGATTGTTTGAAGTGCGAAAGCTCCTCTTATGTGGGCAGCATACGGAATAGGGAAACTTTTGTTGTTTGCCTGTTTTCCTGAACTATTGCTGGCAAGTTCATCTATCCTGTAGCTGTGGCATTCCTTCACTGTTTTTAAAAACAGCTTCTTCAAGCAAAACATATCAAATGGAAAAAATAAAGCATATTTAACAAATGGTGCTGGCATAACTGGA
>LOEQ01000408.1:106510-119704 GCA_001685075.1 Bramus lutescens | reverse complement strand
AGAAAAAGACAAGATCTCCTGAGTAAGTTGGGAGCATGGGGACCTTGGGAGAGGATTGAAGGGGATGGGAGAGGCAGGGAGAGGAGGAGAGAAAAATGTAGAGATCAACAAAAATCAATAAAACAACAATAACAAAAAAAAAACAGCTTCTTCAGACTTGCAACACAGACTGGAGCCGAGCAGCTCTCCAGACCTTTAGTGACAGATTGAGACTTCTGAGACATCTGAATTCAAGGACTCAGACACTTGGTCTTGAATGTGTTAGACAGCCCATGCTGGATTACCCAGACTATATCCTGTAAATCAAATAAAACTGTGGTGGTTTGAATGAGAATTGCTGTCACATCTTTGAATCCCACCAGTTGTTGGAACTGCTGGGAAGGTTTGGAGGGGTGACTTCATTGGATGAGGTGTGCCGCTGAGAGTGGGATTTAGAGCTGCAAAAGCTCACACCATTCTCTCTATCTGCCTTGTGGTTTGTGGTTCAAGATGTGAGCTCTCAGCTGTGCCTTCTCTCTACCATTATGGAATCTAACACTCTGAAACCATAGGCCAAATTAAATGCTTTCTTTCACAAGTTATCTTTACTATGGTGTTTTATCACCAATAGAAAAATAAGATACTAAAATATGCATGCATGCATATACAAACAGACACAGAGGGGAGGGAGGGANGGAAGGAGCTCTGTTCCTTTAGAGAACCCTGATTGATACAGGGACAGATGTAACCATCAACCCAGGCTGCAGCTCTACAACCCTGACCTGGGAGAAGAAACAGCACACATGGTGGTGTACAGGGACAGTGCTTTCTCCATGAAATGTTGGTGTTTCACCCACCGGTGTGTCACAGAGGGAATGGTCAAGAGAGGCCAGCCTCTGGAGCAGAATCTTTACTGAAGAGATCTGAAGGAACATAGCTGTTCAGATGCTGGGGCTGGAACCCCAGAGTTCTCACAGACTGGAACAAGAACTCTACCACTGAGCAAGGCCAGCTCACAGCCTCTTCTAGAGGAACATATCCACACACTCCTGGCTCACTCCTCCAACTTGTGGTAAGGAAAGTGAGAGTCTTGGGTGGATCATTCCCAAGAACTCCTTGCCTGTGTCCTTCAGTTGGCCTTTGCCCAGTTCCCCTATCTGCAAACCATCGTGTGTATTCCAAGCGTTCCCTCCTATGTCTTTGTAGTCTTCATATTGCTATTAATTTTTGGCAGTGCTGGATATTCTCAGTTGCTTAGCCAGATATCGGGGCACTGCAGACCCAGAACCCTGTGAGTGAAAACCTGCAACCTGGAACAGTAGACACAAAGATTCCAGATCCAGGTGAAACCATAGAGAGGACACTCCAGTTTCGCCCACTACTGTGGGGTCTAGGCTGTGGGTTAGAGATCTCTAATTTCATGTCTGTGGGGAATCTACCAACTTTGCAGCCAGTGAGTGCAGAGCAAGGTGGGATCTATACACATAAATCCAGTCAGAACCATTCCTTCTAATCTTATTTCCCTTTCCTGAGCTTTTCATCTTCACTATTTCTTCATGGTGATAGGAAACAGTCCAAAGCTGCTAAGACCCAGTTCATCATATGAGCTCCAGACACCAGCATCAGGGCTCAGGGGGCCCAGACAGCTTGGGCCACTCTCAGACTAGACCTGCCCCCCACTGAGGAAGCTTTGGTTTCCCACCAACTCCTCACGGATCCCCTTGATTATGTGGGGTGATTTGTTTCTAATGTATTCTATTTCATTGTCAGCACACCTAATGAAAATCATCTCTCTTAAGGGTCCCAAAAGAACCAGCCTCAGACATGTTTTTCATTCCTTGTCTAGAATTATCAAAAACCAAAGTTTACCCTTGTGATGAAACATGGGCTTTGCATTTTATAATCACTCACCAGACTTCTCTCATAGAACAAGATAAGGATGTTCTCAAACCAAGATCAATGCACATACCATACAATGCCCTCTAGCACGGAGTGAGTTAACCACGGTCACAAAGGCAGACACTGAGAAAGCACTGGAATAGAGGGGCTTGGTGAGCTTCTAAAGGCAGGGAAAGTCTTGGGGGATGGGAGATTCTAGAAGGGTCTACCCCCATCATATCTGCTATACAGTACCTGAAGGTCCTAACCCACATAGAAATTTGTTCATTTACTGAAAACATGTTCTTCTGTGGGACCGATTATCTGGTTCATGGGACAGTGGTACTGTGCATTCTTGGTGAGAATAGAGGAATGTGCCATTTCCTTTCAGCAAATGCCTGGCGCTGGTGTGGACAGGAGCAGCCATGGCAGAAAATGAAATCTCTATAGATAACTCCTGAGGTTCCCTCTTATGTCTCTGTACAGAGCATAGCTTAAATGGAGTTATGCAGGAACTCAGCACGTTTATGAAATGGCTCGTTAAGAAAACCTGTCTGTAAAACCAAACAAGCACTAGAGGATGTCAGATTTTTATACCAGACCACACAGAGAGACACATGTAAGAAGAGATACTTCAAGCTGCCACAACCACCCCATTGCTCTCCCATTGACTCTCCAATCACAGACTCCACGCAGGAATTGTCGGACAATTACTCACCCATCCTTGGACTCAGTGCAGCACAGTCCTGTGAACTATCAGTGTTGCACTTCAATGTCACCCAGATATTGGCCTCAGCATCTCCAAGTTTGGTTTGAAAATCAATACCTGGCCACTTGCATTGACTCTATAGTTCTTAAAACAAACAAAAACTCTTGTGAACTCTATCCTCTTCCAACTTTCTGTAACCTGGATGTGACTTATGTGTGATTTGAGTATTGTGGACATTGGTGATTGAGATTGAAGGAACAAAGAATCTATAATTATTCCAAGTGACTCCAAGAGCTCTTGAGTCAATGAAACTGATGAAGCTTGTAAACCTACTGACCTTATAGATTCTGACACTGCGGGAAGACAAGTGTGCTGCTCTGTATCACTAGCATAGCATATTCATGACCCTCTCTGCTGTTTAAGGATCCCAGCAGGCCCTTTGGCCCTAACCCTTGTGGAAATGGAGCTACCAATACAACTATATCTCCATGAGGGCCACACTGTGCCTACTCTGTACCTTCCCCACTCAGTCCTGAGACACTGCATGATCCTTGCACAGGACACAAGGGCCACAGCCACCATATCCATGCATTCCCTGGTCACCCCTCTGGGGAAAGATGACTCCATATGCCCATTGTCCCCTGCCCCCTGCTTCTGTGTCTTTGCCAGGCAGCTCTTCATGCACACATAGCAAATTTTATAGCATCCATCCAGATGCTCTGGTGCTCTCTCTGGAAAGAATCACCAAATCCCAAAGTCCACTATCAGTCACGGAGCTCTGTCAGGGACCTTCATTAAAACCGCTTCTTGTTTTGTTCTTCAGCAGTGACTGTGCTGGTATACAAAGAGAGATGAGGGCACAGCAGAGACCACTAGGCCCACTGGTGCCAGAAGCACAGCTAAGAAACTTGAGAATGTGCATTTATATTTCCTAAATAGTTTAAACTGCATCCCAATTAAATCAATAAAGTCTTATTTTCTAAGATGAAGGGTGGCTAAGTCAGGCTGAGACATTCTGAGAATCATAATCCATATTTTAAAAGTCTGTTAGTGCGATGGATGCAGAGGCACTTCCTAGGGGTTGGTGCAGGATACACCTCTGCACAGAAACACTCAAGGAACCGTTGTCCCCAGGCGTCATGCTTTGTTACAGTCAACACCCCATGCTACCCTCACCATTTTGGACCTAGCCAGACAAATCCAAGCGGGTAAAGTGAGACCTACCTCGGGATCCAGAAATACCAAAGAAATACCAGCAAGGCCACAGCAGTTTCTAGACACAGTCAACAAGTTCAATATGAGAGAACTTACAGAAATTGCCACTCTTCAGTATCTTTTTAAAAAAATAAAGCACTGGGACTGGGGAGATGACTCAGCTGGTAAAGAAATTTTGTACAAGCATGTGGACCAAAGTTGAGATTTCCAGTACTCACATAAAAAGCTGGGCGTGGTGGCATGTGCCTGAGACTACAGCACCAGGGAGGCAGAGACAGGAGGATTTTCAGGGCTGTGGGCCAGCCAATCTAGCCAAATCACTGAGTTCCAGGTTCAGTTGAGAGACCCTGTCTCAGAAAATAATGTGGAGAAATGATTGAGGAAGACATCTCTTCCAAATGTGGCCTCCATATGCACTGATACACACATGGGGAAAGGAGGGAAGAAGGAAGAGAAGAAGAGAGGGGAGAGAGAGAGAGAGAGAGAGAGAGAGAGAGAGACATATATGTCAGCTCCAAGCCCAGAGGAAGCAGCAGAGCCCTGTACCCACACACTCTTAAGTCTCTCTTTGAAGACCCACTGACCACCAACCCAGAGTCATGTAACTTTCAGAGCCCCATTAGGTCAGTTCTATGGCATGTCATTTCACAAACCTCAGTCTGGACCCCTGACATAGAATCTGCTCACAATGGATGACACTGGCCTGAGGACCCTTCCTCAGCACTTGAAGTCTACCCTTGATGGTGTGTGTATTCTTCAAGAGTTACTAAGAATGGACGAGATCGCCCTGCTGGCATACCCAGCTCTGAGGCCAGCCTGTGCCCTGTCCTAAGCCATGGTTTTCAGGCCTCACCTTGCCTTTACAAGCAGCTTTCAGCTCATCTAGAATGCCAACACAGACACAGGGTGGATATGCACCTCATTCCATACATAAACAGTGCTGCCTTTCCAACACCATCCACAAAGTACCACTGTAGAAACTCATCCAAGTAGATTGGGACCATGAGAACGTATGGGTACCTTTAAATCATCAGAAAAAAAAAGGTCCAAAAATGTACTGAAGACATCAGACTAAAGAAGGGTAGAACTCCCAAAACATAGAATATACTTAATACTATGAAGGCAACAATCCCCAACCTGTCATCTATCTGAATGTGCACATGGATGTACACACCACACATATAGGTGCACACACACACACACACACACAATTCACAAGAGTCAGCTTAACTCAGGTCCAGGCAAGGAAGCCACAGGCTGGTGATGCCAACACACAGAAGGAACTTAGTAGCCCATACTTCCTGACTCTGCTCCTCGGCATACACCAGGCAGGAAGCAAACTCCACCAACTAGACCCATGGCCAGCAACAAGAGGGTCAGTTCTCTTCTCTCCCTAAGGCTTTTTCAAACGCAGTCCATACAGGACAACCGTGTATATGTTCAGAGAGTAAGAAGCCTAGTGAGTCTGGTCAGTTTGGTGACTTCCTGAACCTAATGAGCTTCCCTGAAGGACAGAATGCTTCACTTCCCTCTGTAACATCCTGTGTTTTGATGAGCTTCCCTCCAAGTTGCAATGTTTTATGTCAGAGGACACTGCTACATGACAGTGGGGGATGAACGCAACACCTCACTCATGCTAGACAAGTGCCCACATTCCCAACGACATTCCCTAAGTGCCCACTCTGCTTCAGAGATGCTCACTCATGGTTTTGCCAGCTTCCTGACCAGGCAACATAGGTCCAACCTGTGCATTATGGGGCTCTAGGGGCATTTCTGCTCCCCATACTTACCCGGTGCTTAGCCCTTTCAACAGAGAACCACTAGCTCATTCAAAAGAAGTGAATGCTTCCAGGTTACAAACTGAAATGACCCACCATGCTTTCTTCAGGGATACTTCCCCCACTTATTGATTTCTCTTGGAAAAGCATCACCCTTTCAGTATTCTGAAAGAACTCCAGCACATAGAACACAGTGTGGTTGCACTGTCCGAGGGCAAGCTCCATCTGGAGTTAGCACCTATTTAATTTTTCACGATCCTTTCCAAGATGTGTCATTTTATATAAGATTACTTAGAACAATCTGGAACATTATTTTACCCCATACTACTTGACTTTAAACTCTTTATCTGATGCTTGCAGAGTTCCTACAACAAAACTTTAACCACTGAACAAACGGTATGTATTATGTAGCAGTGCCGATGTTGAGCAAGCATATCACTCTTTACCACTGAATGCCAGCTGATATTATCAATGATGCCATTCGCTCACACCCTAAAAGGGCTTTATGTCTAAATTTCTCCATCAAAAAGCTGTAAAGAATAAGAACAAGCATAATATCTATATAAACGTCCAGAAATTTAGTTCAATTGCATTTTCACTTTCCCATAATAGCAACAAATCAAGACAACCTTCAAGATCTGTATCTTCCTTCTCAAAAAGACTAAATAGCAATGACCAGCCTGGCTTCCTTGCTAGCTTCTGACGTTGCTTGTTCCTTGCAGCTCCCATATTTTTAACAAACAGACTTCTTTTGGCATTTCCCTGGTCATATGCTTATCATATGAGCTGCATTCAAGGTTCCCAGTATCATGATTCACATATTTCTATTTACTTTGGTTTGTGTGCTGTGACTGCCACCAGTGACCAGACAGACTCAGTTTTGCTTTTTTTACATGCTAAGGACAGAAAAGTGCTTGAGATATAACAAAAATGGAAAACATGATTACTTCCAGACTATACTAAAAATCAAGTCTTCATTGAGAGACATGGGCTTTTTGTTTTGATTTGATTTTTCTTTTTTCCTACTTAAAAGTTACCTGGTCCGGGGATATATGTCAGTTGGTAAACTGAGGATGTGAGATCAGTCCCTAGCACCCATGTAAAAAGCCAGATATCATGGTGCTTGCCTGTAATCCTAGAGTTGTGGATGCAAAACGAGTGAATTTCTGGCCCCAATAGCCAGTGATGCTTAGCCTAACTGGTGAGCCCCAGATTCTAAGGAGGGAGCCTGTCTAACGATCAAGCGGCAACATTTGAGAAATGGCATCCAAGGCTGACCTCTAGCCTACATGAATACCTGTGTGTGACATGTGTACAGAGAGGCAGACACAGACACACACTATACTGCTAATATATTGTTTGTTTATTTGTTTGTTTAGCATATTCCAGGCCACAAGTTTGAAAATAAGAGCTTACTTTTGCTGAATAAGCCCTGAACTTCCCCCAGCACCTACCTCACTGGTCCACCAATTTCAGGATGCCACTGGTGTATCAGCCCATATATTTACTTGTACCTCAGAACTGCAAAGATATGATTATTGTCATATAAAACTCAAACTGGTTAGTAGTAACAGAACCACAGAACTTCAGAGCTGGTAGGGAGGAGAAAGAGACTCTGGTGTAAGGGAGGGGCACGGCCCCGTCCAGATAACACCACTCTCACCATCTCATCCCACCAGTCTCCATAACCCTGAGGGCTCAAGTGTGTCAGGAGAGTGAGGAGAGCACTGGCCCTCAGCCTGACTGCTTTAAGAGAAAGCCTGGCTGCAGAAGAAAAGAAGCAAAATGCAGCAACAGAGACCAACTGGGAGCTGTAAAGGAATCTGACACAGCTCCACACAGTGTACCCCAAAGGGGTGCTGCTGTGCAGACTCCCCAGTAGGTTCCACTGAGCTGTCTCCATCACCACGGCATTCTACAGCCAAGGACCGGCCAGCAGTTATTCTTGCCTTCCCCTGTGACCCATGGAAAGCACAGGCAGGCACCAGGAGACAACAAGAGGTCATCCTTAGAGTGCTCAAAAGCAGTGCAACCTAGACATGTCAAATACACTTCTAAAATTACTTCAAATTGCTTATTTATCAAATGGTTAATGATAGACTATTTTAAAGAAAATAATATATCTGCAAAGATGATATGCTCGGGCCTAGAGAGTTGGCTCCACTGTTAAGAGTGCTCGTCACTCTTCCAGAGGAACTAGGTTTGATGTTCCCTACCCCCATGTTGGATCACAACCATCTGTAACTCCAGTATCCAGAGATACCCTCTTCAGGTTTCTGTGAGCTCCAGGCACTCATGTGGAGCACAGACATACATGCATGCAAAAACACCCATACACACTAAAATCAAAGATAGTATACTCTCATATCCTCATCTGCTATGCTCCTCACTCAAGACTGTGAGAAACTTGTATAGCTACCAAGGAAGCTATATTTCTTACATTAAAGAACTTCAAGTTGTGTGAAGTGATGATGTGAAAAACATCTCGAGTGACACTATCACCATTAATTATCCTCATACAGCAATACAGTCAGGTCTGCATGCTAACCACAACATGCTTGCAAAATACATTCATAGTCTCATTGTTAGAGCATAGTTTTCTTTCTTTCTTGTCTTATTTTCTATTTTATTTTTGAGACAGCTCTCACTATGCCATTCTGGCTGCCTTAAAATTTCTATATGGAGCAGGATGACCTTGAACTCACAGAGATCCGCAGGCCTCCACCTCCTGAGTGCTGGGATTAATGGAGTGGGCCATCATGCTCAGCTAGAATATACTTTTCATTCCAGTGAAACAGCAGTTTCTATAGCCTTAATTATCCAACTTAAAATTACCTATTTCAAGGGTCCGAGAACCAGGCACCATGATAAAACAGTTGTGAACATGATGCAGAGAACGTATGTCTAAAAACCTTGCAGGTGTGAGGATGTGGGCACAAGGATACAGGGTGAAGACGTAGGGTGAGAGTACAGGGTGAGAAGATTGGGGTAAAGCAGATGTAATAACAATGCAAGGTGAAGAGATTGGAAGAATAAGGAGGCTGGAGTAAGGATGCAGATATGGGGGTGGAGCTGTGGGGAGACTGGAGTGAGGAGGCAGCTGTGAGAACATCTGTACAAGGTAGATGGGGGTTGAGTCAGGTGAGGCCTAAAGAAGGTGCAGGTGTGAGAATTCAAGTATAAAGAGACAGGGGCTTCCCTAACTGCTGGAGCTGTATGTTCCACGGTGACTTTCAACCCTCTCTTTGATTAGAATTCTACAATGCTGGTGAGGTAGAGGCTAAATTAACTCTACTACAGCTAGCTTTGGGCAAAGAAGAACACTTCCAGGGCTCTTGGTAGACGTAGACTGGAGGTAGGAAGTCCTCCGATTGGTACTGGGGCTTTATCTCCATGGGACACGCCAGATCTCGTTTGCCAAGCTCTGACTGTCTCGGGGAACATGTTGGCAGCTGATCTGGGCTCAGGTCACACCAGTGCCTAGCTGGTGCCATGAGCTGCATTACAACACAGCCAGGGCATCAGCAGCAGGCCACAGCCAGCACACGCAGCTGCTCCACCACACACAAGCTGATGCCCTTAGCCAGGACGCTCCCTCTCCCTGGCGAAACTGTCCAGCCTTTCTTATAGAGTCCTTCCAGCCACGCCCAGACATACCCTATAGCTGCCTGCAGAATCTAGGGCTTGAAGGTCAAAAGGCTGGTGTGCACCTGCCTTATCTGCACTCTTCAGTATGATAGGGGAAATTAAGACTAGGTGGGCTGAGGCTGACCTGTGGTGGCAAGCAGGTGCAGGATGGTTCCCTTTAGTGGCTTACTGTCCTCTCTAAAGACAAGAATGCACATGTATCCTTGAAGTTTGTGTACCATGTGATGGAATCAAAGCAGTGTTGGGAAAATCAACTTTATAGATACCTTACTTCACTGGCTACTCTTTCATCCCTGCNGGAAAGGCTGGAGGTTTGGGAAGCAAACAAGTCATCCATTTCCAATATCAAAACTTCTGAAAGCAAGCCAAATATATGAATCTGATGAATAATATAAAACTCAATATGAAATTCACACCTGACCGAAGAGCATTTTGACAGTTCCCTGGATCAGACCCACCAGTGGCCTGACAGATGGGTGATGGAACAGATGAGCCTGGCCCACCCCGAGGGCCCTGGGGCAGAAGCAGCAGCTTGCTTTGTTCAGTTGAAGCTTCTATTCCAGTGGAAGACAGAGTTCTTCTAAGGACCTGTGTCCTACAATAGGTCCTCTCCCCAGCTCCGGGGCACTAGGGAAAGGGAGGAAGTCCATGTAGGTGATACTGCAGGTCCAGCATTGCCCCCATACGTTCCTTTACCACTTATGTTAGTTACTTATCCTATCACTGTGATAAAATACCCTGGCAAAGGCAACTTAAGGAAGGGTTTATTTTGGCTCTCAGTTCAAGGATGTAATTCATCACTGTAGGGATGTCCTGGTGGCAGCAGCTTGAGGCAGTTGGTCACATTGTAACAGCCCGTGGATACCTACATAGAACTGTGTACATAAAGAAAGTCAATTGCACCATAGGCAATTTTTTTTCATATTATGTATGCATGATGTCTCTGTGTGCATGCAAGTTCTCATACATATGGATACTTGTACCATCTAAGCACTGGGATCATAGGTGCACCATGATACCTATGTTGCAGTTACATGAATTGTTGGGACCTGAGCTCAGCTTGTGATTGTGTGGCAAGTACTTAACCCACCATTCTCACCCACATGAATGGTAATTTTCTCTCTTTAATTACATGAGTATGTGAACAGAAGTGCACGTGCCTGTGGAGACCAGAAGCAGCAGATCCTCTGGAGTTAGAGTTACAGGCAATTGTGAGGCACCCAACATGGATGCTAAGAACCAAACTCATGTCCTCTACAAGATCAATATTTAGTCTCCACTACTGAACCATTTCTCCTGCCCCTAGTAATTCTAAAACTGAATTTTGAAGGCAAAGCTCAGCAGCATTTTTTATAGCTGAGCATGTGCTCCCTCAGCATGACCCTCTCTCTCTGGACCGACACTTAATCCTTTCCTACAGCTGACAGGAAGTAGCCTTTGCTTCCAACATCAGGCAGTGCTCCTAGAGGAGGCAGGTGACAATGCCCCAGTCACTAAGCAGAAATACACTGAATTTAATTGCTTCTAGGAAACACCGCTAGCTTCCCAGTTCTCCTAAACAGGGTCCAGAGCTACTGGAAATAAAGGTCCCAGTTCAAAGTCCACTTCTAGAAAAGAATATGTCACCATGGGCCAGGTATAGGTTTGCATATGGCTATCTCAGGAAAGGTCCTTAACTCCAGAAATAGGGAGGTACTCCCAGGGGAGCCTCACCCACTTTACTTCCTACCCTAGATATTTAAAGAGCAGCTGGATGAGTTGTTAGGAATAGCACAGATTAAAGGGGGGGGGGATCTTCCTTGAACAAGCTATCTGTACCGTTTGCAGGCAGCAGAGAAGACAGCTGTTTGGGGCCTCCTATCAACTGCAATCAGAAACAGTAAGTCCAGCTGGGTCTACATTTACCAAGGTCAGTTTAGAGTATTGTGCAAACAGCTGCTAGGTGCTTCTGAGTGAACTGAGAGGTATCTACGTGGTCAGCTGTTTGCTTTCTGTGGGAAACAGAACATCTTGTCAGAGTTGATAAGACAGCCTTCTGGCTAGGCAGGCACACTGGCCTTTGTCTCCCACGTGACCAGGTGGAACTTCTACCCTTTCCTACAGCTCTCATCTGCCTTCTACACATAAAAGATTCCCAAGCTACCAAGTCTTACATGTATTCAAGCAATCCTTAAATATCGGCCTTCCAAAGCCAGAGTTGCATTTAGTTTGGGGCACATTTAGCTAAAAACATCTTTTCTATTAATTTTCTACTGTTGTGACTGAACAAGATGACCAAAAGGAATCTGCGGACAAAAGAGTTTATTCCAGCTTACAATTCAGAGGTCATGCCACATCACTGGAGGAAATCAGGGCAAGAGATCAAGCAAGGCAGGAACCTGGATGCAGGAGTTGAAACAGAAACCATGGAGGAACATGCTTCTGGGCTGTTCCTTACAGCTTGCTCAGCCCACTTAATTATAGCACCCAAGACCACCAGCTCAAGGTTGGCACAGCCCACAGTGAGCTGGGACCTACCACATCAGTCACCAATCAAGAAAATGCACCACAGGCTTGCCCATAGTCAGCCTGTAGGAGGTACTATCTCAACTGAGATTCACTTTTGCCAAATGACTCTTATGTCAAGTTCACATTAAGCTAGCCAGCACACAGAGGATTTGTGAGTCTAGGGTGTCCTCTACAAATAACATTTCTCCTTCTTTATTTAATTCTTCTTTTCTTTCTTTCTTTTCTTTTTCTTTTTTTAATGAGACAAGGAAGTCTCTCTATGTAGTACTGGCTATTCTTGAACTCATTCTGTCTCAGGCTGGCCTTGACCTCAGACATCACTGTGCTGGGATTAGAGGCGTGCGCCACCACCGCCAGCAACAGTTCTTAGTAAGAACATGCGGAAGGGAAAGTGAAGTGACCCATCCATCCCTCCTTCCCACTCTCCTCTTCCTATTCTTCCCGCACACTCACATAAGACGAAGAAAACCAAATGAAACTGATTCACAAATCAGATAATACTGTGTGTGAAAAAAATAGAACAGTGTAAACAAACAAACTAACTAACAAAAAACAGAAATCACCACATAGAAAAATCTACAAGGACTCCAGGGTTGATTAGAGCATTAGGCCTTAAACTTAACATGTCCACCTACTTCTCCATCTGACTAGCCCCAGGCTACAGTCTTGGTCTTCACAGAGGATGGGAGACCAAAACAAACACTACACTGTTGGAAGTACATCAGATGTCTCAGGAGTGTGTAGGATGAACTGATGGCCAGCTGGGAGTAATGCAGATACAGATGAAGTGTCCTCTTCCTGGGGAGTGGTGATAAGAATGCTGGGACACCTGACATAGCCCTCTAATTGGTAACCTTGACAAGCAAGTCTGCTTTGAGAGAATAGCTGTAGGCACTGAAATGGACAGCAGGGCTCAGCAAAAAGAAGCCATTTAGAACATCTTGTTCATTCCCTGCCTATCCCTCACAGACTGACATATAAACTGTCATCTCTGGACAGAAGAAACAGCCACCTCACAGCTCCATGCAGGAGCCCCATTGTCTGGCACCTCTTTCTGCTGGAAGACCGGAGTTCTCCACAGACCTGGAGAAAAGCACCTGAGGCTGATGGAGACACACAACCACCAGCAGAGCCAGCTTCAACCCTAGGGTAGGGTGAGCTGCTCATTTCTGTAGAAGCAACAGAATGAAAATCTCCAGGCCCCATGAGGATCTGCGCTTTTGTGGGAGGAAGAATCTTTGATTTAAAAATAAACAATCATGCCATGCAGTTCACAAAGCCAGTCGACTCCTGCCTCTGCCAGCTCTGCCTCTTAGCTCTGTGTGGGCTCACTGGTGAATGAAAGTACGCGTGGGCAAGTGGGGAGGCAGGAACAAAGGGTCAGAATGAACATTCTATGTGAAAGGTGAGCTCTGGCTTTGGCAAATTCAGTTCTGTTACTTTAGCCAGAGGCTGGCAGGATCCTTAATTCACCTGCCC
>LOEQ01000408.1:67035-84986 GCA_001685075.1 Bramus lutescens | reverse complement strand
GGAATTGGGAGGAGGGCAGGAGGTGGAAATTTTTAATAATAATAATAAAATTAAAAAAAGACAAAGCCTGTGTGCCGGAAGCAAAATACTAAAATAAAATAAAAAATAAAAATAAGGCTGAGATATGTTGTAAGGTCAGAACTACAGTGGACCTGAAGTTGTTTTCCATGATCTCGTCAGTGGCTGGCATGGAACGGCCATATCGCTGCAAGACAAGTGGAGGTGTGCAGTCAGCTGGGCCAAACAAACACAATCGCTCAGACCTCTCACAGGACTGCAAGGGCACTACTGAGATCAGGCTGTGTGCCTTGCCCCAAGTTATTCCACGCTGTGTGAAAGAGTATTTTTTTCAGACTAGCCTGTCCTTTGCTATTCCACTTTACAAGCAGCATTTGACTTCAACTTGAGAGTAGATGCAGAAGCGGGATGCATACATAGACACCGTCCATCTGGCATCACACCACCCGCAAGACGCATACTGATTAATTTACCTAGCCTGCTTCAGTCAATTTTTTATTGTTTTGGCAAAACACTATGACCAAAGAAACTTATGGAACAAAGTGTTTAATTGGGCTTATGTTTCAGGGGATTAGAATCCATGTCACAGAATAGCCATGTTAGAGAAACAGCTGGGAGCTCACATCTTGATCTACAACTAGGAGTCAGAAATGGATAACTTGGAATGGCTTGGGCTTTTGAACCTCAAAGCCCGCTCCCAGTGAAACACCCCCTCCAAACAGTTCCACTAACACAGCATCAAATATTCAAACCTATGAGCCTATGGGACAATCCTCATTCAAGCTACCAAAAATACCACTTAACAAAGTAGATTGGGAGCACTAAAGACACACCAGGAAAGCTAGGCCTGAGAATTTATTGCGCACACCAAAGGAAAGGGGTTAACACTTACCACTGTAATGGATGGCAACAACCACACCAGCCTGCACACCAGGGATCAACAGAGAATACCCAACTATCTCAGGGGCTTGGCTCAGTCCTCACAGCTAATGAAGCCTATCTGAATTGCATCCAACCACCTGTCTGTCTGTCTGTCTAGACCTGTACAGGATCATCTCAGTGTCTGTTCTTACAATTTAGTAAAGATGGGCAGATACTCACATGGAGTCACTAACATGAGACAGAAAGAGACCAGAGTCATGTAGTTCTGGGAGGTGGGAGCCTGGGAGCAGCAAGATTAGGTTCCAGAATTGGAAAGGAGTCAGAGACTAACAATTTCAGAAACTCCCAGAGCAAAGATACTCCAGGAGCAATGGTGAGACAGACCCAAACCAGTATGTGAAGAAGTCAGATAACTTAGCAAGACATAGTGTCATTGTGTACAAAAAACAGATCAGATGTCAGAGTAGCCATTTCCCCAGCAAAGATTCGAGAATGGTGAGGTGTGCAACAGCAAACATCAGGCAGTATAAAGCCAAGGCACTGGAGTCACTACCCACACCCAGAAAGGTGTACTGGGTAATGTAAGCCAAATCTACAGAGTAGCCAGCTTATAAGTAGCAGCATGCATTGGGCAGTATAAACCAAATGAGTCACTGCTCCACACCCAGCAGGATGCAGTATACACCAAAGGCTTGGAGCAACCACCCAGTCAGCAGTGTATGCATTGGGAAGTGTAATCAAAGCCACAGGCAGTCACCCCATATCTAGCAGCAGCATGCAATGTTATTTGGAAGATGTGAAGTAACTGAGAGGAATACCAAATTTTGCAATCGGTGTGAAAGCAGTCTTGGGAACATAGTATCCAGGTCTCCTGGATTCTACATTCCTCACCATGCAGTATCTGAGGGGCGAGTGGCACGATGCCTGGGTCTACATGAATGACTGGATTCTTGCTATTGGACACAGTGGGAAGCATATGTCTAGGTTTCCATTAATCTTGTTCCTACAAAGAAACTTTTCCTTGTAAAATAAAACACCACAGTTGCTTCAGATGTAACAGCAATATTAAAATTTATTTTTTATTCCTATATACTTGTTTTTTAAAAGTATGTGTCTGTATACCACGTATGTATAGTTCCAGAATACCCTGGAACTGGAGTTACATGTGACTAAGAGCTACCCACTGTGAGCTCAAAAAAACAAACTCCAGCCTTCTGAAAGAACAAGTGTTCTTAACTGCTAAGCCATTTAATAATAGTAAATTGACTGTAACACGTAAAGGATGAATCAAATTTCCCTTAAAAGTTCAATGAGAGAAAAAAAATACCCTCTATGCTACTTTAAAGTGGAATGCAAACATTTCTTGAGCCACTGGTGATTTCTGACAATCATCAAAAATATTCAAGCATTAGCAATGGGACAATCTGAGGAAAATGAGAGCTGAAAATAAGAGCCTGAAAATTATGTGGCATAAACCAGACCTCTAAGGAGGAAGTCACAGTGATATTTGTATTAACACTTACATTTCTATCTTTCCAAGAATAGAAGGAATGTTGAAAATTTCATTGATTCCAAATCTTTAATCTAAGTATTATAGGCACAGAATGTACTCAAATCTGGAACGTTATCCAACAGATAAGCAACAGCATTAGCTAAATTGTGTTTCAAAGTGCCTACAGATTTTCTTAGATTATCAAATGCTTCGTGGCCACAAGTTTAACAACTTGTATTAGTTGACACTAAATAAAATTACTGTGCCACAAGTCCATCTACTTTTTTTGCTTGTTTTTTTTTAATGTGTTTTTTCATATGCCCAAGAGAAAACATCTGCATAAGGTTTATTTAGGGATATATTAACCTATAAAGATATAACTCCATTTTTAAGGTTATGTTATAGTTGATATACTGGAAAAAAAAGAAACTAGTAACCAACTTCTTCAGCTCAGTTAAATGCCATTTCTTTTATTATGTTAAAACATCCTTGAAAGTATTAAAACCTTAAGAGGAACAAAAGGAGGACAAACAAAAACAAGGAGAGGAAAAGTCTTAAGCAGTGCGGTGGGGTATCATCAATGGTTTCTCATTTATTTGGCCACTGGCAAGTGTAAAAATATTATAACTTGTTCAGTTGTCTGTGGCCTTTTGTGTATCTGCATTCCATTCAGAAAAGACTTGAGTTTTCTAAGCACACAAGCACTGAAGGCTCTGTCTTCTTGTGGTAGTTCCTGTCTCAATAATCTCAAAGCCAACTTCCTGGAGAATCTCTCACTCAATGATGATCTGGTCATGTTGTTAAAAGTGCCACATTTCTCACAGATCAGTAAGTTGAAAGATATGCTATGTCATGATGCAAAGTCTTCTTATTCTGCAGATCATCTCCCAGCAGCACACACTTGTGCTATATCATTAAAACAGTAAGTTTTGTTAGTTTGCCAACTTATGCATATCCTTGCTGAATTTGTCACAAGTTGACTGGAAGGCAAACTGGTTCAATTTCTGCAACAGTCTAATAATGTATAGTGTCACAATTCTCAGCTTGATCTGGCTATCTCATCTTTAACACCTGCTGAGGCCATCCACCATCACCAATGCAGCAGGCCACTCAACGCTGTTTGCAGGAGTCTTTGCTGAGGCAAGTGTGTTGAGGGGTGACAGAGGCTATAGAAGCCTAGTATTGTCCTGAGGTAGAAGATCCTTCTACCATGGTGTTGGTGCCATTGCTTCTCCACATGTGCAAGGGACCACTTGCTAGCATTTTTAAATGAATGACACAAAACTGTCGTCACTGCCTGTTTGTGGTTGCCATATTATACAAATGTCAATTTAAAACCAGATCCTTCTTCTCTCTCACATCATTAACCCATTATTTGTTGTTGTTCTTGTGTTTGGAAACAGGGTTTCTCTGTATAGCCTTGGCTGTCCTGGAACTCACTGTGTAGATCAGGCTGTCCCCAAACTCAGAGATCCTTCTGCTTCTGCAGGCACCTCTCCAGGTGCTGGGATTAAGAGAGTGCACAATCACTGTCCAGCTATTAACCCATTGTTTATATGGGCCTTGAACAAGCATTTAACTCTTGAGTTCTCTGTTTAGTCTTCTATAATCATCAATATAGGAAAAGACCAGTGTCTCCGCCTTAGACATGCGGAGGATAAGCAGGGTCAATTGGGCATTGAGCAACATTCTACCGTGGTCTTAAGATATGACAATCATTTCTAGGTAGCAACTCACTCCTGGCACAGGCCTTCCTCAATTCACTCCCACTTTTGCAGGCGTTTTTGAGCCTTATTCCTGCTCTATCCCTGATTACGTATAGTACACAGCAACACTCAAACGAGAAGTCTTCTCTGACCTGATAATGACCTTTAATGGAGTAGGACTGCTGGTTCAGACGTAAAACTTAGGCACCTCACGAGTGCAATAGAGTAGACACTTCATATCAATTTGTGTATTTATTACAACTGTACAACAGATGGCAGTTAAGTAAAATGTCTTGGCGAAGTGATTCTTTTCATCATTTGAGCAAAGGTTCTGTGTGGGCTAATGGTAGCCCTGCTGAAAGGTCAAAGAGAAATCTGTTCCAGCGAAAATTTCCTAACAAATAATAAATAGTAGGTAAGTTATAGGCCAACGAACTCAAGAGCTGGCCAAGGCCACAGTTCCCATACGAGTTGCCAGGGCTTCTGGTAAGAGTGCGAGCTGCTTGCCAGTCTTTCTCCTACACATCGTTACCACTCTCCATGACTGCCAGCTGATTAAAGGCACAGCGTGTAGAGTAGAGCACCAGTGCTCTACTGGCATTCATCTTTGGGTAACTACAGACTCAGGACTCCAGGCTTAGCCTGACAAAAGAAGAAAAAGCAAGAAAGATATACACACATTTCACTTTCATGAGTCTATTTCTACACACCCAAAGATGGTGGTTTTGTCATGAATTTAGAAACTCTCCCAAAGTTCTTATTGATGATTTGTACAGGAACCTGAAACAAGAAGAAAGACATAGATTCAGTTCCCTCAAACAAGCAGAGTTAAGAAATGGTATGTAAGCAGACACACTTGAAAACAGCCTGTGATCTATAAGCCTACACAGCAGAACACAGTCCCAGCCAAGCCTCAGCACCTATTGCAGAGCCCACATCCTGGGGCCCTGGTAACGGTGTCTAGGCATAGACTCAGCAACACCTGCTCACCTGGCGGTATCCAGCTGGAAAAAGAATACTTTTATTAGTACTACTCTTTTCTGAACTCTACTCCCTCATTAGATCCAGTACAAAGAAGCACAATGTGGCTTGTCTTACCCAGCATTCAGTCCTGACTCTTCACTGCATATGAGAAAACAAGGAAAACGAAAACCATCCACACATACCACTGTACTCTGCTACTATGGCCATCCCTTCTACCTCCACTTGCCTGAGGCAGGTCTGCCTAAATACCCAGGCCTAGTGTTAGGAACACTGAAGCAGCCTCGCCCCTCCCTTCAGAGTGTCTACACAAGAACCATGGCTGGACCACTCCAATATAAATCACTGCAGCAACACTGCAGATTTAAACACATCCACCATCTGGAAAGTACAAGGTTCTGTTCCGTTCTCCTTTCTCCTTATCAGCTAACACAGCTCGGCACTGTCACATGTTTAGTCAGTCTGCCCCCAAGTGTCCTCTCCCAAGATGATCCTCAAACTACTCCCAAAAGTTCCGCAGACACAGAAACATTCTGTGACCATTCTCTTGCGGCCAGCCCTGCAAGTGAGAAGACTGATGGTCAGTGTTCCCTGCTTGGTGTACTGACCACATGTCTAGAGGCTAACAGGGGAGGACTGACATTTTAGATTTCGGAAAGTAACATTAACAGATAGAAATAAGCAAGAATCTTCAAATATCTCTTTAACCAAATGTATCCAGCACACATCAGCTGTCACTGACAGTCACTACTAATGGAACATACATTCTGGCATTGGCTATCACAACCCCAGCAGCCTCTGTGGTAGCAGCAAAAACCTAGAAAAGATTTGATATTTTATCCTTTGCCATAGACTCAGGTATTTTATCTAGTCACATGTGTATTTAAGTAAACCTCCTGCAGAACCCCAAGTCAGGAAGTCTTTGGAATCACCTCTTTCTTTGGCTTAGAAGGTTTCTTCAATTCCTAACACTGTGAGTGTTGACACGTTTGCAGTGTCTGGGGAACACCTATCTGCCTGAACTGCTCTTCCCAACCAAGGGAATTTTTTTCAAAGGCTCACATTACCATCTACCTGTTTATTCACCATGTTCCTGAGTTCCAGGCTCTGACTGTCCCCTGAGAGGGTACCCACATGTAATCGGCCTACCTAGGGTAAACCCCTCATGGGGTCAGAACAGAGGGTGCAAGGATATCACAAAGGAGCAGTGGGTACCGGCTCTGCCTTGTGAATACTAGAAGCAGCCCAAAGCTCTCTTTAACTTCAAAGGTGGAAAAAGTGTCAACCCATATCAGCTCTTTATAGGAGTTGGGACAAGGAACTGGGACCTTCCTACAGCTCACCTCACCAGTCTAGCCCTGCTGACTCAGAGTCCCCTGCTCCACTGCAGACCTCCAGGGGAGACACAATGCCAGCTCAGGAGCTAGGGCTAAGACAGAGGGAAAGTAGTGCATGTTACCACCCTCATCTCAATTAAAAGTATCACTGCCTGCTAAGTGGGAGGTAGAAGAGTTAGGCTATCCTCACAGCAGTGTGGCCCCTTCCTTCTCTATCGCCTTCAACAGCTCGGATGCTTGGGTGCCAGGCTGCACAAGGGCCTGCCTCACAGACAGCCCTGGCATAACTGCTCCAATGCTATGAGATCACTGAACCTACAACTAGTTCACTGTGTTCCCTGAGCAAATCAGGAATACATTAGCCATCAAATAATGGCAATTAAAGGGGCAAAGTAGAGAGGACACACAGTCTCAACAAGGCAAGGAAAGTGGCAAAACCTTAGACAAAGAGACTTGTGAGTCTTGGGTCTATATGTACGCGTCATTAGACAAGTGACCCAGAGAGTATGTGACACCTCAGCTCTTGAGCCTAAGCAGGGAGGACATACAGTCCTTCCGTCCCTGCAACACCACATGCCAGGAACATGGGACAGGAGGACAGAAGAATAATGTCAGAATTATTAAAACATAGGAGTACTTGTGAGTGAATTGGTTTTAATTATCCACACGAGTCCGCTCAGAGCTGACAACAGGAACATTCCTAAGCAGGCTATAAAAGCATCCTGCCAGAGATTCACCCTTTAAAAGGACTACTAAAATTCCAGAAAGGAACAAATAAATTAATGCCTACTTATCAATACTGATCAGTAAACCCTCCTAGACTCTCACAGCAAGGGCATTAGTAGCCCACATACAGTGTACTCAATTTTGGCAAGTACTTGTATGCTATGGGATTACAGCCCATCAACTCACTAGTAAACATCTGTGATGGGACACAGACCTTAACATATTTCCATAACCTTGAATTACAAACACATTCTATCTTCATACTGATTATGAAAGTGATAAATACAAAATGCTTGGTGTTTCATTGCAACAGTGTGTTAGTAAATGTTAGTGTTTATCTTAAGGTTTTCATGTTTTATGCCCAACTCAGCATATGCTAAAGCAAGGGAAGCAATTAAAGTACAATAGGAGCAACTTTATTTGAACCCAACAGGCTAGCCAACAAAACACCAGAACTACTGGAGAGAAAACTGAGCCCCACCAAGCATGGGCATCTTCTCCTTAAAGAGAATGCTCTCCACTGGCAGTTGGTTCAGTAGAGAGGATAGCTGATGACAGAAAATTAAAGAAGCCATGGAGATGAGCACAATGCATGTGTTTATGTTCAGGTCCTTTGATGAGGTAAGCGTGAGTAGAAATAAAGGGCACTAACAAGAAGGGCTTCCCTTTCATCATCAGAATGATCTGCACCACTCAACAAACAAGATTCTAGCAAAAACGCGCTGACATATGCTGGGACTGTTGCTGCATTCCATGGAAACAACACTGCTAGCTTGTAGTCCCAATATACTTCAGTCAATACAACTGGAATACTTTCCGAAATGCAATGGTTATCTTGTCATATCTGCAGCAGGTTACAGGCCACAGAAGTTCCCAGAACTGAGCTGACTTTCTTCCTAAAGTATACAGTAGCAAAGTCCAACTGCATTAAACACCTTAGTAAATAGTCAACAGTTTAAAAGTAAAGTATTTCCTTTACAACCTTCAAACTGACTCACACACTCGAGAGCTCTTATTGGGGTTGAATTGTCAGAGGAAGGAAATTTTTCCAGGAGACTCTGTCCATTCCTCTACTGAGCCACAGATAGGCTCATAGCTCTAGCTCAGCACCATGGTTAGTGTTGGGCCAGCAGAAAAGGCCCTCTAGATCCCAGCCTGGGGCTCTACAGCCCCTAGAGTTGGGTTGCTCTGTTTTCCTGTAATCCATTAATTTTTCAGAGTTCTTTCTCATTAGTGAATAATACTCTATTCCAATTCCATTAAAAATTCTAAACTTTATCCAGGCAGCACATGAGAGACAGAGGCAGGCAGGTCTCGATGAAGTTTGAGGCTAGCCTGGTCTACACAGTGAGTTCCAAGACAGGCAGAGCTATTACTGTCTTGAAAAACAACAAACAAACAAACAAAATCTTAACTTTGAGTTTTCTGTTCCAACTTGCATGTGGTTTCTTTTGTTTAAACAAGATAAACAAACAGAGCAGCAGAGTAAAGCAGCAGTTGTGGTTATCTGACATAAAGTCAGTCTTAAATAAAATTTACTATGAAATCACAATTATAAGAGATGTTCACTCAAATGAAGAGCTAGTCTATCTATGTTCATGGATAGGAAGATTCAACAGTGCCAAGATTACATTCTTTCCCAACTTTGTCAGATTTAATTCAATCTTGATAAAAAACACAGTGAATTATGTGATACTGACAAAATTACTAATGCTTATATGTAGAAACAAAGATCAGAATAGTAAACTAAATGTCAAAGAAATATAAAGGTCGAAGATAAAGGTAACACAATTTAAAGAATTATTATAAAACTAAAACAATTAAAACACTGTGGTGCCCACATGTGCAACCATCCCCCACCACATCTGTATCCACCAGAGCCTGGACCCAGACTGCCCGCGGAAAGATGACTGTCTGGGTTCCCAGTCGGAGGGCTCTGCACTCTAGGCCCTAGTCCTGGGAGGCACATCCCAGGCCTCACCAAACCCCAAACACTCTGGAACAGCATGCTCACATGCTCAACCGTTCCCCCACCTCATCTGTGACCACCGGAGTCTTGGCCGTGACTACACCTGGAGGAGAACCAGAACATATCAGCGTCCACTAGAGGCATGGACCTGCCTGCACCTGGAAGAAGAGCCACCATCTAAGCCACAGACCCCACCTTTACCAATTGGAGGAAGAGGGACTCCCTGAAGCACAGGCCCCACCTGCACCCCCTGGAGGAAGAGATGGAAGATGGTAGTGTAAGAACACATTCAACATAAAAAGAAATATGGCAGCACCAGAACCTAGAGGTCCTACAACAGGAACATCCTAACCCAGAAGAAGACAATGACCTTAAATACAACTTTATAAAGATGATAGAGACTCTTAAAGAGGAAATGAAAAATTCCCTTAAAGAAATAGAGGGAAAGACGATGAAAATTGGAAGAAATCAATAAATCTCTTAAAGAAAGCCAAGAAAACAAAGAAAAAAATTAAACAGGTGAAGCAAACAGCTCAAACCGTTTAAGACTTGAAAACAGAAATAGAGTTAATTAAGAAACCACAAACTGAGGGAATTCTGGAAAATGAAAATCTTGGTAAACAAACAGCAACTACAGATGCAGACATAATCAACACAATATAAGAGATAGAAGAGAGAATCTCAGGCATTGAAGATATGATAGAGGAAATAAATTTCATGAGTCAAAGAAAATGTTAAATCCAACAAATCCTTAACACAAACATCCAGGAATTCTGAGACACCATGAAAAGACCACACCTAAGAATTGTAGGGATAGAAGAAGAAGAACTACAGCTCAAAGGCACAGAAAATATATTCAACAAAATCACAGAGGAAAACTTTCCCAACTAAGAAGGATATCCCTATGAAGGTACAAAAGGCTTACAGAACATCAAAGTGACTAAATCAGAAAAAAAAGACCCTTTACTATATAATAATCAAAACATTAAACATACAGAATAAAGAAAAAAGGCCAATAAACATATAAAAGCAGACCTATCAGAATTACACCTGACTTCTCAACGGAAACTCTGAAAGCCAGAAAGTCCTAGATATAGATGTGGTGAAGAAAAAGAGACCACAGATATAAGCCCAGACTACTATACCGAGCAAAGCTTTCAATCACCAAAGACAGATAAAACAAGATATTCCATGACAAAATCAAATTTAAACAATATCTATCCACAAACTCAGCCTTACAGAAAATACTAGAAGGAAAACTTCACTAAAACACAGGTAACAAGTAAGCTCACACCAGGAAACAAACACTATCAGAAAATAACAGGAATAAACAATCACTGGTTGTTAATATCTCTTAATATCAACGGACTCAATTCACCTATAAAAAGACACAGGTTGACAGAATGGATACGAAAACAGGATCCATCATTCTGCTACATACAAGAAACACACCCAACCTCAAAGAAGAAATTACCTCAGAGTAAAGGATTGGGAAAAGATTTCCAATGAAAAGGACCTAAGAAACAAGCAGATGTAGCTATCCTGGTATCTAACACACATCACAGGAAAAATCCATCTAGATGCAGTCTCAATTCTGAATATCTATGCCCCAAACACAAGAGCACCCACATATGTATAAGAAACATTACTAAAGCTTAAATCACACATCAAACCCCACACATTTACAGTAGAGGACTTCAACACCTCACTCTCCCCAATAGAAAAGTCTGCTACACAAAAACCTAACAGAGAAATAAGAGAATAGATGTCATGACTCAAATGGACTTAATAGACATCTACAGAACATTTCACCCAAACACAAAAGAATATACCTTCTTCTCAGCACCTCATGGAACCTTGATGTAGGAGGGTCATCTGTCTATGTGTTACTTGCATTGGTTAATAAAGAAANTAGCCAAGAAGAGGCTAGATATAATGGGCCAGGCAGTGCTTAAATGAATATAATTTGTGTGTTATTTCTGGGTATAAGCTAGCTGTGCAGGAGCCGGGCAGGACAAAAAACAGGCCTGCTCCCATATCACTACAGAACCTTCTCTAAAACTGATCACATACTCGGTCACAAAGCAAACCTCAACAGATACAAAAAAAAAAATGGAATAATCCCCCGTATCTTATCAGATCACCATAGCTTAAAGTTAGAATTCAATAACACCACTAATGGCAGAAAGCCTACAAATTCATGGACATTGAACAATGCTCAACGGAATCAACCCTTGCTCAAGGAAGAAATAAAGAAAGAAATTAAAGACTTCCGAGAATTCAACAAAAGTGAATGCACAACAAAAAATGAATGTCCTAAACCTATGGAACACTATGAAAGCAGTACAAAGAGGAAAATTCATAGCACTAAGTGCTTACATAAAGAAAATGAAGAAATCTCACACTAGTGACTTAAGAGCACACCTGAAAACTCTAGAACAAAAAGACTCACCCAGGAGGAGTAGACGACAAGAAATAACCAAAATGAGGGTTGAAATGAATAAAACAGAAACAAAGAAAACAATACAAATTAATGAAACAAAGACCTGGTTCTTCGAGAAAATCAACAAGATAGACAAACCCTTACCCAAACTAATCAAAAGGCAGAAAGAGAACATCCGAATTAACAAAATCAGAATTGATAGACACGGAGGAAATTATTAGGTCATACAATAAAAATTTGTACTCCATGAAACTGAAAAATGTAAAAGAAATGAACAATTTTCTGGATAGATACCACATACCAAAATTAAATCAAGACCAGGTGAACAATTTAAATACATCTATAACCTGTAAGGAAATAGAAACAGTCATCAAAAGCCTCCCAACTCAAAAAAACCCAGGGCTGGATGGTTTCAGTGCAGAATTCTACCTGAACTTCAAAGAGCTAATACCTATACTTCTCAAAGTGTTCCACACGACAGAAACAGAATAAACACTGTCACTCTTTTTATGGGGCTACAACTACCCTGATACCCAAACCAAACAAAGACTGAACCAAGAAAGAAAATTATAGACCAGTCTCCCTCATGAACACTGATGCAAAAATATTCAATAAAAATACTGGCAAACCAAATCCAAGAACACATCAAAAACATCATCCACCATGATCAAGCTGGCTTCATCCCAGAGATGCAGGGATGGTTCAACATACGAAAATCTATCAATGTAATCCACAATATAAACTGAAGGAAAAAAGACATATGTTCATCTCAATAGATGCTGAAAAGGCCTTGACAAAAATCCAACACCCCTTCATGAAAAATGTCTTGGCGAGATCAGAGATACAAGGAACATATCTAAACATAATAAAAGTAATATATAGCAAGTTGACAGTCATCATCAAATTAAATGGAGAGAAACTCAAAGCAATTTAGCTAATATCAGGAAAAAGACAAGACTGTCCACTTTCTTCATATCTATTCAACATAGTACTCAAAGTTATAGCTAGAGCAGTAAGACAACAAAAGAAGATGAAGGGGATACAAATTGGAAAGAAAGAAGCCAAACTTTTGCTATCTGCAGATTATATGATAGTATACATAAGTGGCCCCCAAATTTCTACCAGGGAAATCCTACAACTGATAAACAACTTCAGTGATGTGGTAGGATACAAGATCAACTCAAAAAAAATCAGTAGTCCTTCTATATACAAATGATAAAAGGGCTGAGAAAGAAATCTGAGAAACATCACCCTTTACAATAGCCACAAATAACAGGAAGTATCTTGGGGTAACGCAAGTGAAACACAAGTGAAAGACCTGTATGAAAAGAACTTTAAGTGTTTGAAGAAAGAAAATGAAGATATCAGAAAATGGATAGATCTCCTATGCTCTTAGATAGGTAGGATCAACATAATAAAAATGGCAATTTTACCTAAAAAAAGCAATCTACAGATCCAATGTAATCCCCATCATAATCCCAACACAATTCTTCATAGACCCCAAAAGAACACTCAACTTCATACAGAAAAACAAAAAACCCAAGATAGCCAAAACAATCCTGTACAAGAAAGGAACCTCCAGAAGTATCTATCACCAGCCCTGACCTCAAGTTCTACTATAGAACTATAGTAATGAAATAAGCTTGGTATTGGCATAAAAACAGACAAGTGGACCAGTGGAATTTAATTGAAGACCCTGATGTTAATCTACACACCTATGAACACCTGATTTTTGACAAAAAAGCTAAAAATATAAAATGGAAAAAAAGAAAGCATCTTCAACAAATGGTGTTGGGCCTAACTGGATGTTAGCATGTAGAAGAATGCAAATAGACCCATATCTATTCCCACACACAAAAGCTCATCTATCCTTTTGCTGTCGGTATTAAATCTAAATTCTTTAGGATTCCAACACAGATTAAAGGCCAGCAGCCCTTTAGGAATCTTCTAAGATGTTAGCACCAGATTGGCACTGTTGAGACATCCAGCCTTGTAAACTGAACAACTAGTCAGTTGGATAGCCATTGTTGAACCACTCAGACCACATCCTATAAGCCAGTCTAATAAATCCCTTTTAATATATTTAATATTATATTAATAATATTTAATACATATTAATTCTATTCTGGGCCTTTAGAGAACCAATCGTGGAGTCATCTCTCCAGTCCATGGCTAAAGCTCTTAACAGACATTCTATTTTTGTCCACCTGACTGTCAAATAACCACAGTAATAACTATGACACCCAGTACCATATGGAAATTGACCCAGAACTCCAGATAGGTCTTCCAAATACCATCAGCCAACCCAGCCATCTGGAACAGTAAGGAATCTGACCCAGAACTTTAGGTGTTGATGCTCAGAGCCAATCAGCCACCTTACCTACCACACTGCCAGTTTTGTGCCCCAACCAAAGACAAGAGACCCTAGACTGGCCTCCAGGCTACCTATTTTAGGAGAGTATATTCCTGTACCCTGCCTCTAGAGAGCACTGCTAAATTATCATTGTGGCCCCAGCCCCAGCTATCAAAGAACCAACTCAAGAATCCAGAGAGTCCTCCTCAAGCCTTTGAAGATCAGATGCAAGAATCTAAGCCTAGAGAAGTTTACTCGTAGGCTTAAGAAGGTGCACCTATACCAAGGTAAGCTGGGACTACTTCTGATATCCCATTCACACATCAACACAGAGTGGCCTCAAGATTGAACACCAAACAGCATTCAGCTGATCCACAACCTGACAAGCTGATATAACGACAATCCAAACTCCAAATACTTAACAAAGGTGAGACCATATATTCACACCAAGAGAAATTACCAAACTCCAGATGCAAAGGTCCCATTGCAAAAACACAGTCAACACAAATAAGCAAGACATAGCTCCTCCATAATTTAGTACCCTCCCTCATCACAATGTACCCTGAGAAAATCAATTTAGCTAATATATAAGTCAGCAGTTGCAAAACAACAATTACAAATATGGAATTCAAAGACAATATGAACAAATGGTTGACTGTGGGCTTCAAAGACACAAACAGTTAAATAAAATAATGAAAAACTCCAGGATACAGAAATGGAATTTACTAATGAAACTCACTGAAGAAAAGGTAAAAAGACTCAAAATGAAACCCTCAAACTGTCAAAAAGAGGAAAAATCTCACCAATAGCATTGATCAAGAGGAAGACAGAAGCTGAAGAGAAGACAGGTGAAACGAATCAGTCATTGAAAAATACATGGTGGCACTGGTCTTTAAATCCCAGCACTCAAAAGGCAGAGACGGACAGGAACATCTCTGAATTCAAGGTTTACAGACAGTTCCAAGACAACCAAGAATACAGAGAATGCAGAGAAACCTTGTCTCCAAAAAACTAGAAGAACAAACAAAAATGCTTAATCTAAAAAACAATCAGACAAAAAACACACCTTAGGAATAGAACACACAGACTTCTAGGATATTATTAAAATCTAAACCTATAAAACATATGTAGAAGAATCCCAAGTCAAAGGCACAGAAGACATTTCTAACAAAATCATCAAAGATGATGCCTATTAAGCTGCAAAAGGCATATAGAACACCAAATAGACAGGATCAGAAAAGAATCTTCCCATATTATATAATAATCCAAACACTAAGTGCAGAACAAAGAAAGGACACTGAAAGCTGCAAGAGAGAAAGATGAACTCACACATAAAGGCAAGCCCATCTGAATAACACCTGGCTTTTTGATGAAGACTTTAAAAAACAGAAGGAGGGGAGGGGCTGGAGAGATGGCTCAGTGGTTAAGAGCACTGGCTGCTCTTCCAGAGGGCCTGAGTTCAATTCCCAGCAACCACGTGGTGGCTCACAACCACCTACAGTAAGATCTGGTGCCCTCTTCTGGCCTGCAGGGATACATACAGGCAGAACACCGCATACAGAATAAATAAATATTAATAAAGAAATAAATGAATAAAAAACAGAAGGGCCTGGAATGATGTTGTAAAAAAAACACAGATGCCAACCCCAAACTACTATACCTATCAAAACTATCAGCTGCAATCAAATTGGAGGAAAAAAATCTTAAATTTCACATGTAAATACAAAAGATACATGATAGCTGAAACAAGATGAACAACAAAGGAGTTACTGGAGGTATCAGGATCCCTAATTTTAAATTATACTGCAGAATTACAATAATACAAACATCATGGCATTGGCATAAAAACAGATACACTGTCCAACAGAATAGAACTGAGAACCCAGATATGAATCCACAAACCTACACTCACCTAAATTTTGACAAAGAGGCCAAAAATACACACTGGAGAAAAGACAAGGTCTTCAACAAATGGTGCTATTCAAACTAGATAGCTACATAAAGAAGAATGAAATACATTCTCATCTCTTACCCTGCACAAAGCTCAACCCCAAATGGACTAAGGACCACAACATAAGACCTGATAGCCTGACTGTGGGAGAGGAGACAATAGGTAACACATACTTCAACTTATAATATTGGAAAGCGGTTTTCTGGACAGGACCCCAGTAGCTCAGGCATTAACAATCAACAACTGATAAATGGGACCTCATGAAACTGAGTAGCTTCTGTACAGCTAAGGACACCAACATTCCACTCTAGAGGCAGCCTACAGAATGGGAAAATACATCTGACAGAGGTTTAGTCTCTAGAATACATGAGATAAAAAAATAAACATTAAGAAAATACAGTTTAAAATGGAACATGGAACTAAACAGAGATGAAATACAGATAGCTGAGAAATGTTTTATTTTTTAATACCTAACATTAATCAGGGAAATGCAAATTAAAAATACTCTGGGATTTTACCTTATCTATCAGAATGACCAAATGAAGAAATATATATACATTGTGTGTGTGTGTGTGTGTGTGTATTTAAAAAAAGGAATAAAAAACAGCAGACACTGACATGGCTGTAGGGAGCTGGGGACATTCACTGCTGTTGGTGGGATTGCAAACTTGGACAGTCATTATGGAAATCATGTGGAGGCTCCTTTAAAAAAAAGCTCTAAAATAATTATCACATAATCAAACTATACAACTCTTATGCATATACCCAAAGGACTTTGTATCATATTGCTCTTCCATGTTCACTGCTGCTCAATGCACAATAGCTGAGAGATGGAAGCAGTCTAGATGTCTACCAATGGATAAATGGATGACAAAAATGTATATTTACACAATGAAATTATTATTCAGATGGAACTGGAATCAGTCATCCTAGTGAGACCCCAAAAGATGTTCATTTGTGGATGATGTGGATGTTTCATTTAGAATGCCCATTGAGATTAAGAAATGAGGGAGCAGGACATATTTCAAGTGAGGAATACAGTTATATGAAACAGGATAAGGGAATAAAAGAACAGGAAAGACTAAACGAGGTGCAGAATAGGAAGGCAGGGTAAAAGAGTGAATGTGGGCAGGGTATAAGTAACATGAAAAGCCTTTTGAAAAGGTCACATGGAAGCATACTAATAGAGAATCTTCCTAAAATACATACGTATACATATATTTTAAAAGGCGTTACATTATACTGGGGGTCAATGCCCTAACTAGATACAAGAGGCTAGAAAATAACAACCTCAGTACCAAGAACAGGTGAGTTCTTTTTCAGCTGGTAGCTGGTGGGGCCCTATAATTCCTAAACATCACAAGTTTTGATTAGTCCCCACAACTTGACCTTAAGACTCTCTTTATGAAAATATTGCATACTCAAGTCATACAACACGGAGAAATCAAACTGGTACTCACATGGAAGCTTCATCCCTACTGACTAGTTTCACAGTGTGCTAGATGCATGCTAATAAATGGGAAAATTTATATGTAAACCCCGAGAGCTACAAAAAGGACTGGCCTGACAAGTATGCCAAATGGTGCAACAGTGATATGAATGTCATAGGAGTAACCAGCCACAATGCATACACCTTTAATCCCAGAAGCCACACTAGCTTGCCACAGAAACCAGGTGGCAATGGTGCACTCCCTTAATCCCATCCCCAGAGAGGATTATAAAACTTGAGGAGACAGCTCTCAGTTTCATTCTGAGAACACTGGAGGCAAGATCGCCATTTCAGACTGAGGTAGAGGTTAAGAGTCAGTGACTGGCTGCGTTGCTATTCTGACCTTTAGGTTGACCCCCAATTCCTGTCTCTGAGTTTTATTAATCATGCTTCAACTTTTTGTTTGGATCTAAGATCCACTTCATAAGATGGAACTCATACTTGGCATCGTTAATGAGGCTGAGGACATGTGGCTAGACAGGCCCTATGGAAAAACCTATACTGCTATTATTCTGCTATAAGAACACAGTGTTAGAACAATTTCTAATTGATGTAGGAAGGTCATCTGTCTATATGTTACTTTCATTGGTTAATAAAGAAACTG
>LOEQ01000408.1:47449-66928 GCA_001685075.1 Bramus lutescens | reverse complement strand
GCCGTGCGGGAGCTGGGCGGGTCGAAAAGCAGGCCCGCTCCCCTATCACTACATCTAATGATTTATTGCTACAACCATAGATCAGAGTACCTCCAGACCCACATCAGAAGATTTGTCTTGCAGTAGATGACAATTAAAAGACCTTCAACTGGTGAATAAGCAGATAATAAAAGATTGCAGATTGCTCACCCTAAATGGAAAAAACCTACTATAGCCCTTCTCCCTGAGGCTCAGGAATCATCAATGAAGAGGGGAAGAAAGATTGTAAGAAGTGGGGATGGTGAATAACTTCAAGGAAACAGTGTTTTCTAGACACAACAAAGTGGTTATCCATAAAACTCACAGTAATTATGACAGCATGCACAAACCTGTGTAAGCTCAAATCAGACAAAAATCTCAAAATGGAGGGGGCAGAAAGTAGGCAAGAAGCTGAAAAGCTACTGACATTTGATAGGTACTAATAGAATCAATTTTCGTCAATGGAATAACCTGTGCCAGGCCCTGGGAGGTTGACTACACTCCAGGACAGGCCCCACTCCCAAGAGTAGATGGTCAACACAAACTGACCTCCATGGGCTTTAACAAAGAGAAGAGGAAGAAGGATGGAGAGGGAGAAGTGGCACTGATCAAAGTGGATACAGAGGTGAGAATAGGAAGGTGGTGATGGAGAGGGATTGAATATGATCAAAATTAATTTTGATTATATAAAATTCTCAAAGAATAAAAATATTTTTTAAAAAAGAAAGATCTAACACACACTTAGTCAAAGAAGAGAGACAATAGTAAGTTTATGAAAAAATACTTAGGGAAGCATAGTAAAGTAATGAGATGCCCCTATACACTTAATAAAATGGTTAAAACCCAGAATACAACCAATCAAAAACATGTGAAGATGCGGAATAGCTGAGCTGCCATTCCCTGTGGTGGAAATGTAAAACTGTATAGTCACCCTGAAGGACAGTCAGATGTTTTCTTACACAATATATTCTTAGTCATAATAGCCAGTAACCTTGCTTCTTGGTTTTACTTGAGCTAAAAATTTACATGTACACAAAAGGCATAAATATTTGATCAAACACCATGACCAAAATAACTTACAGAGGAAAAGGCTTATTTCATCTTATAGTTTATAGTCCAACATCCAAGGAAGTCACAGAAAGAATAAGGCAAGAACACGGAGGCAGGAGTTAATGCAGAGGCCATGGAGGAGTGCTGCTTACCTCCTTGCTCCTCATGGCTTGCTCAGTGTGTTTTCGTATATATCCCAGGACCACTGACACAGAGGTAACACTTCCTACATCAATTATCAATCAAGAAAATGACCCATAGTCCTGGCCAATCTTATGGAGGCATTTTCAATTGAGGTTTCCTCTTCTCAGATGATTCTAGTTTGTGCAAGTTTACAAGAACCTAGCAGGCACAGTATTAAGAGCAACTTCATTCAAACTCCTTGAACTTGGAAATGAGTGAGATATTTCTCAGTAGAGTGAAGGTTAATTTTCTGTTTTTTTCAGTTTAGTTAAGGGATGCTCAGACAGTTGGTACAGCACTATTTCTTCATGTGTCTAAGAGGGTGTATTAGAACAGATTGGTGCTTAAACAGAGGACTAAGAAGGTTAAGTCCTTGCCCTATATAGAGGAACTCTCTTCTGGAGCTAAGGAAATTCTTCATCTCTTCTATTAAAACCTTAGGTTCTTCGGCTTCCTAACTCTAGGTCTTATACCACCCTCAGAAGATACAAAACCAAATATGAAACCTCATATAAGATAGGGGCTCTAAGTGATACTGATATGTCAGTGCACACTAATCCACTGTTAATAAGTGTGTTGCTATGGTTTAGGATATAAACAGTGAGAGACAGCAAGCATATACTGGGACAGGGGACACATGGAAACTTTGTACCTTCAGGTCAGTTTTCCTAAGAGTTAAGTCTTCTAAAAACTAAGTCCACTAAATTATTCTAACATTGCAAGAAATGTTACATATTAAAAGATCTAATACAGTCATCCCTCTGTATCCATGGTCTCCACATCCATAAAAAGAACAATACACATTGAAAACATTTCTTTTTTTTAAAAAAGCCCAGTTTGTACTGAACACATGCAGTTTTTCTTATACTGTAGTGCTTAGCAAAGACACAATTTACACTGTACTGTCAATAATCTAAAGGTGATTTTTAAAGTAAACAAGAGGGTATGCATACGTTACATGTAAATTCTATTATACCATTTATATAGTGAATTTACCTATCAATTTATAGTGCTTTCACATACACTTTCACGTGGATCTTCTTCCTCCAATTTCCTCTTCACCTCTTCCCCTGCTTCTCTCCTGCTGTTCTTTAGCCTCTCTTCTGCTTTCAAGTCACATGTATTCTATTACTTTCATGTTTAATATCCCCACCCTATTTATTCTTGAAATGTTATTCCTTACAGCTATCAGTTATCTATGATTTACAAAAATCAATAAGCCATATAGTACAAGAAGCAGTAAGGACTTCCTAAACTGTAATCCCCATCACTAAAATGCCATACACACAGAGCTGCTTGGCACATGTCTGAAACCCTGAAACAGCTTCCCGAAACATACTACTTTTTACAAATCAGCTCAGTCTACTGCCCCTGCATGCCTATTCTGTCTTGCACATAGGTAAGGTTTTGTGTGAATGAGGAGTCTTCTGCTGAGGAAGAAATGACTGGTGTGTGAAAAGAAAGAGATGAATGAAGGGAAAGGACAGACTCCCCAAAACAAGGCTGTACAGCTAATAGTGTATTGCTGTGAGCACACAGCTCAGACACAAAACAGCTTGCACTGTTTCATGTGACTGATACACCATGTAGTGTCACTTCTACACTCTAAGTGCATTCAAAGTATTGGCTTGTGATATATGTTCAAACTACAACAGCATAGAAAACTACCAATTAATTGGCTAAGACTCTGATGACTGGGAAAAATAAAACTAATGTTTTAAAATTTTTAAATGAGTTGGAGAGCTAATTAAGTGGCAGAGTGTCTGTGTGTATGTATATGTGTATATATTATAAAATTATAAGTGTATATGTATGAAAGTAGGAAGTAGTAAGTTCAATTCCCAGCATCAAAGTAAAAATAATAATTGAAATAAATTTCAAAAAAATAATTTTTTATCATTTTTATGTATATTTCCTAATTATGCTAACGAAGACCCATTTTGCTAAGAATACTAAAAATTAGAATAATGGGTTAGAAACGTATTTAGTAATCCTTTCATTCACTACAATATCTCAATTGTCAAAATCATTTGTAAACCTAAATCCTAGTTAAGTAAGCATTTAGTATGTATGCCTATATAACAAGTCCACATAAGCAACACTCCACAAATGTATATATAAAACAGCAATCTAGGATTTTGAAAGGCTCTCTGTAAAGCAGAGGACAGCTAAACAGTATGCATGGTCTGCTTCCCACTAAGACTGCCTAGTGAAATGCCTGGAACAATTGATCTTTCCACTACACGTATAAACAGCACAGATGTCCTAGAGAGGAAAATGGCTCAGGAACATGCTTGTCAACAACAGTCTGAGCAACCAAAAATTTCCTAGGAAGAAAGAAAAGACAGGGCAAAACAATGCACAGGTTCCTCCCATCCTGTATTTTTGCTGAGGCCATTTAGGTTTAACTAGAATTTGATCTCCTCGATACGAAGCCAGGAGAAAAATTATACAACTCTACTCTAGGAACCTAAGGTCAAGATGCCCCAGCTAACTTAGAGTCTGTTAAACTGCTTGTTTGTGCAGGACCTCCTTCTCCAGCTACCTGTTTATCTCAGCATCTGCTGAACTACTTGCTTGTGCAAAACCTCCTCCTGAAGCTGTGGAGAAAGACACCAGGATGTGGAAACCCCTTACTCTATGCACTTGGTGCTACACTTGGGTCCCAAACAACTGAGTATATTCCCAGGCAATTGGAATGAAGACTTTCAATAGGCTAAAGACTGAGTATGAGTTTTCTTCTCTGGTGAGCACCCTATAATATCACAAAGGGCTAGGAATGAAACTTGCTTGACACTCTTAAGACGGACCTGCATTAATACTTGGAAAATACCTGTGGCTTTCAAATGAAGCAAATTAGCCAAAAACAATGTCTCATTTGAAAATTGTGAATTGGGGTAAATGTTCTTTTCTATAGCAAAATTTCACAAATGATTTTCTTTTGTTTCTGAAAAGCATTTGTACATCAGAAACATCTGTTTTAGTCACTGTTCTATTGACACAACAAAGCATCAAGACCAAGGCAATTTATAAAAGCAAGCATTTAATTTACAGGGTCACAGTTCCAGAAGATTAGAGTTCACCATAGCAGGAACCATTGCAGCAAGCATGGTACTGGAGCAGAAGCTGAGAGTTTACATATGGTCCACACGCACAAGCAAAGACGGAGCTAACTGGAAGCGGCCTGGAATCTTAAAGCCCACCCCCAATAATACACATCCTCCAACAAGGCCACACCTCCTGATCCTTTCCAAACAATTCTACCAACGGGGTACCAAGCATTCAATCACATTAAGTATGGGGGCCATTCTCATTCAAATGACCATAATCTCCAACCTTACAACTGCTTCTAATCACCTGGCTCTAATGAATTGAGTAAAGGAGCAATCCCAAACATACCCAGGTCTCAGTTGAGTAAGTCTCACATTTACCTTTCTAGACTATCCTCTTCCAAAGTGATCTCCATAAATGTCTTCAGCTTTCTGTTCACAGTCTCTACAACCTCCTTCAGCTTTGCACTTCTATGTTTACCTGTAAGAAGATTACATTGAAAAAAAGTTCTCACCATCACTATATATAACATTCTCTGCTGTACACATGTGGTCAGTTATCTGTGGTCTTGTTTCTCCCAAATTAACCCTGGCTGACTGTAGGACAATTATCCCTTCCACAGAGATGCTGTGAGAGTACATCTGCTATGTGTGGAGAATCACAAGATAATGCAATCACCAGAAAAGAGTGACAACCAGAACAAATCATATTCATCCACTGTAGTTTTATTTGCAGTTTAATAACTAAAGCTTGCCTGAAGATCAGAGAGTTAAACGGCCCCACTGATCAGCCTTACAGACCAGGCAGCAATGACACCCAGTAGCTACACTAGTTTGCCATAGAAACTGGGCAGTAGTAGTGCAAACCTTTAATCCCAGACCTACAGGGGAATATAAAATGGGAGAAGACAGCTCTCAGACACAGTCTCATTCTGAGATTCCTAGAGGTAGGATCACAATTTCAGACCGAGGTAGAGGTAAGAGCCAATGGCTGGCTGTTTTGCTTTTCTGACCATCAGGTAGAACCCCAATTATCTGTCTTTGGATTTTTATTAATCATGCTATATTCCACTGCAGGTACTCAGCACCTCACATACATGCTTACATCTCCTCAATGAGGTATGTCCTTTGCTCTGCAGAATACAAGTGCTCTGAGCCTCTAAATCAGGGGACGTCACTCAGACAAGCCTTTTAACAGTGCCCATACTGGACCTGAAAACTTTTAAAAAGCATCATACAGACTGAGCACCTAATAGCAAAAACTGTAATCTGCTATATTCTAAAATTCAAAACTTTTTGTCCTACTTATATGTGTTTCAGATTTTAAATTTTCAATTCGGGAATTCTCAAGCAGTATGTTTCACATAAATAGTACAAAATCTATGAACTCCCAAATTCTGAAGGAATTCTTATCCTAAACATGTGGGTGAAAGGTACTCAAGCTTTGTATATCTTCAGATGTGGTAGGCATGAGAGATCTTTACATGCAAAGTGCTAAAGTTGAAAGACATTTTAATTTTAACATCAGTAGAACTTAACCAAAAATATGAAAACTTGAATATAGTCAGTCAGCCCGCAACGATGCCACTGTACTTTACACTGAGCTGACATTTTACAGGTATTGCCAAATATTTTTCCAGTACTTTCAAATTAGTTAAGTATTCAAGAGGCATGATGCCAACATGCCCACTGTTTAAAAAAATAAACTTTAGAAATAGTTTTGATACTGGATTTCACTAATATTAACCAAACTCCTAAGTTTGAACACTATTCACGCCTCAGTTTCCTGAGTAGCTGGGGCTACAGGCCTTTGCTACAGGGCTTGCCCAGATTTTTTTAACATAAGTAAAACTGGGCAAATCAATAGAAATTCAATTCTGAGGTGTAGTGGTTCAGACCTGTAATCCCAGCAACTAGCAAGGCTAAGACAGGAAAACTCCAAATTCAAGGCCCACCTGGATTGCCGAGTGAGTTCATGGCCAACCTAGGTATGTTAGTCAGACCCTGCCTCAAAATTAAAAAGGGAGCTGGTTACATAGTTCAGTGACAGATCACTTATCAAGGCTACACAAGGCAAGAGGAGAGGCTACACAAGGGGTGGAAAGGAGGAGGGNCCCAGTGATATTTACAGGCACCCAACAGTGAAAGTGAAAGGCAGACAGACAGAAGCTAAGATACAGAACAGGTAAGCTCATGCAATGACAGGGACAATGGACGGCACTGTATTCATAGAACACTAGGGAACAAGGGTGAAAAGGTTGTGGGAAGCCTCTTCTGTGCTGGCAGAGAAAAGGGTGAAACAGGTCAAATCCCAAACTTCTCTAACAGTAGCAACATACAAGGACATAATCAGTAATGTACAAGATGAAGAATAAAAAAATGTAACCAACCTTTGTTAATAACCAAAATAATATGCAGAACAGCTGTGAGGCACACAATGCCTTCAATATCACCAGAGGTTACACAAGCCTTTAGTTCATCCAAAAATGACCTATGGAATCAGCAAACATTTGAAATTACTCCACATCCCAATACTTCATTAAAAAAAAAAACAGGTAAGGTTTACCCACAATCATAAATACCACTTTTTAGGTAACATGAAAAATTGCCTAAGGTCCTCCCCTTTATGTATTATACATGTCAGTTCTTACAGATGAAATGCTAAAACCAAATGGTATGCACAGGAGAACAGGAACATTGTAGCCTTTGAAAAACAGTGTGGCTATGTTCTATAGTCCAACGTACATAAGAGATATTTAATAGGCTGCTGAAAGGCAATCCACAGCCCTCAGAATGATGTAATTAAGCTTTCAAGGAATGTATTCACACCATTCAGTGCCACTGTGTTCAAAGTCTGAAAAACAAATCCCTCTATATCTTCAGTCCCTTGTGGACTACTATAAACCCTAGAATCCTAGTCAAGTGATAAATGGACTGAAGAACCAAGGGTTGTTTATGTGATAAAATTTGAATTCAGAAACTGTAGAAATAAAACCTTTGGTGTTACTGAAACAAATGATGCTGGTTAGCTGAAGCTGAAGACTCAGCTGTGATTAATAAGAGACTAGCATCATGAGGTAAAATCTGGAAAGTACTTCCACAAGGTCAGCACATAGAAGATGAGTCTAACTGGGAAAGGGAGGAGCTGGAGCAATACTGAGACCCAAGCTAGTAGCCGAACTTGTTAATATATAAGAGTTTTTCACAGGATCTACTTCTGAAGGCATAAAGGGGTCACAGGGAGCAGCCAAAGCTTGGTACCTTATGGCAAAGTTGGAATCCCTGCATAGAGAGGCCAGGAGGACATTGGTGAAGGTAAAGTCTCAGCAACAACAGAGACTCAAGATACTGGAGATGTCGGGACCTTGGGACAACCACCCAGGACAACAGCAGGTATTGCAGAAAGTTAGCCTGAGACTACTAGACACGTCCTACGTCCTTTGGAGCCCAGTACATCTTAAGTGAATTCCAGTTATAACAGATATTGAGCTACAAGATCTGGAACTAAACTGACAGAATTTTGGTTTTCGTTAAGCATTATTGTTGTTATGCCCTGCCTCTTCCCTCTTGTAAAAACAAAAGCATTTAACTTGGTTTTTGTTGTTGCTGTTGTTGTTGTTTTTCAGGAGCCCACAGTTAAAGAAATGTTACATATTTTTGGAGAAAGAAACTGGACTTTCAAGGTCTTGAAAATTTAAAGTACCATGGAGTTTTGATGTTAACACTGGGACTTTCAAAGTCATACCATGTTTTATGTTGTGATATAAACATGAAATCTTGGGGATAAACAAGAAATAAAAAGTCATGGTTTAATGGTGTGTGTGTGTGTGTGTGTGTGTGTGTGTGTGAAGCTTACAATGGGTCAATTTGTTACTAAGTTTTTGACATTTTTTGAAGTCTTATGGGAAGACAGGACCTTAACTGACTGACCTATGGAGATGCCTACAGTAAATTTTCTTTGGAGGGCCAAGACAACGTAGGTGGGTGGCACCACCCTTGCACAGATAGTCCTGAGCTGTATAAGAAAGCAAGCTGAGGAAGTCATGGAGAGCAGTGTTTTAAAATGGTCTGCTTTCAATCCCTGCCATGGCTTTTCTCCATGATGGACTATAACCTGAAAACCACATAAATGTTTTCCTCCTCAAGCTAATTTTGGTTAGTGTTGAAGTAACAGAGAATGCAGGGACCCAAAAATGTGAGCCTATTTTCCTTTGTCTGAAGGATTGAGTCTGAGCTTATTTGTGCTCTTTCAAAGTTACTGACATCAGGTGTGGCTACAAAACAAGAGCTCCTAACCTAGGCTGTGGTTACTTGGTGTTTTCAACATTAAGATGGCCAATAAAGGTGGGTCCACTCCAAGGTCAGAGAATTCAAACATACTTCTGCTTCTTTTGAAATATAGGAGGTTTGACTTAGGAAGTGGATGCCTGAAGGATACTTGGTCTAGGGTGGGTTCACTACCCCAAACATCAAATGTTTTGCTCAGGAATTAAGGGCTTGATGTCTCAAGTATTGGAGCAAGTAACTGTTCTAGTTGTCCTTTGTTAAAGCAGTCTTTTGCCTTCTTCCCCCCCTACTGTTTTGGAGTATAAAAGTCTATGGAAAATAAATATGGGCAAAATTCAGCATTCAGTATTCTCTGAGTTGCCCTCCCAGTACTATCTTGTATCTCTTGTGTTTCTTTCTTATCTCTGTTCCTCCTATCTAACATGTCTAATTCTCACGTCCCTACCCTGGAACTACAAATCCGCCATGGCTAAAATGGCTAATGACAAGAGAAGAAAACTAGAACACACAGTAAGAAGTATTTTTGTACATACATTTTTTTCCCATCTAGCAGAATTTGGTTGTGATAAACATAGCTAAAAACTATTTAAATGGATACAACACTTTATAGAAAGTAATGGTTCTGAATGAAAGTTTAACATAAGCAGTTCTGTCACTCAAAATGAAGAAAAACTATGGAATGCTTTTCACAAGTGGGTAAAAAATACCTTTGATAATCTGAGAGTAAAAAGTAATAGATAACAGGGCACTAAGAAAAAATACAGATAGGGTTGTATCAAGATCAAAGAGAGAAGACAATTAATTACCTGACCACATCCAAAGACTTCATTATTACACCAACTAAACACCTTGAAAATGGAGGAAGGTCAGCAGGACATTGTGGTGTGGTCAGCTCTTCTATATCAGAAACCTAGGAAAGTTTCAAATCAGTGCATTATAATTACCCCAGATTGACAACTTGCTTCACATTGATCTGGGTTCTCTTATATCTGACCAAAGCAATTCAGAAATAACAAGCTTTATTCACTACAGTTAATTACAAATTTCTTAATTATTTTCCACAAGAACATTTTACTCATTGTAACAGAAATAAAGGACATAAAACTTAGTAAGGCTTTAGTCAAATGGCCTTTATTTAACTTGATATCATCTATAAAAAATATATTTTTATCCTAAACCAACTTAACCAGTTCCTCTCAGCTCAGATTAGAATCTCATTCTTAGAACGCTGGTGTTTCAGACTAAAGCAGTTCTCAACCTGTGAACTGAGATCCTTTTGCGAGTTCAAACAACCCTTTCAGAGGGGTCACCTAAGACCATCAGAAAACACAGATATTTATTTACATTACAATTCATAACAGCAGCAAAACTGCAGTTATGAAGTAGCAATGAAATACTTTTATGGCTACAATACAATATGAGGAATGGCATTAAAGAGTCACTGCAGTAGGAAGGGTGAGAAAGTAAGTAAGATCCAGTCCACAGGAAAGATAAACTCAATAGTAAAAGCAGGGCATGGCAACTCATGCTTGTGATCTCAGCACTGTGGAGTCATGGGTCCCTGTCTTAAATGCTAATGTGATCACCTTAAGACCAAGCACATCCACAGCTTTAACATCAGGTGAGTTATAAGCACTCCCCATGAAAGGAAGACACTGTCAGACTGTTTTACAGAACTACTCATGTAGCACACTTACAACACCTTACTTGTAAAGATAGATCAGCAGTAAAAGCTAAATACAGAGGCCCTGTGCACACATGCAGCTTAAGGGAGCCAGGCTGGCTACTAAGTTAACAATGTAGACTTCGTGAAGCAGATATTTTATAATAGGACAGTCAGAAATAAGACATTAAAAGGAGACAGTAATCTTAAATGTGTATGCAACCCAACAAAAGAACTGACAAAAAAAAGTGAAAAAAATAGAACAATCTGTAGTCAAGAATACAGACTGCAAGAAGACAGGCCAGTCAGCAATGTTCTGCAAAGAGGCAGAGCAGCATACAGAAAAGGGTCCGGGTTTGTCCAAAGGCTGCCAATGCTTTATAACTTCAGCTACATGGCTTTCTGAAGTTAAGTCCTAATCCTAGGTTTATGCTATGTCACCTAGCAATTACTTTCTTAAACCAAATAATCTCTCTTTACACTTTGAAGGACAGCCATAAATCCTAATTAATATTTTAGAATTTAGTGAACATCTTTTGTCTTTTATATTATAAAATTTGTATAATTATAATAATTTCTCAGACTGGAGAAATAGCTCAGTGGTTAAGAGAACTTGTTTCTCGTACAGAGGACCCAGGTTCAGCTCCCAGCATCTACCTGGGATGTTCAAAATCATCTGTTAACTCCATTTCCAGGGAATCCAATGCCCTGTTTTGACTTCCACAAGCACCAGGCATGCACAATGGAGCACACACACATACACATACATACATGCAGGCAAACACTCATACATACAAAAACAAAGCAATATACACTTGATCATGAGCTTCACAGCTGCATGCTATCATTTTGGGAGCAAGGGATGGTGTATCTGACAATGTCCCAAAACATTATGGAGTGTGTGGCATCTGTATAACCATACCCAGGGCGGCACAGTGAGAATCTGCATCTTCACTTCTCAGAGTGCCCATGATCAAGCGTACATGACCATCTCTAAAAGATCATCCAATTCAGTGACAGTCCATCTTTTCATTCTGAATAAACCCACTGCTACTTCTCTCCTTTACATCACTACCTATGTGCACAAGGGACATCTCGAAGCTGAAGAAGTAAAAGAGCATCCTACCTGTTCTCTATGTATAGTATCACTTTCTGTGTTAGCTCATATAGCAACAATGATCAGATCAATCTGTAACAAAATAGACTAAATCTGTGTTCCATTCACGTTTAGCTACGACAGAAGAATAAGATACCAAAACTTCAAGTTTCTAGAGCTAGAGGAAAGGCTTGACTGCTAAGAGAGCTTTCTTCTCTTACAGAGGACCCAGGTTCAGTCCCTAGAACTCACAAAGCAGCTAACAGCTTTGTAAATCCAGTTGTAGGGGACCCAATACCTTCTTCTGGCCTCTGTGGACACAAAGCATGCACGTGGCACACATACACACACATGAAGGAAAACGTTCATAATCATAGTAAGTACATTTTTAAAACTTCAAGCTTCCTATAGTTAAGAAATGAAAAGAAAAAAGAAAAAGGCATGCAGAGATATGAACAACTGTACACCAATTCAGTCTAGAACAGTCCTGCAATGTTTGCCCAACTATCCTTGATCTCTTCAACAAAGAGGAATCTTTAGAAACTATCATTCATTCAAACTCCTCGCACCGGCAGACATATCCGCATCATAGCGCCTAGTTCCATCGCAGTCAGGAAGGATGATACCCTTAGCATATGCTCCACAGTTTCCACGTGGCTCTAGATGCCCAACCAGCTAAATGGCAAAGTACTGAAATTGGCAAACAGTCGTCACCAACAGCTTGCACTAGAAAACCTTAACCATGTACTGTAAGCAGGCACAGCATCTGGGACAGTCAAGAGCATGGCAGTTTCAGAATCAGTATACCTCACCTTCTGCAGCTGATGACTTATCTCAACCACAAGTGCAGCAATCAGAGTAGAAAGTACACCATGGTAGACTGCCGTGTCCCTGTACCAGGACTGAATAGTGCTGATAAATTCATGAAGAGGAGACTGCACAGAATGAAAGAGCTACAAGAAATCACATTAATCATTGTCAATACAGCTAAAAATCAGTTTTTAAAAAACAAGCACCAGGTGTGGCAGCTCACATCTGTATCTAAGGATGCACCAGGTGCGGTGGCTCACGTCTGTATCTAAGGATGTACCAGGTGTGGTGGCTCATGTCTGTATCTAAGGATGTACCACATGTGGAGGCTCACGTCTGTATCTAAGGATGTACCACATGTGGAGGCTCACATCTGTATCTAAGGATGCATCAGGTGTGGCGGCTCACATCTGTATCTAAGGATGCACCAAGTGTGGCAGCTCACATCTTTATCTAAGGATGTACCAGGTGTGGAGGCTCACATCTGTATCTAAGGATGCACCAAATGTGGCGGCTCACATCTTTATCTAAGGATGTACCAGGTGTGGCGGCTCACATCTGTATCTAAGGATGCACCAAGTGTGGCGGCTCACATCTGTATCTAAGGGTGTACCACGTGTGGAGGCTCACATCTGTATCTAAGGATGCAACACATGTGGAGGCTCATGTCTGTATCTAAGGATGCACCAGGTGTGGCAGCTCACGTCTGTATCTAAGGATGTACCAGGTGTGGAGGCTCACGTCTGTATCTAAGGATGTACCAGGTGTGGCGGCTCACGTCTGTATCTAAGGATGTACCAGGTGTGGAGGCTCACATCTGTATCTAAGGATGTGCCAGGTGTGGCGGCTCACGTCTGTATCTAAGGATGCACCAGGTGTGGCGGCTCACATCTGTATCTAAGGATGTACCAAGTGTGGCAGCTCACGTCTGTATCTAAAGATGTACCAGGTATGGCGGCTCACATCTGTATCTAAAGATGTAGCAGGTGTGGCAGCTCACGTCTGTATCTAAGGATATACCAGGCTAAGTAAGGAGGACTGACGTAAGTTTGAGGACAGCCTGGGCTACCTTGGTGAGTTCTAGGCCAGTTTGAGCTAGAGTGAGATCTTGACTCAAAAACAATAAAATGGCTGCTAGGCATGGAGGCACACACCTTGGGAGGCAGAGGCAGGCGAATTTCTGTGAGTACAAGGCCAGCCTGGTCTATATAGCAAGTTCAAGAACAATCAGAGCTCCATAGCAGAAAGAAGCTGTCTCAGAAATAACAACAAAAGCCAATTAAAAAAAAATAGAAGCATCAATAGTAAGGAGGGATGAAAGAAGGAAAAATAGGTAATTATTAACATTAAAATAAAACCATCAGCTCAGGCAGTATTTCTAAATGACACTACTTGACGGATGGTGGAAGACGTGGCAAAGAGTCTAAAACTGGGGATAAACTATATAAACAGATCATGGACACTTGAAACGACTATGAGCTGAGCTAGAAAAAACTGTGCCAATCATGTTTAGGTTATATCAGCTTAGTCTAGAATAAAATTGAGAATCTTGGATATTTCATAAACAACCTCCCATTTAAACATTCTTAATTAAAACAATAATAGCTCACTGACAGAAAAAAAAATGGCTCTCTGCTAACAGTATAACTGATTCAGGAATGGGCTTCACACTGCTTTTAGGAACAGATCTAGTCCCTTTGATTTTTATGATCTAGTTGCTCAATCATCTCAGCCTATGAGCTTTCACCATCAACAGAAAACCATGGTCCCTTCAAGGTGCTTCTAAATCGGGACATTAACAGATAATGGGAGTGAGCATCCTCCCAGGCAGTGACTGTCCCTTTGAAAATGAGCATCTTCACAAATACATTCTTTTCTGGGAAGCTCTGGAATCACAGCCTGCAGAGATCAGTTCCGTTTAGAGTCCTTACATCCATGGGACTTCAATCCCTGAGCTCAAGACTGCAGATCTGCATGCCACCAAAGAATGCAGGCATGCTTACCTTTAGGGCTGGCGTCCAGCCACCACTCAATGCCCACAGCAGATAGCACAGTGAGACCTGGCCAGTTGAAGAACAATACCTGCAGACTTTCTTCTGGCTGCTTCCTGAAGGTCCAGGCTACACATTCCAACATTTTTTGAAATACTTCTTGCACTAAATCAAACAGCACTGTGACTTCATCTGAATCTGTTTTCTGAATCGCTATCTCCTTGAGAATGCCAAGAAGTAATGAAATGTAAAAAAATTCCTTCACTACAAAGAAAAGAACCACCAATTACATATGCACATAATTCAATTGAAATTGCTTAACACATACATGATAGTAATGTAAGAACCTATTACTTCTGAATTAGCACTAAACACATTTACCAGATTGATCCAAACTAGAATCAAACACAATTTTTTTTTCTCCACATAACTAAAAAATTGACTTCTTCCCCACCAGCAGTAGTACAGCTGACTCTGTAGGTAAACTAAGAACTTTGTTCACTGCATGTATGTCTCCTATAAAACCTGAATTAGAAAACACAAACTTTCTCTTATATTTTACTAAAGTAAAAACCCAACAAAGACAAGTCCAACCTCACAGCTCCCAACATTGTTTGATGACATTACAGATTTCTGATACCTGGTTATAGCTTACTGATTTCCTTTGGTGTTTTTTTTTTCAATTACCTCCCTGACTGAGTACATAATGTGGTAAAATTCATTCTGTATATAAGCCTAATAAAACTATTCCTCCATTTTTATTTCTAATCAATCTTGCCAGTAAAAGCTACAAAAGCAGAGACAGTAAGCCTCAAAGGCACACCATGTCACCCTGCCCCACTCTTATCTAACACATGGCTCAGGTGCTGGTTAGCCCTTAATTTTTGGGTACTACACAGCAAGCCACCTGGCAGAACCCAGGGTACAAGACACATTAAAATAAAACAAGTATGCAATAAAGCACAGAAATGATGCTCCTCAGAGACAGTCCATTATCCAGGTGACCACAGGACTTGCCCAGAGAATGGGCCTGGATATGAAGGGTAAAGCCATTGAGCTACAAAATTAACTAAAGATCCAGCAAGCTCTGCTAGAGACCACAGCCAACTACACCCCAAACCTTCCTGCTAAGGGATGACAGACTTTCCATCCCAGAGGCTCTCTATTAATCTTCTTGTAGTCTAAGACTATGCCAGAATCAATAAGCAGCTCTGCAAAATTGCTAAAACCACACAGAAACTTTCAAGGAGCTACTACCCTTTCATTCAGAGGAGGGTGGAAAAACTCATTCCTCATATATATTTGTCATGTGGAACGTCCACTGATGAGACAGGTGTTGAGCTCTTCAAACCCGGATACTGCTGACTAGACCCTGATGGATGTTTTGAGGTGGGAAGATTCACCTTTCATCTACTGGCAACCGATCAAAAGGATAAAGCTCGCTCTCTTTACCAGTTTGTTCTCTCTCACCTTGCTAGCAGGTCCATTCCTTCGTTGGCATTAGAACCTACTTCAGGATTCCAGCTTATACTGAAGTCAGCTAAGATACCAAGCTTCGTGTACTGAACAACATCTGGATTCTTGGACCTTTGGCTGGCAGACAGCCAATGTTGGATTAGCCGGACCACAGTCTGAAAGCCATTCTAATAAATCCCCTTTATAAGTATAGATATATTCTCTAAGTTCTGCTCCTCTAGAGAACCCTAACTAATAATACACAGACAAAGGAGCTGTCTCCTTTCATTCTTCCTCAGAATGAGTAGTCTCAGAAACATGGAAAGAAACCTGGAAAAGCTGAAAATTTTAACCATAAGTTATTTCACTGTATTCAGGTGTGTGTATTTTATGAACCAAATATGCAACATGCTAGCTAGCTAGCTAACAACAAACTGCTAACAACAGGCCAGGATTCACAGCTACAGCCAAAACCAGTGCTGATCTATAGTCTTGCTAAGAGTCCTCCCCAGGGCACAGCTCAAAGTCAAAAAACAAGCCATCAATCTGAAACTAAAGTAGTGCTGGCTCTGTGGCTCTCCCCAGTATGCTCATCTTTAGGTTCCCAAGTCCCTGCCAACAAACAAACAGCTCACTGTTGCAGCAAGGACAGCAAGAGATAGAGACAGCCTCACACGTAAGCTGTGGGGCAACCTCCTGCACTGTCTCCAAACTGTACATGACAGCCTTGATTTATGAGATGCTAAAATCCCAGCTGTCTCACATTACTCTTTATCAATGGCCTTTTTCCTCCAAAGCTTTAGATTTCCTATAGTCTTTACTTTGCTTTTATTTTTCTTTCAAACATAACCCTAGATTTCCTAGTCTTTATTTTTAAAAAAGTCAACATTTCTTTTTAATTGAGCTGGTATTTTCCAGTAAAAACTCTCCCAAAGCTGTTATGTTTGGTGCCTGATTTTCCACAATCTATGTACTGTATTGTAGTGGGAGTACCAGAAGCTTGTGGGCTTACACCCCTAATTTATTTGGTTGATGCACTTGGCCACCCAACTGTGTCCCAGAAATGGCTTCTTTAGAATACACATTTGGGTTTATAAGAATACCCTACCTGAACATAATTAATATCAACACAATGCGGTGGTCTGAATGAGAATGGTCCCCATAGGCTTTTTATATTTGAATACTTGGAAGCATTAAACAGTGTCAGTTCGTTGGAGGAGGTGTATCCCAAGGGCAAGCATTGATGTTTCAGAACCCATGTCATTTCCAATGAGCTGTCCCTTTTTCTGCTTGGTGGCTGTGTCTCAAGATATAAGTTCTCAGCTACAACTTCTGCTCCACACTTGTCTACCTGCTACCATGCTCCCTGCCATGAAAGTCAGGGACTGACCTTCCCAATATACTCTTACTTTCTATAAGTTGCCTTGGTCATGGTACCTTATCAAGAGAAAATAAGACACATAAATAGCTTCTGAAAATGGCTTCTTCACTGAGCCCCTTTCAAGTAGAGCAAAAAAGTTTTAGAAAGTAGACTCTAGTCTCAGTTTGCTAACCTCTAATGCATCCTTGCAAGCACCACAGAAGAAGAGCCGCACTGCGGTACAGTGATGAGTCCTAAAGACCCCAGTCACTGGACATGCAAACACAAAGCTCATTCCAGTCTGGACACAGGTCCAGCTCTAACCCTCATCGAAAGGGACTGGGTACCACTATGTAATGAAATGGACTAAATGGAAAGAAAATTCTGGTTAGTTCTATGATTTTAAACTTTATAATTAAAAGTAGATTCAGCCCTAAAGCAAAATAATTCCTAAGTGATGAATCAGTGTGAAAAGAAATCATTTTATTTCAACAATTAAGCTTATGTGTAGAATGTAGTTTTAAACTACAGAGAATGATTAAGAAAAAAAAAAGATCAAGACTTTGAAATAAATAATTCTACAACTTTAGAATTTGTGAACCAATACAATATCTTGTTATATTTAAAGTCGTCGACTAGTGTCCAGCAGCAAAGGAAGGGTGGACTCCACTCAGGCCTGCCTGGAATGCATACAAGCTGCATCACTCACATCACTGACCACAATGGCTAATCTGTGGTGTAGGAGGTCCTTCTGTCTATGTGTTGCTTTCATTGGTTAATAAAGGAACTGCTTTCGGTCTATAGCAGAGCTATAGGGGATCAGAGCTAGGTGGGGAAAACTAAACAGAATGCTGGGAAGAAGATGTGGAGAGGAACACCATAGAGCCACCAGAGACAGGTGCTGGGAATTTTACCCAGTGAGCCACTGCCACTGCCATGTGGCCATAGAGATTCCTAGAAATGGGTTAAATTTAGATGTAAGAATTAGCCAATAAGAAGCTAGAGCTAATGGGCCAAGCAATGATTTAATTAATACAGTTTCTGTGTGATTATTATGGATAAAAGCTAGCTGGGTGGCCGGAAAGAACAAGCGGCCCTCCTCCTACAAATCTGAACCAACTAAACATGCTAAACTGCATTTAATGAAGGAAAGTCTCTCTCAGCAAACTAGCGGGCTTAAAAAATGAAAATTTAAATTGTGGACAGATATTTCCATTTAGCTCAGTAATTGGGATGTATAATAAAAGCCACTACTAATCTTCCACACCACAGAGGCTATCTGGAAGTAGATGACTAAGGGCTTTGGAATATGAGAGATCAGAACTCAGTAGTGTTTTCTTTGTCATACACTGTACCAGAAGGCATCACTGGCTCTGGTTCCAGGTGTGCTCCCTCCTGACCACATCACTCACAACCTTCTTCTGGGAGAGTTTCTACACAGATGCCAGGTGGAAAACCACCCACCAACAAGGCAGACCCAGGTAGCAGAACCCCAAGGACCCTAGAAACTAACAGTGTGCCTGACACCAGAAGCATCTCTGAAATTGCTAGATGTATTACAGCCAAAAAACCAACTTTTCGGCAAAGATCCATATGTGTTACATGTGAATGCTTGGAAGCCAGATTCTGATCTTCAAAAGAAGGGAGTGAGGGATGGAAGAATGGAAAAGCTATATGTACATATTGTTTCCAAACATTCCTTTAATGGGTAACAGTACCTGTTTTCATTATTCCAAGACTCCACTGTAAAAGTTGTATCTGAAATTTAGGGTCTCCAAGGCCCACCATGACAACGTCTTTACCCACAGCCAGGTAAGTCTGTAAGACACACATGGGTTCAATAACAACAAAAGCCATTTAAAAAGACGGCAGTCAAGCCCAACAAAGCCTCTGTTGTAATATACTAATATTATAAGCAAATGTTTACAACTGTATTTATAAAAGAACTTCCATAAATACATTTTCATTGTTTCTATAAGAATTCTATAGACATTTTAAGCAATTCACCAACCTAAACAAATACCCATCACATATAACATATTAAACTACATTAAAATTATGCAGAATGTGCTTTGTAAAAAGAAATGCCATTCTCTGTAAGAAGCAGCACTAGGGTCTAAACCACTTTACAACAAAATAAACAGTCCTGAAAATACAGCACGAGCTGTGTCCCAGCTGCTGACCTGAATAACCTGCTGATAGACATCCCTCCGAAGCTTCAGAAACTCCTCTTCTTGGTCTTGAAGAAGAGGCAAAACTTTGTTTTCTAACCAAGATCCGGTTTCACTCAAGATAGACAGGTGAATTTTCTCTTCTGAGAACTGTCCAACACAACAAAGAAGAAAATAAGTAAGAAAAGCAGCTTTCACTCGGGAGGCGGAGGCAGGCGGGCCTGATCTACAGAGCTAGTTCCAGGATAGGCTCCAAAGCCACAGAGAAACCCAGTCTCAAAAGCAAGAAAAAAAATAAATAGAGAGAGAGAGAGAGAGAGAGAGAGAGAGAGAGAGAGAGAGAGA
>LOEQ01000408.1:14002-38694 GCA_001685075.1 Bramus lutescens | reverse complement strand
AAAAAAAAGGAAAAAAGAAAAATCCTTCAAATTTGACTTTAGATATTCAAATACTAAGTGCCCATATATAAGCTTAAAATACTGCTTGTAAGCAGTAAGTGTATTTAAGACTGAACTGGCTATTATTTCGTTAAAACTGAAAGTTTTAAAGAAAGAGCTAATTAAAGACAATTGTACAAAAAGAAATTTACACCCAGAAGTTCATCCCTAAATGTTTCTAGAGGCGCCTATCAGTGACTTTAACAGACACCAGCTCCATGTCCAGAATCTAGCTCAACACTATTACACCCAAGGAATCAAACACAGAGATGTTCAGAGTAAAAAGATATGGAACAAGGTAGCTATCAGTAAGAATATTCTTTTTAAAAAATATCTCTCCAGACTCTAAAAGTACAAAAGATACAATACAATTCTTTAAAAAATGTAATTATGACTCCTCAAAAACTGTACTTAAGTATCTTTATGGGAACAAGTGGGAAATGACAACATCCTACACATTGGTATAGAAATGATACAAGACTAAGTCTGCTTGTCTTTACTGTAGAGTAAGAGAGCCACTCACGCTGGCGTTCTCCTTCTCGCATTCCTTGTGGGCCTCTGGGCACTCTTGCAGCGTCCTCTGGATACAGGCATTCAAGCAGTGACGGATGACATGGATGAGCTTTGCTAATGGGGTTAAGATAATCAATGAATAAATGTATCTTCTATAAAATGAACTTTCTAATTAGAAAAGTATAATCTCAAACAGTAAAGCAAATTACTTTCAGGAAAATCAGCAAGAGATACAAGAGATCACGAAGCTTACTCAAGTGACAAACACTATCTGTAACATACACTATGCTGGAGGAGAGGCAGGACAGGACACGGGGAAGGAGAGATTCAGACCTATGTTGGTGCTGGCGGTGTGCTCGTGGGCATACTGATAGAACTTCCTGGCAGCTGCGCGATTCATCTGGATCAGTGTGACACAGCGTTCGCACCACACCTCCTCTGGCTGGTTCACGGGCAGAAAAGAGTTGAAGATGAGGCTCACCAGGCGCCGAGACACAGACCGAGAATCCATTTCCAAGCGAACCAAAATGTCCTCCATGGGGCATATTTTCCAAAACTAGAGGGTAAAAGTGGAGACATACAAAGGAAATAATCACTGGTTCCTATAACCTGGAAAACTGCTGAAAGTTTCCAGAAAATAACCAAGAACTAATTTTTATATCAAGAAAAATCATTTCAAGTAGCTATATCAGAACCTGACTTTTCTGTGAACAAAAGTAGCAAGTCTGCATTTGAAAGAAATGTAACACATAAGGTACGACATGAGGCCACGGAAAGGTCAACTCAGAGCTGATGCACAAATAATAGCTGTGGTTAACAAAGCTGATCATTTCTACATTTGTAGATCCAATTGTTTTTAATCTGTTAATAGTTTTGAAATAGACACCCTACTCATCTCTCTTAAAAGGCTCAGAGCATCCTTCCTCAACACACTAGGAGTGCTGGACTGCTCTTTCTACTGTGAGCAGTCCCCTTGCCCAACTCTGGAGCTCCCAAAATCATAAACTCTACAAGAGACAGAATTAATATTTGTTTGTTTTGTTTTTTGGTGGTTTGTTTTTTGTTTCAGTGAGGGTCTCAAGCATCCTGGCCAGCCCCAGGATTTTGTAGTTGGAGATTATCTTAAACGCTGATCATCTTGTCTCCAAACCCTGAGTGCTAGGCATTAACCTTAACTAAAGGCATAAACCATCTTTGTGTATGCTACACAGGTGTTCAACCAACTAAGCTACAACCCTAACTCTAACACAGGCTTCTAATACCTGGGCAGCTCCTCAATAGGGCCCATTCTGTCCTTACCAACACACATACACACATACTTCTTGGCCAAGGCCAAGTCCAGGTAAGTTATACATAAGTGCAAGACACAAGTTGTTACTTCGAATAGCACACTGGTAGACATGGGGGTGACACTACTCCTAGCAACAGATAATTCCAAGGACAGTCAGGCACTAAGTGTTATCATTTTTCAAACTAGTCTTGAAGGCCTTTTGACCTTGAAATCCTTTTATCTCAGTGGTAGAGCACCAACTAGCATTCATGAGGCTCTGAGTTCAATCCCCAGTATCAAGGAAAGAAAACTGAACTGGAGCTGGGAAGAGGACAACTTTTTTGTCCTTGTACCATGTACAAGCAATTCCTTGGTTTAAAAAAAGAAAACAAACAGGAGAGATTTCAGCTAACCTTTGCAGGCAATACATAAGTTCTTCATAATACATAATTTCTTACCAAGTGCTAAATATGTATTAATACATCAAATATTTCAATACTTTTAACATGTCACCAAGCCTGACAACCTGAGTTCAATCCCTGAGACCCATATGGTGGAAAGAAACAACTCCCACAAGTTCTCCTCTGACCTTCATAAGTACACTGTGCACACATGCCCCACCACACAAGAAATAGTCTTTTAAAAATATGTAAAGGTGATTGCTTATATTAGGGTCTTTCAAAAAAGAAACATGCATTGGTATTTCTAGAACCTTCCATGAGAAACACAAAATCAAGTTTCATGACAATCTAGCAAATACATTGGTTTTCAAGCTAATTAAAACATAACTGTAAAGGTTCTCAGATTTAAAATCAGTCCTTCTGTTGAGTGATCACAAATGTGGTTTTCGTATTTCAGTCTTCTCTAAGAACATCCTATTTACCTTTGCAGCTCTCACGGCTTTGATTTTCAGCAACAAATCCACAAAAGCCACCCTCACTTTTTCTGAATTATCATGGAGACTATACCTGAGTGGTGGCAAAAGCTGTTCTAATAATGGATGGCTCAGCTTGTTATCCAAAATAATTGGCAAACACTACAGAGAGAGAGAGAAAGAGAAAAGCATTTCAAAATCAGAACACACCAATAAAACATCTTTAAGCAGGAGACATCTAAGATGATGGTGAGTCCTATTCTCGCCAGAAAATACCACCTTCATGAACGTTCCACATCAAAGGCATGCTTTTGGGGCTGGCTGAAATGGCTCAGCAAGACATTCCACGGAGGCAATGAGGACTTTTATCATGCTAGTAAACTATGCCAACCCAAAGACTAATACTATGGAAAGTAGACATTTTATATAGAAAACACTTCTCTTCTTTGAAACAGGTCTCTAGGCAACTCAAACAGACTCCAAACTCAGAACCCTCCTGTCTCACTCTCCTGAATATTTCTGCTATTATAGATCTTGGCTAAACACCTGGCTAGCAAATATTTTAAATAAGGATTTTAAAAGCTTAATTTGGAGACTGAAGAGATGGCTCAGCAATTAAAGTCATATACTTAAACTGTAAAGGACTCATGTTCAGTTTCCAGCACCCATGGTAGATGGCTCACAACTACCTTCAAGACCAGCTCCAGGACATGGGGTGAGCTGTCCCCAAGAACATGAGTGTAAGAGACCAAGCCCTGCCTTTATCTACAATCAGTAACATTTTACCTACTGAGGAGCACAATATGGGATTTTCTATCATTTTCCCCCTTCTCTGGTGGTGTGGGCAAGGGAGAAAAGCCCCCGTGCCCTTTGAGGTCTGTGGTAAGTCGGGGAGCTGTCCCTGAGGTCACTAGAGCAAGAGAGCTGGCCCTGCCTCTCACCAGCTATAGCACTAGGTAGCACTAAGCAACACAGTAGAGCTGGCTCTGGCAGGGTAGGTGTGAGCAGGAGAATCAGCCCTGTCCAGTGCTGCTTACTACACAGGGTAAGTTAGGAGGGGCAGTACTAGAGAGCTCACCCTGGTGTTGAGAATGAAGGAGAGCTGGCGGACTGACAAACTCAGACCCAGAACCAGAGCTATGATTGGCCCATCCCATCAACCACCCCATCTATAATCTGCTGGAACACATGAAGGGACTGGCTCTGCAGACCCAAAGTTACAGGATCTCCATGACACGGAACAACAACAAAATAATCAAGAGGAGCCCTAGTGAGGGCCAGTACTGATGATGTAGCCAAAACCAGAGACCTCAAACAAGATCAATGACTCAATGCAATGAACACTTACAGTAACAAAATATGGACTAAAGGACTGTGGGACTCACTGTGCTACACTACAGCTCCCATAAGATTTTTCTTTTTAATTTTATCTTGTTTTATCTGGGGGGTGGAGGGAGAATTTACAAGGGTAGAGAGCAGATGGGAAGGGATAGGGAGAAGAGTGGGATGCATAATATGAAATCCACAAAGAATCAATAAAAAGTTAAATTGGAAAAAATAAGAAAAGAAAAAGGGGGAAAAAAACAGCTCCAAAAGAATCCATTGCATCTAGTTACTCTAACAGAGGACCTAAGTTTGATTCCCAGCATCTACATGAAAGCTCATAACCATCTGTAACTCTAGTTCCATGGAATCAAATCCAACACTCTCTTCTGGAATTAAGAGCACCAGGTACACACACAGAGCATACAGCCAAAACACTCACACACATTAATTTTTTTTAATTTTAAAAACAAATAAAATTTTATGAAAAATAAAAGTTTTGGTCTAGAAATTCCACCACAGCTGGGCGATGGTGGCACATGTTTTTAATCCCAGCAATCAGGAGGCAGAGGCAGACAGACCTCTGTGAGTTTAAAGTTAGTACAAGGACAGCCAGAACTGCAACACAGAGAAACATTGTCCTGAAAAACCAAAAAGAAAAAAAGGAAGGAAGGAAGGAAGGAAGGAAATTACAACTAATAAATTACAATCAGTAACATTTTACCTACTGAGGAGCACAATATGGGATTTTCTATCATTTTCCCCCTTCTCTGTTTCCTAAAAATCCCTGTAGTTCTACATAAGTATTCTACAATAAAACGTTACATGTATACCTTTAAAAATCCTACCTTAAAAACAGAACAACGGACATCAGCTGAGCTCGTATCAAATGCCAGCTCCCCTGTGACTTTCTTCAAGAGGTCAACGAGAATGGTAGGAGGCATCATTTCCCAGTATTTACATGTTATTTTACAAACACCAAGGATGCCTGTGGAACGGACCCTCGGATAAGGATCTTCTAAAAGGCTCTAGAAGTAGAAGAGGGAAAAAGGTTACAACTCTTAAATTATTGTTTGTGTTACATATTAGCACTCTGGGAATTTAAAAGTTAGTAACAGAGATTTAAGGTTGCAGAAACACTGGTCATTCAATCTATGTCCCTAGGTCCCCTCCAGGATGCCTAATCTGCAACCGTTTAGTCCTGTATATAAAGCAACAAAGCTTCAATCCATGCTTCCATATAAGGGTTACACGAGTATCTGTTCTACTACATTGTTTACCGACTAAAGACGTGAAATTAAATCTGCACATGTTCTATATGGTGTCACAGATGAAGACAATGAAAAGGTCAATGACCTACCCAAAGTCACAAAGCTACCACATGGGAGCGGTAGAGTCAATTGAAAGACTACTGGGAACAAGGCACACATGGCCATAATCCTGAACACCACATAAGGACACATGTAATGTTTCAAGAGTGACTAAAAAAAGAATGAAGGGATCTGTGCTTCTTGAGACATAGGCAAAATGGGTATTCCTCCATACACTGGCCGTGCTGGCCAGTTACAGGTTAGCAATGACTGTACACCATAGCAATACGTACATATAGTTCTTCAAACTGCTTCTGAATTTCACTGTCCATTTCAGTGGCAATGAAGTTTGGATCTCTAACAGGAAACGCTTCAACAAACAACAAGGCAGCATTTGATCGAACTTCAGAATTTCTGGCCTATAAAATAGGAGTACTTTTAGAAGTTGAGAGTTCAGGGCCCCAAAATTAATACTTGCACAATTTCAGTAGAGATTCATTTCCAAATTAAAGAAAGTTTGGGGGGCTGGTAAGATGGCTCAGAGGACAAGGGTGTGTGCCCCTGAACCTGACAGCCTAAATTCAATCCCAGGAAAACAGAGTATAGAGAAGTGACTCCTACAGGCTGTACTCTAGTCTCCACCCATGCTCCCTACCACCTATAAATAGATACATTGTGACCAATATATATCCAGATAATTTTAACCCTTAAATTGGAAAAACTAGGCTGTGGGTACAACTTAGTGGAAAAGTACACACTTAGTATGTATGGAGCCCTGGGCTCTACTCTTGGCATCACAAAAGTAAATGGCCAAACTTTGAAAAGTCATCCTTAAATTAAGCCAAACTCTCAGTTCAATGCCAACAGATATTAAAGATCAGCTTCCTAACTGCATTGATTAAATCTTCAGCCTAAGTAAAAGAAAAAAGAGTGCCTGTATCCTTAAGAGACAGTTACTGCCTTCTAGTCACACCAGACTTCTGTTAGTGTAGAACGAGGCACTCATTAAAACACAGAATGTCTTTTCCGCCGCCCTCTTCTCAGGCATGAGAGCATATGGCAGGTGGCACAGCTGCTACTCTAGCCAGACTCACTGATGTCTGTGCACACCCCAGTCACCTATTTACTCAGTACTGAACTGATCTACCTTTGTAGTTAAGTGGGCCAAAGAAATGCTTTTCATAAAGGTTAAAAACTGAGAGCCAGGAATGGTGATATACACCTACATGGGATCACTCGAGCCCAGGTGGCTAAGATGGGCAACACAGTGCAGAAACATAAGAATTTCATTCTGCAATGCTATAAAGCACCTTCTCCTATCTTATTTTCACTGCCTTGGTAGGTTTCTGAATTAGCACAGGCTCAATTTGAAGCACATGCCACACTGGGAAACACTACACATTACCTTCAGTCCTCTCCACAGGATAGGCTTATACAACCTATACAGCATCTCTTCCACTCCCTGACGGACTTTCTGTTGGTGAAAGTAACTCAGCACCTAAAGGGAAAGAACAAGAGAGAAAGCAGAAGCTATGGAGTTCTTTATAAAGCATGAGTCAGCTGTAGTGGTGTACCCTCAGCAGTCAGCTGTAGTGGTGTACCCTCAGGAGTCAGCTGCAGTGGTGTACCCTCAGCAGTCAGCTGTAATGGTGTACCCTCAGGAGTCAGCTGCAGTGGTGTTCCCTCAGCAGTCAGCTGTAGTGGTGTACCCTCAGCAGTCAGCTGTAGTGGTGTACCCTCAGCAGTCAGCTGCAATGGTATACCCTCAGCAGTCAGCTGCAGTGGTGTAGCCTCAGCAGTCAGCTGCAGTGGTGTACCCTCAGGAGTCAGCTGCAGTGGTGTACCCTCAGGAGTCAGCTGCAGTGGTGTACCCTCAGCAGTCAGCTGTAGTGCTGCTGTACCCTCAACAGTCAGATGTGGTGTACCCTCAGGTGGCTGAGAAAGAATGGTGAGCTTGAAGTCAGCCTGGGCTACAAGAGTCTACCTCAAAATAAGCATACAAAAATCTCCAGAAAAAGAAGGAAAGGTTATTCGTCCCCATCCCACCATTGTGACACTTCCAATATTCTCTGGCAAGACCTACAACAGATACAAGACAAATTACAAGGAGAAAATTATGGCCAAAGTAATGATTAACAGCCCTGAATTCTAATACCATCTAGATTACCATCTAGGTTCTAATGTCTACCATCCAGTGATACATAGTAGTTGTCCCACTAATTCAGAGACTGAGACAGAAGAAACCTGAGCCCAACATCTCTAGGCCATTCAGGATAACTCTGCAAGACTTTATCTCATAATGCAAATAAATATAAAAACTAAATTCCTTTTTTTTTTAAAGTTTTTCAAGACAGGATTTCTGTGTAGCCTTGGCCATCCTGGAACTCACTTTGTAGACTTCAAACTCATGGAGATCCACTTGCCTCTGCCTCCCAAGTGCTCTGATTAAAGGTGTGAACCACCACCACTCCACCAAAAATTAAATTCTTACTAATCTATTAACAGCCACATAACCTCCATAGAGCTCTGATTTTAAGTGTAAAATGGAAAAGGGGAGCATAAACAGGACTTTGCCTGATTCTTCTCGATTCAAATATTCATTCACCTACTATTGGCTCTGATGCCCACCAGGGATAGGCACCAGCTACCTTAAGACTGCATATTGAACAGGCTTCTACACAACACTCTTTTTAGCACAAGCTTAAATGAGATACTACGTTCCTCCCAAAACTTATGATTATAATCAGAAACAGACCATCTTCTTCTTCGATAGTCAGACTGCACAGGCTATTGAACCTAGCAACAATCAATTTTGCTTTATTACTAGAATTCATTCCTTCAGAAAATTTATTCGTGAAAACCTTCAGTGAACAACAGCATGATCATGATTAAGGGCTTCATTGTCTTTTTTAATTTTTGAAAATGTCTCATACGACACAACTCAGGCTAGTTTCCAAGTCATGATCCTCCTGATCAATGTAATTACAAACAGACAGTACCACACCATTTATTTTTGAGTCTCATTGGTAGTATAGTTTTCTTTTTGAGTACAATATTATCTTGTTTTGGTATGGATGATGTTCTCACTTCACAGAAAGGCTTTAAGCAGTTTAAAAGAGAAAATACAATTCACTTGCCACAAAGTTACTCTTAAAGTACACAGGCCCAGCTGGCTTAATGACAGTGAACCCTTTCTTTTCTCATCAGAGCTGGTAGCAGAAACCAAGATAGCAAATACAAGATTTCTGAGAAACTCCTTTGACTGGTGGGGTGAAATTATGAATTTGTAAATTTAGCCAAAACAAATAGGAAGGCTGAAATTGGATCTTAATAACAATTCACTCACAGCTGGTGGGTCAGAGGTGCCCCACTCACCTCTCGCACTTTGGAGTGCACTGGAGATCTCCTTGGAAGGTGGATGCCATGGAACATGAAGTCCTGGATGCAGGCATTTTCAATGGTCTGAAACAATAAGAGCGATGACAAGCATACATCCCACAGGTAGTGCACACTGGCAGGCAAGCATGGGATCCTCTCCTTCAGGAGAGAAATCCTACACTATTCTGTCAGAGCTGTTACTATATGTCCATGCCTCTCACTATTCCTTCAGTTTCAATACAAAGAGTACACTTAGTTATCTAACAGACCAGTGAATCTGAGCAATGTAGCAAGGCAAGCTTCCCACAATCATTAGAAGACAGCTCTCAACAGACAAAGTACAGAGACTAGGAAAAAGGAGTGTACATAGGCCAGACAGAGACCTCAGAACAGTCATACTGACCTGGATGAACATCACAAGCTTTAACCTGTTTCAAGAACCTCTCCAGAAATGCAGTGGAACTCCAGAGACCAAAATGAGATTTGGGACTCTCTGACAAGTGCTGGAGAAGAAGTGTGTGAGAAGCTTCTTGATAGCCCACAAAGCTAAAGAGTCTCAGAGTAAGACAAGGGAAATGGCAGACCCAGAGGACTATGTGTTACCCCACACTCAAGGCCACAAGGACTCTGTGGCATTAGGGAAGGACACAGGTATTGCTATCAGTATCATTTTGAAGTGTCTCTGAATGTGGGCTAACAGGCTATCTGACAAATGATGAGACAGAAGCTACGCCACATGTCCCATAAGTTATACATGCCATGAAGACAAACTGGAACTATCAGAATATGGCATTCCCTTCTACAGGTTCCTCCAACACATCGATGGCACAGACTTAAAGAGGAGAGCAACAAGCAAAATCACAACAGCAACTTTCAGATCCTGAGAATAGGTACTTGCTGTCAAGCTGGACAACCTGAGTTTAATATCTAAGACTCCACTGGAAGCAGAACTGACTCCTGAAAGCTGTCCTCTGACCTCCACATATGCTATAGCACACATGCACCACACTCATGCATATGCAAATATGACACATAAATAATGTTTAAAAAAGGATATGTACAAAAAAAAAAAAAAAGAATAAAAATGGGCCAGAGGTGGCATACACCTTTAATCCCAAAATTCAGGAGGCAGAGGTAGGCGGGTCTCTGAGTGTTCAAGGTCAGCCTGGTCTATGGAGCAAGTTCCAGGACAACCAGGGCTACACAGAGAAACCATTTAAAAAAGAAAAAAAAAGAAAAGAAAAATATACACACACACACTCACACATCTATCCATCTATCTATCTATCTGAATTAAAATTTCAAAAACCCAAAGGGAGGTGGAGGGAATTGGAGTAATGGCTCAATAGCTAAGAGTAAGAAGTGCTTTTCCAGAGGACTCAAGTTCAATTCTCAGCACACATGTCAGGTGACTCAAAACTTCCTGTAACTCTAGTTCCAGGGGATTCAATGCCTCTGGCCTCCAACAGGCCTGAAACTCAATGTGCATAAGCCTACACATAGACATACCCTCGCAGAGATACATAATTAAAAAAACAAAATGAATTAAAAAAATTTTTTTTAAAATAAGCAAACTAAATGCCCTGGTTCTGCCCTTCTGCCAAAAAGACTACATACTTTTAAACTAGTTTATAAATCGCCTACAGGGGAATATAGTAGCTTTGATCTCTAGATATAGCCGAAAATGGCAAATATGAGCAATAAAGACCAAGTATATAAGCATGCAGAAAAGCAGTGTGGCTAGAAACTGCACTCCACTTGCTCTGTGGAAGCCTTCCACCTCCACCAGTCACTCCAAAGAGAAGTCAGGAGGGATGTCCGCTCACCAACAACACTTTTGGATTAAGAGTAAGTTTTACTCTTTGAGAACACAGAATGAGAAAACAGACAATGGGGTAACAGACAACTGATGGACTGAGAAATGCAAAGCTCCATCTTCCTAACATATACAGTAGGGTTGGGATGGGTTAATATAATCAAAGTGTATGTCACAAACTTCTTAAAATAACCTAACTCAAAGAGGCACCTGAGGGTCCTCAACAGCACCATCCATGAAAACAGAATCCAAACACAAATGCAGCTTTACACTTTCAAGTAGCCAGAAAAACACAGAAAAAGGAAACAAGTCAAATTATTTTAATATTGCATGTGTTTAGCCCAGTACACCCAACTTGCAACACATTTCCCTTTGACTGCGACACTCCAATAGCTTAATAACCAGAGGTAACTGCACAGTCTAGACCCAGAGACAACAGAATAAGGAACACGATCCCCTGGACTTCACTGAAACTGCACATCCCAGTAAGGTGACAGCTGGGGCTATGCCTGTGTCAGCCTATCACATTTCTATCAAAATCACTAATCAGCTTGATTTTCAGATAGACTAGGCACAAGTTTCAAATAGACCACCACAGATACTTGGGTAACTAAACTATAGCAGATATTAAATAAAATGAAAATACCTTCAATATTTTCCCTGAAGCCTTTTTCCAAGCTCTGAAGTAAATTTCTGCAATGTGTACCATCAAACACCTATTAAAAAATGTTAATACTTGTTTAAATAGTTAAACTTTTACCATATAGCACACTTCAGTCACTCTCCTGCCTTAGGAAGAGGAAACAAATACAAGCTATAGCTTAGTAAATCTTCTGCAGCGTCACCTGCCTAAAGTGGAAAGAGGGCGATGGCAAGACTGGGAAAGGAGGCTGGGGTACAGACTCCTTCCAAGCCAAGGCTTCAGTGAGAATGCTACCACTGCCTGGGATGCAGTGACAGCACAGGCTCAGAATTAAATTCTAAAGTCAAAACCTTCAAAGGTGGACTGGGGAGGTAAGTAGCTTAGCTGGTAAAGGTACTTGCTGCCAAGTCCAGATGCCAATTGGTAGGAAGAGAGAAGTAACTCTTACACCCACACCCATACCCAAAAAATAAATAAGTAATTCATTAGAAATACTAATTCTTTACATACAGAAAAAGCTACAATAGGATTCAGCTTTAGAATCACCTAAGTTTAGAAATTTGCTCAGCATAAACATTTTACAAAGACGAGAAAGCAATCTAGAATACAGCAAGAGTTTCATACTCAGACTAGAATTAAATTCCAATTCAGATCTTATAGCTGCCTGACACTAAGGAATTTAGAAACTGAAGCCTACCTCAGATGTAGGAAATGACTTTTTTTAAATGCAGAGAGAGTAGTCAACAAAGCACCTAAGTAAATGCACACAGCTGCTTGGCAGTTCTGACTGCTGAGTATAGGAAGTGGTAGGCTAAAACTTCACACCCCTGGCTTTTCCTATTTACACAGCAGGGCTCCTCACAGCAACCACACGGCTCAGCCCACACCCAATTAGATGGTGTACTCTATATTCAAAATGCCCCCTGAATACTAATAAAATGAACTTTGCTGTGAATAAGACAAAGCTCTAACTGTCAAATATCTGACCAAAGAACCAGCACTGCTTTCTGTTCCAGCTACTCCAGAGACAGAGGTAGCCCAGGGACTGGAGATCAACAGGGGCAGCAAACACACCATCTTGATGAAAGAAATGAGGGGAACTAAAAAAACTACAAGTTAAAATCTCACTACTGGAAAATAATTTACTAGAGGAAAACAACTATTTAAAAATACAGTAGTATATCATGAGATATAACTTCTAAAGCTTCTAATATTTTAATATAAACAGGGTGGTTTATAAACAGCTACAACTAGGAAGCTGAGGCAGTAAGAATACTGTGTAGTGAGAGGTCAGACTGGGCTACATAGCAAAGCCTTATAATCACACACACACACACACACACACACACACACACACACACACACACCTTTTAAAATAAGTTAAGAGACTCTTTCAAAGTCAGAACAAAGTCAGTACTTACTTTTGTAATCCAGACAACTGATTTTTAATGGTCTGATGGATCATTTTAATAAAGTCTATATTCCAACTGAAAAGAAAACTAAGAAATCTTCTTCCCTGTAGATGAAAAAGAGAATAAACTGGGTATGGTAGTACATACTTGTAATCCCACCTACGTGGGAGGGAGGCTGAGACAAAATATGACAAGATCAAGGTCAACTTGGCAACACAGATATCACCTCAAATAACAAAGCTGCAACTAAATGAAACTCTTCTAATAGCATATATTTAAATGTTTACTCCATCCAAAGTCAGCTATTGATAAAGAAGCCCATGTCATTATCATGTGGCATGCACAGGGGCTGAAATGGGAAGTGCTACAGGTGGCACACCTAACAGCAAAGACCCATGGGTCACAGACATTCCCCCCGTGGGAAGAGCAGCAGCTGCATGCACTGAGCATCTGTCTTCAAGGACCTCAGATACACAGCCACACCAACCTTCACATGAGTTCATAAAACTTTCAATCTGACTATGATGGGTAGTTCATACTGTAAAACCAAAGAAAGCATGAAATCTTTGTTTGACCCCATGTTAAACTTTTATTCTCACCAACTTCCAAACAATCCTGGAGATGAAAGTGAAACCCTAATGTTTGTCATCTTCCCAACAATGTTACCTCAACAAAAACCCTACAAACAAGGCCCTCTCCACACACTTCCTGTACATTACTGTGCTGCTGCCACTTCACTCAAGACACACCCCAAGTCTGAAAGGGCACCTGCTGTTCTGGTTATAGAAGAAATGCCCGTCCTCCACAGTCAGCATTAGAGACAGACTTTCCTGGTGAAGCCAAAGAAATTGGTGCTAATCACATAAGCCCTATAGGCTAGCGACTGGAGACTTCCACGGGATCAGACTTTCTACTCAGGGTTAAAACCCTGAAGAAACCTTCTCTACTTTCCAGGAGAAATGGCTGCAGAGACTGTTACTTTAGGATACACACAACCCAGACACTCTGTATTATGGTCACCCTGCACCCCAGCAAGGACACACAGTCCAAACTCAACAACCACTGCATAGTGACCTCACATAACAGAACTATTCCCCAGAAACCACATTAATGTAAGATTATGTTTATTTACTTTTTTTTTAAATTGGCAGGAATGGAAATTGAATCTAGGGCCTCATGTATGCTAGGCAAGATCTCTACCACTTAGTTATAGCCCCAGCTCCAAAAATATTTCATATGTAGGCATACTTACAAAATACCATTTATAATAAGTATATACTAAATATAAAAAAAAATGTTAAGACACATTCTTTTTTTTTCCATGCTACATTCTCTAGTACATGTACAATTTACACTTAAAGCACATCTCCACTAGAATTGGCCATTTGAATTGAACTTGCTCAGTTCCCTTACGGGATTGGCCCACAATGGGCAAGACAACAAGAGGCCAGAAGCCCCTCAATAGATTCCTTGAATGGTAGAAAAAGAAATGAAGACTACTGTGTGATGGCAATTTTTGTGTATTTGCCAATTAAACATAATTATGGGGCTGGGGGAGGCTCAGTAGTAGAGCACTTACCTAGCATGCATGAGGCTCTGGGTTCAATTCACAGCATACACACACTCTCTCCGCCTCCATAATGGGTACTGTTTGGTGAACTTGATACAAGCTAGAGTCATCTGAGAGGAGGGAACCTCAATCAAGAAAATGTATTCATAAGACATGGGCATTTTCTTGAATAATGAATGATGTGAGAGGGACCAGGCCATTGTGGGCGGTGCTACTCACAGACATGTGGTCCTGAATGGTTTAAGAAAGCAGGCAGTGGAGGCAGAGGAAGCTGGATGGATCTCTGTGAGTTCAAGGCCAGCCTGAGAAAACAGGCTGAGGGGGATTGATGGTATAAACTTTAATCCCAGCACTTAGGAGCCAAAGGCAGGTGGATCTCTATGAGTCTGAGGCTAGCTTGGTCTACATAGAGGGTTCCAGGCTATCCAGAGACACATAGTAAGATCCTGTCTCTTAAAAAAGAAAAAAGACATTTCAAGCACAATATTAAAATAACAATAACCTACGCTTGAGGCCGAGATAGTCAGGGCTACATAAGAGTTTAGAAACCCTGTCTCAAAAAAATAAAAAACAACAACAAAAATGACCACAGGCTGAGCAAACCATGGGAAGAAATCCAGTAAACAGAATTCCGCCCTGGTCTCTGCTTTAGTTCCTGCCTCTAGATTCCTGCTTTGAGTTTCTGCACTGACTAGAGAGTTTTAAGATGAAATAAAATCTTTCCTCCTTGAGTTGCTTTTGAACATGGTATTTTATCACAGTTAACAGAAATTCTGTGGAAGTAGAAAAGAGAGTAGTAGATCTCAACCACAGGGATAGGCTTTCTCACATTTATATATGTGTACATATGTCTGTGCATGAAGTCTGGCCCCATGGCAGTCTCCAAGGAGTAACCATCTTTTCACCATGAAATGTTCATATCTTATATGTATATAATACTATATATTATACAATGTGTGTGTGTGTAAAACATTCACCTTAATTTAAAATGCAACTGTGGTTCCTCCAGCACTCTACAACCCACCTATTTCCATTTAATTTAATGACAGAAATAAGCCAGGGTCAGGGAAGCATATGCCCCATCAGGGCCATCCAGTTAAACTGGTGTGGAATAAGTACACAGTTCTATTTTGGGGATGGGGTGCTTTCAAGACAGGATTTCTCTGTATAGCAGTCCTGGCTGATCTGGAACTTGCTTTGTAGACCAGGCTGGTCTTGATCTCTGAGATCTCCCTGTCTGTCTCTGCTCCCCACATGCTAGGATTAAAGGTGTGTGCCACCACGTCCAGTTTAGCACACAGCTCTTAATGGCTATGCTAGCTTTTCCACAAAACAGCACAGTATAAACAGCAGCCACATGAACTTGAGAAAACAATCCATTAATAGCCCACCAACAAGCCAAAAAGAAAAAAACCTACTTACCTCTTCCTTCTTGATGTAATTAACATTTATGAAGCACTCAAGCAGCATGTCTTTAATGTCTCTGTTTTCCTCCAAATCATAACCAAAGCAGTACAAAGCTTGATGAATGCGCCACAACCGACACACATCTGCCCCCTGAGGATGACGCAGGAGAGAGCAATGCAACACTGTCTCAGTTCTTTCTTTCTTTTAGGAACAGTAAAGTCCTATTTCAAGCTAAATATATATTTTATATCATAATGAAGATTATAGGATCATAAAAACGTAGGACATAATGACAACCTGAAAAAAATTTCAGAAGTGACCTCTACACATCTTTTTAAGAAACACCCTAAACTGGGAAGCTACAGACCCAACCCTGAACATCTCCTGAAGGAAGCAAACATACTGTCTTAGTCTCCAGACTTCTCCTCAGCAGCATGACAAATGCAGTCTTCCCCATGTCCTCCTTGGCAGGCAGGCCCTTTTCCCACCATTTGACACACAGATCCTGAATAGAGTTCTGGAGTTTTTGTTCAGATTCAGGTAGTGCATATAAAATACCTAAAACACAGCACAAAGGTTTTCTGTTATTAAGCAAATTATTACCAATTCAGACTCAAAAGTACCAAGTATTGTGACCTGGCCCAAGGCCTTGCTACACAAACACTAGTTTAATTTGCCAAATAATTATTATTTATGGATTCCAATACTTAGTTTTAAAAAAAGACAAGTGTTATAAAAAATAAAAAAGGGTGCAAGCTGGGCAGTGGTGGCACACACCTTTAATCCCAGCACTTGAAAGGCAGAAGCAAACGGATCTCTGTGAGTTCAAGGCCAGCCTGATCTACAGAGAGACCGCCAAACTGTTAACACAGAGAAACCCTGTCTCAAAAGGATAAAAAGTTAAAAAAGGTACATCTTGATGTCGCTACAACACCACCACCACGAACATAGGTCCCGACCACCAGTTCACCACAATCTCAATGTACTGGCCTCAGGGTTACGCTCAAAGATGGAAAACAATCAAAGCAAATACCATCAATAAAGAAAATATTGATTTTAAAAACAGAAAGGCTCAATAATTATATTGCTAGAAATATGTCCATAATTACCCACAGAAGCCTAAACACCATCATACAAATATAAAGCTCCTAAAGTAACTGGAAGTCTGGAAGCAACTACAATGATAGTATTCATCTTACCAGCTGTCTGGAGACTATCAATAAGCTGGTACTAAAATTCACAGAGCACTTGAAAACTAATGTTTATACTGACTGGGGTAACAAGATAATCAAATAAAAAGATACAATCAACTTGGGGTAGCAACATGGAAAGATGGTCAGAGGGAGAGTAGCTAAAAACATACTAAAAGCCTGTGGTGGTAGCCCAGGACTTTTAATCCCAGCGCTCAGAAGGCAGAGGCACGCAGACTCTATGAGTTTGAGGCCAATCTGGCCTACAAAGCCAGTTCCAGGACAGTCAGGGTTGTTGCATAGAGAAACCCTATCTGGGAAAAAAAAAATTAAATATAAAAAGAAAAAACTACTAATTTCAAGAAATCAGACTAAAGCAGCATCCTAAAAACATAAAGATAACCAAGTGACACTGAGTCTGAGAATCTGATAGGAAAATTTGTCCCAGGAAACTATACTCAAGTGAGCAAAGTACTCAAAAGATAGTTCTTTGAAATCCTTAAAATAAAACTGCTATTATGTCTATAAAATAATTTTATGTAAATATTTTATAACCAGGTTTTTCATTAAATTAAACTAGTGTACCCATTTAATAATCACAGGTATACAGGCAGTTAAAAGCTAACAAGAGCTATGAGAATCAACGATGACTCCAGAGACCATGGTCATCCTCTAGGAAAACATTCAAAGACAGGCTCTGAGGCAATAGCAAAAACTGAGAAATCAGCAGTCAGATATGCCCTTCAACAGCACTTGTTATTATTAGTTCTATGAGTCCTGAAGACCCCGCAAGTAACCGCAGTCAGCAACTCAGAACCCACATCAGCAGAGTTAACTCGATTCCTCTGGGGGTCCTGAAAGAAGAGAACGTGAGTACAAAGGCATGCCTTTAAAGTTCTGTTTCAGATTGCCACACTCACGAAAACAGGTGACTTCTTAAAAGATGTTATGTGAGTGCCTGCTACTGAACATGCCACTTACCATTTAATATAACAGCACACTCCAGGAGGGCCCCATAGTTCTCATGTTCATTTATTACAGATACAGAAGCGAGAATTACAAATGTAATTGCATGTATTATTTCTATGCTCTTTTTCTATAAATAAAACACAAGTGAGATAAAATAAGAAACACCCAACTTAAAAAAAATCAAATAGCTAATAAATTTCTAAAATGAAACCACCTCTAGCTTATTGTAAAAAGCAGATTAAAATTAAATATAAGTCAAGAGTCCTAAAAGAATCGTAACACTGAGTAGCAGAACAGCAATAGCAGGGCTGGTCAGCACGTAAAATTACAATGAACAGAACTGGCATGTAGCACATTTATTTCTTAACTTGAAAGTTCAATTATTCAAATCTGGCATGATGAATGCATGCTTTTAATCCCAGCACTGAGGAGGCTGAAGCAGGTGATCTCTGAGTTCAAGGCCAGCTGGGTGTGCATGTGAGTTCCAGGCTGGCCAGGACTAAAAACAAAGATCAGTAATTCAAATAAACAATCTTTTCTTAACAGACAGTAAGGAGGAACGTTTTTATTTCTGAAAGACAAATACCATCTTTGGACTGGGCTCTGATTCCATTCCATCTTCACCCTGGTCTCCCACTGTCTGCCACCCATCCACCGGGCTTTCTAACAGCGTTTCTGTCAGCAAGTCCTTCAGCCTTTGCCATAATTCCTCTTTCTGTTTTCTTGATAATTCGTCTAGTAACTCACTTAAACTGAAAGGTTCAGAAGAATCTTTCTGTAAAATAAATTTAAAAAATACAAAATATGAAAAATTAGTTGTACTCTTTTCATACTTGTATTAATAAAAAAGTTTAAGTATTAAATTAGTTACATGTTTAAGCATTTGGTTAGTTTTCAAATCCTTTTCAAACAGGAAAAAGAACAGGATTACCAAACAGAAAGCATCAAATCTCTCCTCTGCCTCTTCTTCCTTAGAACTTTAAGTTTAAAATTTCACCACCCACTTAAAAATCCCTAAAATCAATTAAAATGTCAACACCCCACCTCAGCTGTCATCAAGTATAGAAGTATGCTGGAGGTAATGGTGGCAACAGGAACAGCAACAACCAAAGGCTCAGATTCCCTTCCTTCCAGGTCTTTGTCCATATTGTCTGCTCCTCAGCCCTAAACAATAGTCTCTGCCTGAGCCAGTGAGTCCCCCTAGTACCTCCGACTTCTATTCTTACTGGACAGACTGCCCAGGTCACTCTGACACAGTAAGAACAAGCGTTGTCAACAAAGTGCAAAACCCAATAAAAGGCCTTTCCAGCAGCTGCTCTGGGACAGTCCAAGTATAGTAACAATATAGCCTAGAGAATTAAACTAGCATCAGTGAGGCTATATGGCAAGTTAATAACAGATCATGCATTAAAAGCACAGGCATGCTACAGAGCACCAATGAATAAGTACTAAAGAAATACAGAGTTCACAAATGACAAATTTATGGTCACCATAGTAACAGACTCTGGAAAGAAGTATTCACAGATACAAAAACAAACAGATAGAAGTGTGCTGGGGAACAAGTCATCTACACTTATGGGTTTCCTCAGGTTGCCCATGGTTACAAAGGGAAAGCAGGAAGCTACTACTGAACACCTAGTTACTCACCCAATGACCCCCATAAAACTGGGCTGTCCTGAGAGGCCGACACTGCTAAGTGGCTCCTACTGAAAAGGACACACTAGATCTGACTGGATTGGCTAATAGAAAAAAGAATAAAAAAGAGCCACCAACACCTTCAAACCGTCAGTACTGTGGCAAGCACAGGAAGGCAGAGATACTGTCTAGAATCCTGGGTTAAAAAGAGCATTTAAGAGATGTGACAGCTACAGGCAGAGCTGATGCTGAGCTGGATCCTGGACCAGGAAAAGTGACTATAGCTCACCTATTTATGTTTCAACAGTTGTCACAACATAAAAGGTACTGAAAATAATTATTAAATTGTCATCTCGAGGATCTTAATGCAGTTATTTACAATGGAATTTCATTCAGTTGTACAGAAAAATGAAGTTTGAAGGAAAATTGATAGATCTACAGAATACTGTATAAATGAAGGTGACCCAGACTCATCACAAATTGTCTGCTCTTTCTCACATGCAGATTTTAATCTTAATGCTTATATATATTATGTATATAAGTGAGTGTGAAAGTGGGTGTAGGCTGTTAAACTACATAAAAGACCGTGAAAGGGCAGAAAGTGGTACTGGGGGTAAGAGAGAGCACCACAAAAATACACATGTGAAATGCAAGCAGAAAGGCAGACACTGAGGGTGGGAGCATATGGGAAGAGGGCAGAGAGACGGAAAGTAGAGAGAAAAATTAAAAATTAATGTGAAAAATACCATAATGAATTGCAAGTTTAAATAAAACTTTCAAGAATGCAGGGCTGGGGAGACAGCTCAGCTGGTTAATGTCTGTGAAGACCCAAGTTTGGATGCTATGAACTCATCTAAAAGGCTAAACGTGGCAGCCTGACTCTACGACAAGATATAAGGGGATCTCTGGAAGCTCTTGGGTTAGCTACAGGAGCTTACATGGAGAAGTTCCAGGCTAATGAGATCCTGTCTCAAACAAAAGATGGAAGACATCTGAAGGCCTTCACCTGAGACCCCATGTGGCTTCCACATGTGTACCCCATGTTAAACGTACATACACTCAAGTATACACAAGAATTGCAAATGTAGCTAGTGGTTACCAATTGCTGTATTCTTTATCCTAGAAACATTCTTTGTTTCGGGAACCATTTAACACAGTTATAGGCATGTGACTCCAACCACAAATATCGGGGTGCATTTTTCTAAAACAAAGGTACTTTCTTAAAAATACAATCATTAGCTCCATTCCTTCATGGATCACAGCTCCCCCACCTCCCTACACACACTGCATTTACTCTACATACTAATGCTCCACATGTCTGAGGCTAGTTTGTCTGTTTCTTCTCTTTTCTGCTCTCTCGGTGTTTTCCCTTCCCACACAAGAATGGTAGCGACTGTGAAAGCTAGCCACTTACTTCTATCAATTCCTAATCTTTATCAAGGGAAGCACCACCCTTACTACAGCATTTGTGTTTCTCAGAGACTATGTTCTATTAGATTCCTGTCTTTAGTGTGTCATAGGCAAAATATTTTAGGATTGTGCTTCCAGTTTTATTTTCCCCAATAATCTCTGTGGGTTATTTGAGACAACTCAGGCTGTCCTTGAATCCATTATGTGGCCTAACAAGCTTCAATTCATGGTCCTTCTGCCTCAGTGTTCTGAGTGCTATAATTGCTAGTATGCGCCACCAGTGGTTGTGAGTAATGCACATGTCAGAACACAGCGACTCACTCAGATGGCGAGACCCCACCAACAGGCCTCAAACTGATACACATCTTTCCCTTAGGTCCTATCAGGTTAAACTACTGAAACTGCCATTACAGAAAATGGCATTTCATAACACTCAATTTGATGAAACCAGGCAAGGCACAATTCTAATACAACCACATAACATAAGTTTATTTAGTTTTACAAGTTTTGTGGTGATTGGTCACATTAAGTTATTAAGTGTAAACAAAGCTTTACTAATGCTAAACTAAAAAACACTAATAAATATTTCACTAAGATATCTGCTAGCTGCCAAGCAACACCACTGAGACTCAGTATTAGCAGGCTGCTAGAATGAAGGGACTTCTGAAGCACACATCCTCACTAGGTCACTAGTATACCGTTGTGTTACTACATTTGCCTTTCCAATGTGTGTGTACATCTGTGCACTTGGGTAAAGACCAGAAGAGCTCACTGACTGCATAGAATGCTGCCTATCAAGCTCTAGGGAATCCTCCTGCCTCCACCTCCCAATGCAGGGATTATAGCATGCCACATGGGACCTGGCCTTTTACAAAGGTGCTAGAATCCAAACTCAGATCTTATGCTTATATGGCAAGCACTTTATAACCTAACTCATCTCCCAGACTCTCCATTTGCCTTATAGTATCATTAACTTACTTCACCATCAGCTCAGATCATTGTAATTTTAGTTAAACTATGACATACAACTTACAACAGCCTTCTGGGCATTAATTATGCATGAATAACACTTCTAACACAAAGCAAACACACTTTGACTACAACAGACATATACACAATTATAAATTATATCTTGCTCCTAAAACCACTATGGTATGACCTGTGAGTTTATGCCGTCATATAAGAACATATTATAAGATCATTTGTCTTATGAAGAAAAACAGTTTCATAAATGTTGCCAGCAATAAATCCACTATTAGGTTCTTCTCTAATTCTGTGCATTTTAATTTTCACTGTATAATCTTAATTAAGATAGGTCAAACAAATTGGCTCAGGGCTCCTAGCAAAAAAGCCCAACTAGCACTCTGGTCCCCTCACTGTATCTACCTGTATGTACCACACACCACCATACCATTCACCACACACCATTCTATCCAAACAAATTGTGCTGTTATGTCTGCAGTTAAGGCTTCCCGCTTCCACCGCAAATCTAGTAGCAGTGTTAAGCAGCACTACTCTCTCCAGCTACCTGGCTCGGTCCCCCAGCCTGCTCTGTACAAGAAAAGTATTCCCAGAGGGGAATCTTTCTTCCTACTTCTTATTGTCTTCTTTCCTAGTTCCCCTCTACTCTATGGTTCCTCCTCTGTCTACATGCTGGCTACTCTCTGCATAATGGAAAACTCTCAACTTCCTAAAATTGCAAAGAGGGTTTCTGCAGTCATTTGGATGAAAGGTGTCCCCTATAGGCTTGGGTATTTGAACATTTGGTTCCCAGTTGGTGGCACTGTTCGGGAAGGTTTAAGTGATACAGTCTTGATGAAGGAAATACACCACTGAGGTCAGGCTTTGAGATTATATATCCTGACCCCACACCTAGTTTGCTCGGACAAGCTTGCAGTTGAGGCTGTAAGCTCTCAAGCCCCCTGCTCCTGCTGGCACACCTGCCCACCATGATGGACTCTTACCCTCTGGAACCATAAACTAACCATGAGCCCGTTTATATGTTGGTTCGGGTCATGGAGCTCTACCACAGCAACATAAAGTAATACAGCTTCCCATCTCTGCTGCTTTTCCCCTGCATCTACGGCTGCACTCTGGCCCTGCCAACCCTCTTCAGGTTAAAACACAACCTGCCTCTTCCAGTCCTCAGAGATACAGTTCAATGAGCTCTTTGGCTAATTCCTCTTTATATTCTCCTTTTTACCTCAGCCCAAAAGTGGGTCCATTTAATTCTAAAGAATGTACTTATCTTTCTAAAAATAAACACTCACCTCCCCCCACAAGAACTCACTGGGAGAACTGTATTTCACTTAGAGGGACATGATCTTAGAATGTTAATGTCCAGAGTCAAAATGACAGTAAAAATAAAACACGACTTACATCAAGTTGAACGAACTGCAGAAACTCCTCAACCAGTTCCTTAGAAACCACTTGGACAAATGTCTCCCGTTTTTCCATGACAGATGAAACTGTCTCCAAGGGAGCCTGTTTTACAACCCTGGTAGGAAATACAATCAGACCAGAACTTAAACATGCAAATTTTCCCATAAGAGTTAATTTGATACGAACATTCAAGATTGAGAAATTTGTATACATCTATAGAAGATGGTCTCTAACAACATTCTGACACAAACTTATAAAAATCTGAAAAAAATATTTACTGACGATGTCATAAACAAAATATCTATATCATTACGTTGTGACTGCAACTACCAGCTAAAGAACAAGAAATCTGAACTGCCTTGGGAATCTTTCTCTTTTAAATGCTGGCTTGGGAAGAACTGACTTGTGCAGCAGGTTCAAGCTGAGCCCCACAGCTGAATTCTTCTGACTCCTAAAGTGCTGTTCCTCCAAGAAGATCCCAACCAACAATCCTCTCTTGTTTTTCAAGTGAGAATGAGAACCACAGCAACAGCCCTGAGGTCACCTGGGAACTTGTTAGAGGGTGCATTCGTGCCTCGCTTCAGCAGCCTCCTCTTCACCCCTACAGGATAATGAGAGCTCAAGGGACCTTGCTCATTCTCCTTCCTGCATGAGATCTCCCAGGAAAACACCTGGTGCTAGGATGACCTGCCCAAAACATATCATATAAGCTTAACAATAGTTACAGCAAGTGATAGAACATAACTGCAATAGGACCGCTCATCTATTTAAATTTAAAAATATCCTATGCCTTACAAATACAGGAATATGGAAAGTTACTGGCAGTAATTATGGAGACAGTGAATCACAGTGACAATATATTCCTATTTTAAAGTGAATAAAAGGAGAAAATAGCCTCAGTTTGACAACTCCTCACAAAAGTAAATCTTAAATACGGCCACTTTGTTCCACGATTCAAATGGCTGAATTGTGAACCATAACTTTTTTCAGATGAATAAAATGGAGAAAGGCTGAGGACCAGTTTCCTAATTCTGGTTACTGTTCTTGTTTACGCAAGTGTATACCTTTGGCAACTTAGTCTGCCAAATAATGTCTACAGCTGCTAGACTTACAAAATGCTACGCCATTTTTTTGTCTCTTATTAGTTCAGAGCCAAGATCCTCCGTAGATCAGCCCTAGGTGCAGGTTTGGGGTCCTCCCTATGTCACAGCAAGTACAAGTCCAGTAGTCCGCTGTGAGCATCAGGTCCTGGTCTGAGGTCCTCCCTAGAGAGCCCAGGTTTAGATCTGGAGTTCTCTCTGGTCAGCCTCGAGTCTTTTTCTGAGAGATCTCTCTAGTCATACCCAGGTCTTCTTCCGGGGTCCTCCCTCGTCCTCACCCAGGTCCTAGTCAGCCCGGATTCAAGGCTGAGCTCCTCCCTGGTGAGGCCCCGTCCTGGTCTAGGGTCCTTAGTAGTCTGCCTGGGTCCTGCTCTGCCCTCCAGCTGCACCTCTCCCACTCCACAAGCGTCCGAGACCGATGGCGGCCGCGGACAAGAGACCCAGACTGGTC
>LOEQ01000407.1:785723-795943 GCA_001685075.1 Bramus lutescens | reverse complement strand
CTGGTGCTCAGCCCAACCGGATTTACTTATCTTGGCTCAGTGATAGAATCGATGTGGGCTCCAGCAAGCTGGAGGCAAACTCTGCCTTCCCTTATGATAACCATTGCCCCACCCAGCCCCTTTGTTGAAAGTGTTTGTCTTTTGGGCCGCTGACCCATTCCTGAGTGAGAAAAGAACTCTGAGTAGTCCAATAGGGATGCATTAAGCCCCAGGATCCTTGCTATAGTGGGTCTGAGGAGGTCTAGACCTTTCTGTCCTTGGATACAGGACCGAGTAAATCAGTGTTCAAGCCACATGCAGAGGGGGAGAGTGTGTGTCTTCTTCATTTAAGTCAGATGATCAGAAGCCAGAAGCTTCCTATTCTCCAGGTAAAAATCCCCCCACCCTCATTAGATGTGTGTTCATGAGTGGGTGGGTGGGTCCGTGTGCTTGTGGGATCCTCAAATATCAGTCCTCAATGGCTGTTCACCTTGTTTTTAAGACATTGTCTTTTGGGTCTGGGGCTCACTTATTATACTAGGTTGGTCAACACACCCTGGGGATCTGTCTGTCTCCACCTCTCGAATGTCTCTTTATTGTCTCTTAGTAGCAAATGAAGAACTTAATTGCTAAGGAGGATTGCGAAGAAGCCGGTATTGGGGAAGGACCTTTTAGTAACCTACAAAACCATCTTTAGGTTGTGACCAATAATAATTTTTGAGCCCGTTGTTGCTATAACAGCCATAAAAGGTTTCTCTTTGTTTCTCTCTGGCTAAATGAATTGTAGACCTACATTCTGCTTCTGTGGTATGAGACTAGGCCTGAACCAAAGACCAGACTTCAAGCAGACTAAAGTTTACTCTTGCTCCTAAGAGTCTAGAGCTGGGCTGGCAGTGCCACTTCCAGTCTGTCGATGCCACACCCACCTGCCAGCTAGGAACAAAGAGGGACACTTCCGTTTTTAAAATCAGGTCATATCCAGAAGTCAACAAAGTCATTAGATCCCACTGAAGAATAACTGGCCGCATGGCCATGTGGGAGCCAAAAAGGCATTCGAAATGGCCTCGCCATGTGCCTGGCGGAGATTTTTCCCAAACGCAAAAGGGCAGATGGGCATTGCAGGGACTGATGTCCATCACCGCCACATCTGTTCTCTCCTATTTACTCTCAATTCTTTATACTGTCTACTTATTTATCACAGGGAAAAAGAAAACCTTACATGTGGGATGTTACATCTTTCTCATTTCTAACAGGACTGAGTATTTGCTAAGCAATGCATGTGCTATCTCTCCTCACATAAATATGTGTTTCGCTCTCATGTGTTCTCAGGCATGAAATGTTAGCCCTCCAGCTCCCATCTTACCCTTAAGCTGTGTTTGCCCCTCACAGTAAGGTGCCTCTTCAGCAGTCTTAAGAATTTGTACAGATAGAGGAGCAGCCATAAATGGGGAGCAGAGCCACAGTTCTAGAAGATTCTTCAGTGGGGCTAACATCTTCATCCGTCCACTGTTCTTATTGTTCCCATGTCCCATGCAGATGCATTGCTCAACCAGGGAGAACCACACACACCCCAGATTAAAGCTTCTGGAGTTGCATATTGCGCATGCCATCTCATGTCACACTTGAAGTAGTAGCACACACGATTTGCATTTCTGACGGAAGTCCTAGAAGTTCATCTTTCCATCTCTTGCTGCAATCGGTGGAAATGGGGCTGTTTTCAGCTACTGCACTATTCCAATAAGAAATGTTCACTAGGGAACTTTTCAGCGTATCGTTTATTATATTTAAAATAAATCAGTACCTCTTATAGGGGAAATCATTTATGCATTCTGTTTGCATTAATTGCCTGTCATCTGTGTGTGTCACCCTGAGCTGGACAATATGGCCACATAACCACGGCGGTTGGGGACAAGAAAAGGGGGAAGACAGGATACATATTCATGAGATGCCACATCCATATGGCAACATGTGATCGTGTCAAACAAGGTCGCGCAGGAATCCAGAGGAGTCTGGGCCTGCTCAGCCTCATCCACACCTCCTTGAACATGCCCGTGTGTGTTCATCACCTTGTTTATATACATACTGCTACCCCACCTTTGTCTGTAAGGTCCCCAACAGGATGAGCAAAGGTTATGTTATGCTCATTTTTGCACGTTCGTTATCTACCAGTGTGTCAAACACACATTTTTAAATAGACACAAAGGAGAAGGCTGGAACTCTAGAGGGTAAAGGAACTTCGTTGGGGCCTTGATGGTTGAAGAAAGGTTGTCCGGCAATGGGGATTGTAACATTTCATACAGAAGACTCTACCACCAAGTTAGGAGTACAAACCAGGAAACTACAGAAAACACGGCCAGAGCATTCTGATGAGGGGTAACTCAGGCCAAGCAGTGTGATCACTAGCTAAAAAGGGGAGGAAACAGAGGGTCCTCCAGGATCCTATGGAGACCAGAGAGGACAAAGTGCCACGGTCAGAGCCTTCAGAAAAGCACATTGTGTAACCGTGGAGGACACTGAGACTCACCAATGTGGCCTTGAATCAACATTTGACAAGTCTAATGATCTTAGCAACCAGAAGTGTCTACCGATACCTTTTCTTCATATTAGTTTTTTAGGGAATTATTTAAGAATTTTAGTTTTGTGATTTTTTTTTCTAAAACAAATACCCTGGATGTGGGAATTTGAGATTACTCTTTTATTTTTAAGTTAATTTAGAACTTGGATGAATTTGCATCCACATTGTGTCTGTGTAATAGATAATGTGCTATACAGTATTTACTGGCCAGTTTCCTCTATGCCATACAATTTACTGCTTTTACTTTTCAAAAAATAAATGCTTTGCATTTAGAATTCTTAAACAGTAAGTATTCCTTTTTGTTTCCTCAATATTAAACGTGGTCAAACATTTTTTGTGGATGAAATGCCTGCTGTACAAGCATGAAGGCCAGAGTTTAGATCCCCAACACTCACAGAGAAGCCTGGTGCACGTGGCAGCCTGGAGGATGGAGACACGGATGGGAATGGTCCCTGAACAGGATGGCTAGGGATAATAGGTGAACCAATGGGCTCTAGCTCAGCGAAAGCCCTGCCCCATTCAAATAAAGTAGAGGACAATTGAAAAAGACAGTTAATGTCAAGCTCTGGTCTGTGTGTGTGTGTGTGTGTGTGCACGCTCACATACACCAAATATGTGCATATACAAGGAACAAGGAACAGGAAGACACTGTTATATAGAAGGGTTTCATGTGTCCCCCAACTGGCTAGACTTGATGCTACATGCATGTAATCCTAGCACTTGGGAGGCTGAAACAAGAGGATTGGATATTTGAGAGCCACCTGGGCTACACAGTGAGATCCTGTCTTAACAGGAAACATCTCCATAGGCAAAGACTTTCAGATACTCTGTGCAGAGGGATTTTTAGCAATGTTTAAGAGATGACTTGACCAGACGTGGAGAGGGAGCATCCCCCTTCTCTGCTAGGACATATTACATCCTTGGTCTCAGTGAGCGCACTGTCAAGATGCATCCATCTAACAGACATTTTTGTTCCTGGAAGACCTCCGAGAGACTCTAGCACAGAGCCTGTGAACATCCCCCATCTCCTCCTCCGAGTTGCTGTTTAGCTAAGGTGTTGGTGTGTAAATTACTCTTTTGAAAACACCAAAGTAAGAGAAAAGGACATGTTCATGTCCAACAACTCTGCAGAGTTTCAAGCTCTCTAATCCACTCGCCATTCTACATAATGGAGACGTGTGGCCCTCTGTGAAGCCACATCTACAGTAACGCCAACTTGACTCAGGGCAGGAAGCAAGTTCCATGCACACACACACACTCACACACACACACATATGTTGCCTTGCACATGCCAATAGACAGACCCTTAAACCCACATACTCCAGGTTCATACCAGCACATACGACTTTGCACAACTTAGATCCATGCTTGGCATTTTTACTGGTAGAAGTGAACCAAAATTTTAAAAATGCTATCAGTTCCCTGGATGTTTGAAGACTCCAAACCTCAAGGCCAGTGTTTCCTAAGGAAAGAAATTGGTAGATTTGCCAAAATGAGTCATGATAGGAATTTTAAACTTCTAGGAAGGAGGGCAGAGCTTCCCCAACTCTTATCAAACTCCTCTGTGAAACGGCTTTAGCGTGTATTTTGTCAACTTACTGCATTTTCTATATTTCTGGTTGTTTGTAAATATTGTCCACTTGTCCCCAATAGCAGGATCCACTGAAAGTTCCAGAACTCTCTTCAGAGCTGCTCTCTTTCAGTCCTATCCTCTCTCTTGCTCCTGGACCCTGGATTGACTGTTCGTATAATGATTCGGCACAACCTAGTTGTCATTTTGCAAAGGGAAATCTGTACTGAGAAAATGCTCTCGCCAGACTGATGTGTGGGAAAGCCTGTGGTACATTTTTCTTGATTGATGATTTTGATGTGGGAGGGCCCAGGCCACTGTGGGTGGTACCGTCCCTGGGCTGATGGTTCTAGGTGATATAAGAAAGCAGGCTGAGCAAGCCACGGGGAACACAAGCCAGTAAGCACAACACTCCTCATGGCTTCTGCAACTGTCCTGCCACCAGGTTCCTGCCCTGGCTTCCCTTGGGGATGGGCTTAGAAGATATTCAGTGAAATAAATCCTGCCCAGGGGTTGCTTTGGGTCATGGTGTTTAATCACAGCAATAGAAACCCTAACTAAGACATTACCCAAGACTGAGTAGTGGGACCCTGTAGCCTACTTACTAGACATTATGAGTTACTCATCGAGGCTGATGTGACTTCTTCCTAAGCATCCTGTCTCTTCTCCAAAGGGGAAGTGTTCCATTCCCTCAGAGGTTAAGAGCACTGGCTGCTCTTGTAGAGAACCTGCCTCCACAGGCACCTCAGGCAGAACACTATACACAGCAAATACAAATAAATATTTTAAAACAATGAAAAAAATGAATAAATGAATATAAAAATAAAGTTCCATTTCCTGGACAACTTTGGACAAATCTAAATGGGAAAATAATACTTTTGGGGTTGAACCAAATAGGTAGCTCTTCAAAACATCTCTAAGTTGCCATACTTCCTCTCACCCTGACCTCCACACTTCCCTGTTCCTCCGTTGTCTAGAACATCCAAACATGGGTGTCAGAGACACTGAGTAAGGGCTGGCAAGAGACTCACACACACAGTCTGAGCCCTGTAAAAATGCTGGCTAAGAGGCCAAGGCAGTGTGAAACGGATCGAATTTTGAAAGGGGCTTCGATGCAAGATGCCTCTGCTGCTTTTGGATGCTGTTTGATTGCTCCAGGGAAGCAAGTTAATGTTCCTATGTTGCTGTGTTTCTATCCCATGCGAAAGGAGCCGGTCCTGGGAGGGATTAGCATTAATTATTACCAAATGATCTTCGCCTTTATCATCAAAATATAAGCAATGAAGCCTCTACTTTCCAGACACAGCAAATTTATTAAAGAACATTTAACCCATGCAGAGATTTCCAGCTAGAGATTGAAGTCAGCTGTGTCTGTGTTTTATAAGTGGTTCTTGGTTCAGGAAAAACTATTTTTTTGTTTTTGTTTATTCTAGAAAACAGTGTATGCATCAGATAGGCTCTTTCAAGGCAAGCTCATTTTAAACTAAGCTGCTTTCATTATAAAAGCAGACACTGTTTAGCTGAGAATGAAAGTTTAAATAATTTGTTACTTGGAAAGTCTTAAGAGGACAGGCACTGGTGGCACATACCTTTAAGCCCAGTAGCCAGAAGGCAGAGGCATGTGGATCTCTATGAGTTCAAGGCCAGCCTAGTCTACAGAGCAAGTTCCAGGACAGGCAGAACTATACAGAGAAACCCTGTCTTGAAAAGCAAACAAACAGAAAAAAGAAAGGAAGGAAGAAAAGAAAGAAAGAAAAAGTGTTGAGAGTTAGTTTAATAAGAATCCTGAGGTTGAGGATGGAATTCAATAGGCATAGTACTTGTCCAGCATGTGCAAAGACTTGGGGTGGATTCCTGGCACTTCAGCATGGTGGCCCACACCTATAATCCCAGCAGTTAGGAAGTAGAAGCAAGGGGATCAAAAGTTCAAGGTCATACTCACAAAGCAAATGTAAATCCAGGCTGGATTGTTTGAGATTTTATCTCAAAAAAGAAAGAGAGAGAGAGAGAGAGAGAAACGGACCCCGGCATCTCTCCATTTTCTGCCCAATGTTTGAAGTCATCAGTGAACTACTCAAGCTCTCCCATGCCTCAGTTTCCTCAGCTGCACAATGAGATTTTGTCTATCCCTGTGACCCTCGGCATTCTCACTGGTTCATGCTGATGTAACCAGAGCAGACCAGCTAGCACAGGCTTCAGTTTACCTAGCCTGTGACGTGTGCTCATGGTGGCCCCAGCTTAGGCAGGTAGAGGGACAGTAGTCAGCCACTGCCATCAGCCAACTGCCATCTTGTCTTTTCGTTTTCACTGAAGTTTCCACCTTAAATTACTCACCAAAGGAGCTACTGGATGGAGAGACTCTCGCCTTACAGACCTGTGTTTAATTGGAATAGGAAGGCCCCTCTGGCTGTGGACAGAGGTCCAGAATGCACTCTGTAGATACATGTGTCCCAAGACAGCTGTTCAGTTATCACTGCTCAGCCGTTGAGCCAAGTTCAAATGCAATAGCTATTCCAAGTAGCATGGAGAATTGTCTGTATTCTGTCAATCATGTTTTAAATAAACGCTGATTGGCCAGGCTAGAAGTTTAGGCAGGAAAACCAGACAGGAAGTAGAAATGCAATGAGAACAGGAGAATTTTGGGAAGGAGGAAGGTGATTCCTCCCAGTTCTGCCCAGACCACCGAAGCAGAAGGATGTGATCTGCCCAACTGAAAAAGGTACTGAGCCACATGGCTAACACACATCAGAATAATGGGTTAATATAAGCTACAAAAGCTAATAAGTAGCCTGACCTAATGGGTCAATCAGTTTTATAACTATGGAGATCTCTGTGTGATTTTCTTTGGAGCTTGCTGGCTGTGGGGTACCGGGCAGGACAGAAACCCCAACAAGCAGGCCCCCCCGCTCATGTTACAGTAGCAGACCCCTAAATTACAGTTATTCTAATTGCACTGTTCTTGTGCATATAGATAAAATAATTAAAATAACACAAAACAGTTCATGCCTTATAAGGTATAAGCTCAAAGAAGGCAGAAGGATATCTTTGTTGTTTGGCACATGGGATGGGTTTTAAGAAAGGCTTGTGTGTTTGGCTTCTTTGTTTTGGTTTGGTTTTGGTTTTGGTTTTCTAGTTGTTTTTTCCCCTCAATTTTGGCTTAATTTGCATGAATCATCATCCCCAGTCTTCCACTTTCATGTAGGACTTCACCTAATCATTCATGACAAACAGCTATCTCTACTTAGGAGGTAATTACACTATCTCCTGAGGCGGCAATTAATTACTGTGGCTGACAAGAAGTTACTCAGTATCTAACCTCAACCCTTGATGAAGTCTCAATCCAATATATCATGTAGCAACTTCTCACGTGATGTTCTCGAAGTCTCCCAGACTTCAGATATGTTGGCTGCCCTGGGGCCAATGGGACCCTATTTGTATGCAACTAGTAGATGTGACTTGAGAGACCCCTTTTCTCTCCTCAGTTTGAGCTTTGGAGTTCCTATCTTGTTCCCCGCTATCACTGGAGTTCCCGACGCTGTATTTGAGGACTCCCAGAACACTGAACTCCTCTACAGTGTTCAGGAGCCCACCTATCTTCCATGGAATGGGCTTTGGGGGAATAATAAATAGCTCCTGGAGGGGATAGGAGGCCATGATACATTCCCATAGCTGTGCCAACACAAGAGCTATTTGTGCCAGGAAATATTTATTAGTAAATAAGAGGGGCAACCAGAAAATACCCTGCTAGAATAAAAATCCTTTCATTTCCTGAGTTGCTAAATCACTTTGCTACGTCACAAATGAAAGCCCCTGTCCCCAAAGATTTCTCAAATAGTCACATTCTATGCATGTTTCTTGGTAAATTTCCCAATCACAAGTGAGTGTTAAGCCTCTGGTATGTGCAAAGTGATTAGAGTATTAAAAGATTTCCAAAACACTGGCTCAGATTAGGAGAATTTATTCAAGTTAATTCTGAGTCTTGAGGGGCTCGGAGAAAAGGAAATGTTTTAAAACAGCATTATGTTAAGGGGACCACAGTGTCCTGAGTAACCTAAACTGGTGTATAGAAGCTTTCTGTGCAGGACCTCATTCCACCCAAGGACTCGGGTACTCATTCATGGCACAGGCAAAAGGGAACTTCTGCTCTGGGAGGGAGATCTCCCAGAGAAGATGGGAGGCAGATGCTCTGTGTAGCAATGACTTGGCCTGAGCAGGAGCAGTAGACCAGGAAGGGAAGAGACTGCTTCAGGCTCCTGAATTTGCAGCACCCTGGCCTCCTCTAGGTAGTTTTAAAGGCTGCCCTTTGCGATGGCCATTCTTGGTTGCCAACTTGACTACATCTAGAATGACCTAAAACTTAAAACTAGAGGGTACACCTGTGAGAGATCTTTTCTTGATTTGAAGTGGGCAGATCTACTTCTAATCCAGATCTAGATCTTTGAGGTATGAAGACACACCTTTAATCTGGATCTTTTGAGATGGAAAAACCCACCTCTAATTTGGGCAGCACCTTCTGCTGAAAGTCTATATGATGTCAGGGAAGAAGGAAGCTTTTGTTCTTTGTCTGCTTGCTTTCACCTCACCAGCAAATCCATTCCTCTGTTGACATTAGAGCCTCCTTCTTCAGCTTCTGGCATATACTGAAGACACGCTGATATCCAGCCCCATGGACAGAGTGACTGCTGGATTCTTGGGCTTTTCATTCATAGCCATCATTGTTGAATTAGCTGGACCACAGCCTTTAAGTTTTTCTAGTAAATTCTCTTTCTATATACATGGAGGGATTCGTTCTATAAGTTCTGTTAATCTTGAGAACCCTGACTAATGCAGCATTTGTGCCTCGAGTAGGCATCAGATGGATGCAAGACTTGGCTAGCAGGTAGCATCTTGCTGTGAATTAAAAAGTATCTCTACACAGATGGGTGTGGCCTCTACCAGCTGGAAAATTCAGAAAGGGACTCTTTGTGGGTAGTGTTATCCAAACAATGTGTAAATCACACAAAAGCACACAAATATGGTTCAAAATCATGTACGATGTTTATACATATCTGTAAGTGCTTAGGCATTAAATAAACTAAATTTATACCAGGCCTATGGCAGGGCAAACAGGCAGTGCTGTATTTCCCCTAGCAAATGCAGCTTAAGTGTTTAAGAAGCACTTAGCATTTTAAGAAGTGCTCCTAGAGAGTGAAGAATTACAGATACACAATAGGACAGATTCAGACAAAAAAGAACTCTAAATGAGTCACAATGTTGGATAAATGTACATAGGCTTGGGAGAGAGAAGAAAAAGAGTATAGAGGGTTGGAAAAGAAGTAAATCATTTTTAAAAAAACAAAGTCTTTAAATAGACAGAATATAGAAAGATAATAAAATAAATATTGAAAAGTAATAGAGTAAAAACAAGCCACGTAAAGATGGAGAATACACAGAGAATCTGTATTATGCATATCATTGTATTTTCTTTGAATTTCTTGACTGTGAAGGAGCTAAGTACAGAGAGACATTTCATTGTATGGGTTGCTAAGCTAAACCAGCATTTATGTCCTAAAGATATCATGCCTTCCAAATTTGGGTCTAAGGATATGTTGCTTTGGAAAAGAGGTTCTTCTTTAGTTTCCACAGAGGATGAGAACCTGTGGATTCATTCCAGGCTAACATGGTTTACTTTACCAAGACCCCCATAAAGGTCACAGTGAACACCCCCGAAAATTACTTCACCCAACAAAAAGCAGGAAGCAATATGAAGAGAACTACACCCATATTCCCAAATATTGTTTGCAAGTGTTTGTTTATATTTAAGGGGAGATATGCTATAGAGATTTACATTGGTATAGTTCTTGGTTTATTGATACAAATTTAAGGTAAATTTTGTTATACTGAGTATATGTAGATTTCTGCTCTTAATTGAGGTATTGTGTTTGTTCAGCTCATTTAAAAAATGTAATGTAAAATTAAGAAATATAGGTTAATAGATAATTATCTATAATAATCAAGCTTGTGGTCATGTTAGTTAGGTTTTCTAGATATATATAGAGAGATATATATTTCAGTTAGACAGGTATTCTTCAAATCTTTCAGAGACCTTCAGAATAT
>LOEQ01000407.1:766364-782667 GCA_001685075.1 Bramus lutescens | reverse complement strand
TGATTTAAATAATATAGTTTCTGTGTGATTATTTTGGGACTGAGCAGCCAGGAACCAACAGATGGCCTCCAACTACACCTAGAGTCAATTTAAAACCCTTTTTTTTTGTCAGTATGCCTGTTGATTATTCAATAGTCAAATAAATAGCCAACATATTTTTAGAATCTTTGCACAGAACACAAATTTGTAGATTAAAACAGTTGAATTTGTGATATGATGCATTGGATATAATAATTATTCCAAACTTGCTATTTTATGCACATGAGTGGTTTGCTTGGATGCATGTCTGTGTACCCCATGGATGCAGCATATGCATAAACCAAAACAGTATGATGTATCACTGAGACTGGAGTCACAGATGATTGTGAACCATCATATGGGTGCAAAGTATTATACCTGGGTCCTCTGGAAGAGCAGCCAGTGCAACTCCTCAGCCAATTAATTCTCTAGCCCCTTAATATAGTAATTTTAATAATATTTAGCCTTTACATATCCTAAGTACTGAAATGTTGCATCCACATGGGAGCTCCTTCTTGATTGTTGTCACATTTAGTTTTTAAGAACCGACTAAACTTTTCCTATTTTCTTTCTGATCCTTTTCCCTTCTCTCTGGTGATACAGAAAAACATCTCTGTGGTTCACGTTCCACAAGGGGTGGTATTACCATTGTGTATTTACACACCATTGCCTTCTACAGCTCTCACTGAATCCTTCCCATAATCCCTCTTTCATCTCAGGTTAATGTTTCAGAAACGCATTCAGGTAATTTCAATTGCAGCATCTGTGACTGAAGTATACACAAAGTTTTGAAGAATGGGAACAATTAGGGAGGTTCATGGGACTGGAACTCATTTAGCAGGCCTTCAAGGAACATAGCTTTCCTATTTGCTTTTCCTTGCGGTGCCGTCCTTGGCTTTACTGTCTTCCTAGGACCACTCAGCACCCGACCTCATTGTCAAGCCTTCTCTGGAGACACTTCAGCAAGCACGTACCCCTTGCTCATTCATTGTAAACCCAGTGCTTGCCGAAGCTCACAGCACAGTAGCTAGAAGTACCCCCACGGGAACCGGTGCAGAGTGCAGAGTCCTTGAGGAATATTTTTAATAACTTTGGAGTCCAGTTTGCTCCTTAATTTCCAACATGACATCAGGGGTTCCTTTTAGTAGGAAAGGATTAGACTTGAACATCCTAAACTCAAAATGAAGAGCAAGCCCAGTAGCCACTGTGGCACTATAGTATGGGCAGCGGTCACGACTGAAGGGAAGAGCCCAGCCCGGGTCTGCAGAGGGAGTGGGAATCACAAACCTGTAGCTTACTCTGTTAAAATGATGTCAGGTGGCAAGACATGGGCTTGCCCACAGACACCACCCAAAAGCGAAAGAACTCTGGCTGCTGGAGAAGCTGTTCCTTGTGCCTTACAGATGAAGCTCCTTAGCATGCCCTTTCCTCCATTTCCAACTGCCTGGCATTTTGTGTTTTCATTCCCCAGAGTGTCGTGTTGTAGTTACCAGTCCTCTCAGAATCCAGTCCCTAAGGTGAGGTACTCCCCTTTCCAAACACTATGTTTGCCAGCAGTGCAGTGTGATTTGAGTTTCATGTTCAGGGAATCTACAAACCTGTAGTATTCTACCACCATGCAACCTCCAGGATTTGGTGAAATATTGGGGACACAGGTTTTTAGTGGAGACTATAAGGTTAGACTCTTCAATCTATTTGAAATCTAAAGCTACTTTTTATTATAAAATTACTGTTTTATTATGTATGATCTTACATTGCGTAAGGACATTTTCACATAATCATGTAGTGAACATTGAGCATATTCTCCCATAACCCCCTCCTCCACTTTTCTTCACTTGCTCCTCTCCTGTCTACCGTCCTTATGTTCCTACGAGGCATGCCCAATCTGTGACCTGAGGCCCGCATACATCCCAGGATGCCTGTGACTGCAACCTAACCATAAATAGCAGTGTTCTGTCACAGAGTCACCAGGTTGGGCATCCCTGACAGACAGTTTCGCCTCCACTTTCATGCCTCATATGCTGTGTTAGATCCTCTTCCTACGACTTCAATAAAATACTCTACAAAAGGGAGAAAGGCTTTATTTCAGCTCACAGTCCAGCACGGCAGGAACTCAGGAGTGCAGGACCTTGAAGCAGCTGGTCATGGATCATCTCCAGTAGAGAAAGAGAGGGTGGTGAATTCACACATTGTCAGTTCCCTGTGTCCGTCTGTCCCGCTCAGAATCCCACTGAAGGAACGGCCTCACCCACAGTGTACAGATCTTCCCAACCTACTTAATGCCATCAAGATAATCCCATAGTCATTCCCATTGGCCTGTCTCCCAGGTGACCCTAGATTCTATCAAGTTGACAGTGCAAAGCATCGCATATACATACATGACTCTGTATCCAGATAAAACCTAGGACCCATGTGTGAGAGAAAACGTGATAGAAGTCTTTCTTAGTTTGGTTTAAAATTCACTTAATATGTTTATCTTCAATTGTATCTATTTCCCCACAAATACCATATTTTTGTTCTTATGGTCAAAAGCCACACTTTTAAAATATTACTTATATTTATTTCTTGTTAGTGCTGTAAACTCTTACAGACTTGAAGACTTAAGTTGTCCCAAGCTTGTTACTATAACATTTAGGTAGCCTAGAAATTTAGTGTGTCCCTGATGAGCTAAAACGGGGTGGGACAGAGCTGTGTCCATCTTCAGGGTTCCATAAAGAATTCTTTTTTCATTTTCTACCGAATGTCTTCCGTCTTGTGATTCCTTGCTCTATGTACAAAGCCAGCAAGGTTCCCTCCCCCTGCCCTCTCCTGCTACTTCTCCCGACCCCTCCAGGCAGGAAGGGGATTCTGCTTTGAAGGATCTGGGGAATTCAATTGGGTTCACCTGGATACAGAAGTCTCCTTTCCACCCTGAGGTCTATAGCCTTAGCCCTGCCTGCAGAGTCCTTTTATTATGTTGGGTATCACCGCGTCTTTAGGGTCTGGGAATAAATGCATCAGCATCTCTTTGGGGGCCATTATTTCACTGCCCACATCTTTCATAAGGGACCACTTACCATAGCCACACCTATAGGCATGCCTTTATCTCAAGTCCAGATTCTGGGAAGCTGCTTAAGATGCTCCATGTTCCTTCACACACAGACCAACGCTTGTCTTGACTCGGATGCTATACCCACTACCTCCCTCCCCGGTCACTCTGCAGATCTCAATCACCAAACCTCAGCAACGTCTAGAAACTCGTTTTTACTCCTGAATCTTTGGTCCAGCTACATCACTCTGCTTATTTAGTCAGGGCTTGGTCAGTTGTCCATAGCCAGTCAGTGGGCGAGCTAGTGGTGGCCTAGCTGTCACCTGAGGCCCTTCCTGCAGGGCAACCTGCCCCATGTGGTAGGGACTGAAATCTGAGAGGGCAGAGGTGGACAAGGTCCCCTGAGCTACAAAGTATCAGTTTCTCCCCATTATTCTAGCTGTATCACAACCTTATTCTGTCTTCAGAGAGCGGCTTGTGAGAACCTACTTATTGATGGGAGAACTTGCTAAAGCCGGGATGGGAATAGGGACCATTCTGTCAAGCAGCTCTACCTCAGGAACAACTAAAACTTTACATGAACTTATGATGCCTTTTCCAAATCTAGGCTGACATTGCTCAAACCTTAGTGCAGGGAGCAGCTGTGCTTGTGAGCCTGTGTTGATGAGAACTTGGTCCTACCTGGCATTAGAAGCAGAACAGTATTCTATGTGCTGGCTCGGTCCTTGTCTGGGTACCTGCAAGACTGGCACATGATTGGCTATCTTTCCAGCACTTTCTACAGAGATCATTGCAAATAGCCAATGATTATGAAAGAATTGTCTTAGGTGATGGATAATGTAAATATAATTTGATATTCTTTTTTTTATTTTGTCTGGACACCTCAGAGGCAATCGGTGGTAGGACAGAAGTTCTAGATGGAAACATTGGTCGTCTCATGTGACTATGCAGCTGATTTTCCTCCTACCCTGATGTCATTTGCTGTCTAGTCTTATGAGCATGGGTAATATGGCCATTTAAAATCTGGTTTAGAATGAGATGATGTGAAAACATGCAAACATTCCAAAACCTGGTAAAGAGTTAGCTCTTGGTGCTGATGTCTCAATGCAATGAAATGAAGTGGGCATGAGCTTCTTTGGTTTGGTCTTTAGCCTTGCCTTTACTATATGTGACACACACACAGAGTAAACAAACAAACAAATAAATAAATAAATTTCCCCACTAAGAACCTACGCATCTTTAGTTAAAGCTGTGTTATTTTGTATCGGCGTGTATGTGGGCAAGTCACTTAATCTGTATGTAGACAGGAAGAGCAGTCACAATAACATGGCAGGAGGAGAAATTTTGAGCCCCAAGACGACAGGACGAGAGCCTGGATCATGCAGGACTCCATCCCATGTGGGGTTGGAGTCCTGTGACTGGGCTTCACATGTGTCAGTAATTTGTCAGTGTTCCCTCCATGGATGAAGAAGAGCTCTGCTCTCCATTAAGAAGGTGCCACGATTGTGCAGGGGGCAGGCTTCCTAAGGTGTCTGTAACCTGGCTGGATTCCCTGTCACACACAGAAGGAAGCATCCTCATGCTCATATGTCCTCAGCTGGGCCTTAAGCAGGGAAGTAACTCATCAGTGTGGGAAATTGTGCTAAGGTTCATTGGCCCCAAGGGCACACACCAGGAGCAGATGTTCCCCACCCTCTCTTCCCTTCTGGTAATTTTGCCCTTCTGGATGCTGCAAGGACCAAGGCTCTTGTCACTAATTTTCACATGCTTACCTCCTTGTAATCTTGTGGGAGGAAAAACTGACTTTGGACATCATGGGCTAGTTCCACTAGACTGCCCACAGAAGAGGAGCAGCCATGCAGAATCCAGGTCAGCTTCCAGCTCCTGGTCTGTTGGTCCTTGTCTTGTAGCACTTAAGGAATGAAGCAGAAATTGGGATGCACAGAGTCCTGCCTGAAGCACTCCTTTGACTTGAAGGCCAGTCTATGGGAAGAATGTCTACAGGGCCTGTGACAGGAGGACCTTTCTCTTAGGTCCAGAGTAAGGTCATGGCTGGCTCAGACACACACTCAGGCCTCAGCTCTTCAGAGTGGTTTGTGTGTATGCATGCAAGAGTTACAATCATCTTGCCTCTAAAAATGTTTTTGATAATGATTTGCCAGCATGTAGGTAGTCCAACCACATGATATAGGGCTCACAGAGTCCAGAAGACGCTGCTGGATACCCTGGGCCAGGGGTTGCATACAATTGTGAGCTACCATATTATGCAAGAACCTGTCCCAGGACCTCTGCAAGAGAAGCAAGTGCTCTTTGCCACTGAGCTGAATCCCTAGCCCCAGTCATCTTGTCTTGAAAGAATGGCCTTACTATACACACATATGCATGCACACACAGACACACACATATAAATAGTATGTGATGTGATTATCTATGTATATATGTATATGTGCTTTCCCTCTATCTGCCTCCCACTAACCCAGGCCCCAGCCCCATACATACACATATGCCTTGATTCCAAAGTCTTATTTCACACTTAGGGACTGAAGCATCATTTACTTGGGCAGAATAGAAAAGAGATTAAACTAAAACAAACATGTTTTGAAATGTGTTTAGGATAAACACATGTTAGAATTTCCCATCAAGCTCCCTGTGAATCCCTCATATCAATGGATGTGGGGACCACAGACAGCTCCTCTATCCTGATGGACTCCACCCTGCTACACCCACTTGTCTGGGAGGAGAGCAGAAGGTTCCAATCCAAGAAGGAAACTCTCATTATGTGGTACACTGGTAATGGGTGAAACTGCATCCTTGAAAACCCTGGATCCTCAGGGACCCTTTGAAAATGCATTTCTTCACCTCCTGGAGCTGGTGCTTCTCTGCATCATACCCTGTGTAAGTAGAGGGGGCTGCAGTGGCTCAGTTGTGAGGATAGTATTACCTCTCTGTCAGGGTCTAGCCTCAACAGAGTTCGCACTTTCCAAGGCAGGGGCATGTGGATAGAAAAATTAGGTCGGAAGAACAGAGATACAAAAGAAATACTGAGACAAAGGAGAGAACCGGGAGGATGATCCAATGAATTCTTGAAATTTGCTGGAAAATGGATGGATCTAGAAAACATCATATTGAGTGAGGTAACCCAGACCCAGAAAGACAAATATCATAGGTACTCACTCATAAGTGTGTTTTAGACATAAAGCAAAGAAAAACCAGCCTACAATTTATAATCCCAGAGAACCTAGACAACACAGAGAATCCTAAGAGAGACATGCATGGATCTAGCCTACACGGAAAGTAGAAAAAGACAAGATCTCCTGAGTAATTTGGGAGCATAGGGAGGAAGGGAAGGGAATGTAGAAAAATATATAGTTCAATAAAAAAGAGAAAATGTATATAAATAAAATAATAAAAATAATTGTTAAAGAAATTAAGCAGAGCTGCCTGGATAGGAATCATAGTTGTAAAATGAAAGCAGAAGGGAGACAGACATTCAGGAGATGACTCAGTAGTAAAGCATTTGCTGCACAAGCATGAGTGCCTAAGTTCGAATCCCCCGGACTCCTGTGAAGTCATGGACCGGAGCACATACCTATAATCCCAGTGCTCCTATGGCCACACAGCTGGCAGAACTTCGCAAGGCAGTCGTGAACAACAAAAGAGACCCTGTCCAAGGACACCTGAGTTTATCCTCTGACCCCCACACATGCATGCTCGTGCCTACACATGCTCACAAACGTTTGAATCTACATCATGTACACCTACACACAAGCACACAGAGATTTAAAAAGAAGGGAGAAAAGAGAAAAACATACTGGGCAGTAAATACTTAATCCAGGCAGAATGCAGTTATAAACTTTGACCCTCACAGGAGACATGAAAATGGAGGAAAGCCTCCTCCACCACCTAGTGGATGCCGCAGTGGGTCATACAGATAAGGTGCAGGATTGGTGACCACGTAGCTAGTTCTGTGGCGACTCATGGTGGTGACTAGCGCACGCATTATCACAGTGTGTCTACTGAAAAATGACTCTGTGGTAAGAATGGCAATCAGTGTGGCTCAACAGACATTGTGTGTGTGTGTGTGTGTGTGTGCGCGCATGCATGTGAGTGTGTGTGCACACACATGTATATATGCTTATTTTGTTTATGTTTATTATATGTTGTATTAATTCTTTTCCTGTTGCTGTGATAAAATACAACTTATGGAAGAGTTTGTTGGACTTATAGTTCCCGGGGGTGGGGGGAAGATAGAGTCCATCACGGTAAGGAGAGCGGCAGCAAGTAGCAGGCATAGTACTAGGATCAGGGTGCTGAGCCACCACATCTCCAGCCACAAACACAAAGCAGAGAGCAAAGTGGAAGTGAGGCGAGGCTCTAACCTCAAAAAGCCCACCACCAATGATGTAGTTCCTCCAGCAAGGCCGCACCACCAACTGGAGGCCAAGTGTCAAATGCCTAAGCCTATGGGGGACATTTCTCATTCAAACCACCACACACATAAACATAGTTCTTCTTAATCTATGTAAGAATCCTTCTCAATGTGGTTATTAAGAAACCTTTATTGACTTAAAACAAACAGAAGGATCAGTAGAAACTGCAAAAAAAAAAATCCATATTGTATAAAATGTATTTATCTACAAGATTTTGAAAGTTCTGAATGCAGCCAATTTATCATGGGAATCCCTGTCAAAGGTAATATTTTACCATAAATGATCTTAGAATAATACATGTGTTGAGTTCGGCCACATCCTTATTGTGGAGAAAATAAAACAGAAACCGTTGTTGAAGAGCACACCAGCATATAAAGTATTTGGAGTATTACAAAATCATTCTTTTTTATTCAGCACAGCCTTGAGATGCAAATTTAAATGGCAGTCATTTGTTTTGTCTTGCTTAGCAGCAAAGGTAGATGATTAAGCTTGAGACCGAAAGCCTAAAGCCTCCTGCTCTGTTGTGAGATGCCCCAGACCTAAGCCTACACTGTCTCACATAGACAGTGTCTTCCAGGGAACAGTGGGCTCCAAGTCGATGGCCCATGGTGAGCTTGGAGAGAAAGGAAGCAATCTCCACTCAGCCTCCATTCTCCACAGCAGCTGAAACCGATGTGGCAGACAGGACAGTGCTGTGGCTATCTTCACGATGCCTTTCCCATTATCCTTGGGCCGACTGTTTACCGGAAGCACCAGCTTTCTATAGCCTTAAGACAGTGCAAATGTCTTATGGTGTACACTTCCAGAAGCTGTTGCTCTGCCCTGTAGGGCATCCTAGCTGTTGTCCTAAATTGAGATGACAGTGCTGTTCATATTAAATTGCCTTCTCGCTTGGCTTGGCATGCTGGGATCCATATCTATTAATGCAGGAGTGTCCAAATGTCCTGCTAGGGAAGCAATTTGTTCCTCCGCAGGGTGTCGGGGAAGCAGCTGGTCTAGGAAGCCATCAGAGGCGATGGTAGGGGCAAGTTGTGTTTTTCTTGATTTAATGGAAAATCTTACTGATCCTTCGTCCCCCTTGTCCTCTCCACTTGTCAACACGGAAGCACATGTCCATCAGCCCTCTCCTCAATCTTCTCTAGCCTGACATGGCTCTCTGGTGGGCAGCCAGCTCTTCACATCCATCAGCCCTCTCCTCAATCTTCTCTAGCCTGACATGGCTCTCTGGTGGGCAGCCAGCTCTTCACACAGCCCAAGCTGGACAATAAACATTGTGATAACAGCAAACATATGATTAATGGATTTTCTAATGCCCTTGGGAGGCAGCAGAATTTGGCAGCATTTGGTTAAATATTAAATTTAAAACCAACTTAACTTTTTGTTTTAAAGTTTTTCTTTAAAAAATTTATATACATATATGTACACACATATATATGTATGTGTGTATATATAATGACATAGATATAAATATATATAGTATATATTTGCTCTTTATGTCTCTTCTGCCAGCCCCAAGAAAGCTTTGTTCTAAATGAAACTTGGAAAGTTCAACAGGCTCAGCTTGCTTGTCTTTTCCAATAAACTAAGCATTCAGTAACTGATTCTAACCAGAATGCCAAGAGCAGTGACTGGACACCAAGCTCCTGTTCATCATTGAGTACTGAATCCTGTCTGGAAGTCATCCCATAAGCAAGAAGCACTCAGCCAGGCTCTCATGGGAAGACACTCCCAGTCAGCTGGTGGCACAGGCCTGGAATCCTAACTACTCAGGAGGCTGAAGCAGGATCACCAGCCCAAGCCCTGTCTGGGCTGCTGGGTGAGATCAGGGTCCTATCTTAAGCTCAAAAGTAAAAAGCAGCCTCAGGGTGTAGCTTAGGTAGATCCTTTTCTTGGCATGTGTGGTGCCCAGGGTTCTATCCCCAACAGAGAAAGAGATAAATCAAAAGGACAGAAATGAAGAAAGGGGAGGAGAGAGGGCAAGACAGAGACAGAGAGACAGCGATGAGAGACAGAGATAGAGATAGAGAGGCATAGTTAGATATAGAGAGGCAGAGATAGATAGAGAGGCAGAGATAGAGAGACATATGAGAGGCAGAGATAGAGAGGCAGAGATAGAGATACAGAGGCAGACATAGAGAGGCAGAGATATATCCACAGTGGGATGCAGCTGAAAACAAAGAGGCCCTCCTTGGTCATCACATCTTGCCAAGTTAATGACATACATGACAAATGTCACTGCCCCCACATTTATGGAAAAGTTCCAGACACTCACAAAAATGACTGCCAAGACACTAAACACACACCAAAGATGGTGTCTCATGTCCATGAGGGCAGAGCTGATGCAGGATTTTGTTCATACAATAAAACGGAATGTTTGAGTCTCAGGAAGAAAGCAAGCTTCCCCAAGGCAACTGCCGCATCCTCAACCCACTGTTCCATGCAGTTGAATTTCAGCGTGGTTTTTCTGGGCTTTATCGCAAAGAGATTTCTATCATAATTTCATCTGGCTTTAGGTAATTTGTCAACCCCGCAAAAATGGATCAGTAACAAAGTCTTTGAAATGGAAAGCAGCATTCTTCCAGAGTGAAAAATGAATATACTTAGGCAAATGAATAATAAATTGCTTGTGCATGGACCCTGTCTATCAATCTTGTATTCATTGTCGTCAGGAACTGGAGGCTTCCTGCTTCATTAACCCCGCTAAGACTCGCCCCAGTTCTGACACTCTCTGGTGAGTGTCGTTCCTTGAGGCTTCTTACAACTTTGAGGTGGCGGAGAAGACAAACTAATTTCATTTCAAGATTTAATGCAAGGATAGACATACAGGAAGAGGTACTAGTAGCCCATCATGCAGCCAGTAATAATGCCTGTGTTCGCATTACCTGATCTGTGTCTCCCTGGACCTCACATTGATGTCAGCAGGGGTTGATGGCCCTGTAGCAGGCGCATGGAGCTCTTCTGCAAGGTAGAGATTGTGACTGGGAGGAGTTCAGCAGTCTTGGTATGAAATGTCTTCACCACATTGCTTGAAGACATCAGTGTAATGGCTCCAGTTTTTTCATATACACTGATCCTTTTACAATACTCAAAGCACTGTGAAAAAAAATCACCTGTAAATTCAAAAGCATGCCTTCAAAGATGTCATCTGAGTCAACTGTTAAAATAGACCCAGGGCTAAATCTTCCCAGAAACTTGAACTTAATTTTCCCTGCTGATATTTAGCTATTAACCACTACCTTTGGATATGGTCATGCTTTTTACCCTCCTCATGGAATGCTCCAGAGTTAAAAAAAAGATCTGAACACACAGAGAAGCTAAGGAAGTTCAGAGGGTCCCATTCCTACTTTGAGAGCATCGTCAAGGCCCCCAGCATATGGCCATGTTGACTGCGCACCCACCTACAGCAATCCCAGACTAGCTGGCAGTCCTCTTCCCACTCTTACATCTTTCCCTCCCTTTTGACTTTGCCTGACACTTAGCTTTAGAAAGAGATTAAATCAGCTTTGGTGATACTTCTTTTTTACTATTCCCTTCTAATTCCCGAACCCTGCTCTAGAGAGCACATCTAAATTCCCCACAGTACTGTAAGGCCAGAGTTATTCACATAGGTGGATGCAAACCTCACAGATTCCTTGACCTTGCGTGTAAGAGGAACCATTTCAAGTACACCAGGGAGGCTAACCTTGTCTAAACTGCGAGGAAAACAGCCACACTGCCTGGTCTATAAGACTGGCCAATGTGCCTGTTGTACTTTTCTGATCCTCAGGCAAGCTTTAGTTATTAGAAATACAAATGAAATGTCACTGCAAAGATGAGCAGAGCTAGGTATGATGGCACACCCTATAATACCAATACCACAAAGGCAGGAGCAGGACGGGATGCTTGGAAGTTTAGCAAAAGTTTAGACTACATAGTGAGCCTGCCTCAAAAGAAAATAACATTATGTGCATATATTATTATAAGGACACCACTGATGAGACCCTCATAAGTCTTACCTTACACTTTATGATGCACAGCCTTCCCTCCTAGGTCTCAACACATTGAATTTACTAAGCATGCTAAACTAACCCCAGCCCTTCATCCCATCCATTCACCTCCTGCTTGCCAAACTTTCTAGAGAGCTATGCCTTGACTGTAAGGTGTCTGGGCATCAAATGTATGCACGGCTTTCTGGAAGGCAGGACTCCTTCCAACCTGAAGGCACACCTTTCCCAAGGGGAATCTTAAAGCCTTTCCATCTTCTTTATATTTTGCTTTTTCTTCTGAAATAGGTGTATGTCTTAGTCACTGTTATATTGCTGTGGAGAGACATCCTGACTAAGGCAACTCTTGCAACAGAAAGCATTTGTTTGGGGCTTGCTTACAGTTTTAGAGGTATAGTTCGTTATTAGCATGGCAGGAAGCGTGGCAGCAGACGTGGCAGGCATGGTGCTGGAGAAGTAGTTGAGAGCTACATCCTGTCTGGAGGCAGAAAGAGAGACACTGGGCTTGGTATGGGCTTTTAAGACCTCAAGGCCTACTCCAGTGATATACTTCCTCCAACAAGGACATTCCAATCCTTGGATCCTTTCAAACCGTCCCACTTCCTGGTGACCACACATTCAAATACATGAGCCTATGAGGGACATTCTTATTCAAACCACAGCAGTGTAGTTACACAGGCAGTCATAAAAATGGAAGTGTTTTTCATCTCCTCTCCTCTAGGAGAGCTGCACTTTACATAACCATCCAAGGTCAAAGTCAGAAAATAGACTTGCCACACACTGTATGGCAGCTGCATACTTGCTTAGTTATTTATCTGTGGTATGAGAGAGCCAGCCCAGAGTGTTACTTGTGTTCGTTTTAGGCAAGTACGTTACTGTAGATCTAAACCCCCACCTCTCTTCTTCCTTTCTTGTTTTCTGATTATTTTGAGACAGGATCTTACAGTGTTGCTGAGGCCCTCCTTGAACCTGCAATCTTCCTGCCTCACTTTCCCAAGTCCAATATTAGAGGCCTGCACCCACCCCCAGACCCAGCCCATCCTATGCCATTTTATCCCATGGAGGCTGTTGTGGCCCCCACCTCAAAATCTTGAAGTCACTTTGTATCAGCGTATTGAAGTTTTTCCTAAAGATCCCATGGTTTTGATTCTCTGTGGAGTTACTGAATAAATGACCAAAGTCTCATGGCTCCCAGATCCATAGAGATGGCTTAGAGTGGATCTAAGCAGATGCAGCTGTAGGCTCGCCTTTGCCCATCAAAGACTAGTGATTGATATGTGCTTTCAAGATGAATACAGGCACTGGTCCTTTCGTTCCATGATGCGGAGAAACTTACCTATGCTGCATCAGGCTTTCCCAAAGCAGTTCTAATGTCCATATGTACTCTGTAGTCACTCACGCGAAAATCAACACCACTACTGAGAATGCGAGAACATTTTGTATATATGTAGTATGTAATATATATTACTAGCTAGAAAAAATTTCTAACCCATAGATCCAACGTGACTTTTTAGAGAGACTCCCTAGAGGAAGAATCAACTTACTGAAAGCACCAACTCTAGTTTCATAATAAATACGTGCACTAACATGATTGTTTGTTCAAGGGTCACACTCCATCTCTTTGCTTCTCTAAATAATGCCTCTGAAACACTAGTGATGGCCCAGTTCTATCTCCTGCGGTTGTCAGGACACGGTAAAACCAGTCCCACACCACATGAACAGAATCGCAGGAAGAGGCTTCCAACAGCCAGCTTGACAGTCGGTCTAGTTTGTTTAGATTTGCATCGTTTGGAACAGAAAATTACTCTGTACCCCAGGCTGCCCTCAAACTCATGGCTTCCCTCTGGCCTCAGCACCCCCAAGTACTGGGACTGCAGGCATGAGTCCCTCCTGGCTTTGCTCTCAGTGATTTTTAGTAATTGCACTCAGAGCATCATGCTCATTGAGAAGAGTCCCATCCTGTGGGAATTTCAGTCACATGGGGAGAAGCAGCTCCATTGCGAAGGCTGTGAGGCTCCTGGTTCTTGTCACACATGTCTAAAATGCCATGAGTTCTCTTTTCTCTCCTTCTTAAGCGTCCTGCTATTTGGGGTAATGCGTGTTAGCCACATGCGTGTCCGCTGACCAGAGTTCCAGCAAAAGGATTTGTGGTGTCTGGAGACGGAAGCACCACCAGGTTTGTAGGTGATGACTATTAGATGTTGAGGAGCACCGAGAATGCCTGTGTCCTCTTTAATTCCATTTTTCTTCAATACTCAAATACCTGCTCAAGAGAAATTGCCTTGGTTATTACAGTAGTAGAATAAAATATTCCTTCAAACAAAACAGAAATGGAGTAATAGCATTTGCTCCTCATTCTGAGTGGCTCTCTCCTTGAACTGCTGAAATCCAATTTCTCATAACATAAGCATTCCCACACCTAGGCCTGAGAAATAAGAATAATTTCTAAAGGCAATATAGCCATATAAGAATAAGCCACACAAAACCACATTTATGAATATAACTCTATAAGAACGTGTGCACATGGGAATCCAGAGTAAAGATAATATAATGGCTTAATATGGTGATATTATGGGTCATTTTTGTTCCTATTTTTAAGAAGTCGGTAATACCAATAATTTTTAAACATTAATATTTTCTTATAATGTTTCCCTCCTCCATACCCTGCATCCCATAGGAGTTCTGTGAGTGCAACTGGGAAAAGACACACCAATACAAAAGGGACACATCAGCCGGCAGGATTGATTTATACTTTAGAGGCACAGTTTAGAGGCTGGCCTGGGACACACTGCAGTGCCTTAACTGAACCCTCTTCCTAAGGAAATAAAACACGTGTGGCATTGCCCCTCTGCAGGACTGTGGTGGTGACGTTTACATATCCCTCTCCATGGGCAGCTGAGCATCAAATCACAGAGCACTCTGGGCATCTGGAGTGAGGGAGGCTGAGAAGCCCCACAGTCACCTCTATAGGAATGACACCAAGGAGCTTTCCCCAGGAGCTAACTGAATTGTGGGTGCCTGTCCTGTCCCCATTTTGTCTATGACTGGTAGCCGTGGTAACAAAGCCCTCCTCCTGCCCCTAGTAACTGAGTCCCTTGCCTCTGGATGTAGACTCATCTTCCGAGCCCCACCAGGTCAGGCACCTGAGAAAGCTCAGGTTTCCTCCTGCAGGTACCCCCTGCTGTGTCTTGGCCATAGTCACAAATGCACAACCCCAGAACAACTTCACTTACTCTTTCTTTCCTCATCCCTTGCATTGACCTCTGCCTACATTCATCTTAAAATTACCCAAGCCTGGTATTGTTTTGCTCTCAGCCTGCGTCACCATTTCTGAGCCTCCCTCACCCCCCTGGAATAGAACTACACCCTTGCATGCTGTTCACAGTCCCAGTGCAGGGCTTCTGTGGTCTGGCCTACCATGCAGCCAATGCGCTGTGTCTGCTGTCTCTCAGGATGACAATGGCCACCCGCTCCATCTGACCCATGTGTGCCATGTCCACATGAGTCAGTATTTCTATGTTACTGAAAAAAGAAAAAAGGATTTCTCCTCTCTGGTTCTCCTCACAGATCCACTTCTGTGGTCTCACTGGTTCAACCACACATCTCACAGATTCACTTAATTATTAATGCTCGACCAATAGCTCAGACTTATTACTAGCTATCTCTTACATTTCAATTAGCCTATATTTCTGTTTGTTTTTGCCTCATGGCTCAAGGCTTTTTACCTCTTTTTCTACACATCCTGCTTGTTCAGCAGCTAGCTGGCATCTCTCTTGACTCTGCCTTCCTCATCTGAGTTCTCAGTTTAATTGTACCACCTAACCTTATCCTACCTAGCTATTGGTCAAACAGCTTTTATTAGTAACCAATTAGAGGAATACATATTCACAGCGTACAGAAAGATCATCCCATAGCACATCCTTGCAAGGTGGTCTGTCTGGGAGTGGTGCCACAGACTTTTAAATTGTGAGTGGGTCTGTCCCTGAGGCTATAGCCTAGCCCTTAGTAAGAATCGAGCTCTTATGTGGGGTGGGGTGGGGGTCTGTCCTTCCATGTTGACAGAGGTTTCTATCCTGCCTGGTCCTGCAGCCATTCAGCACCAAAGAAACACACAGAGGTCTACATTAATCGTAAACTAATTGGCCTATTAGATCAGGCTTCTTATAACTCTTATAACTTATATTAGCCCAAATTCTTGTTTCTGTTGCCATGTGGCTTTGTACCTTTCATCAGTGAGGCATTCTCATCTTGCTTTCTCTGTGTCTGGGTGATGACTACAGACTGACCTTTCCTCTTCCCAGCATTCTCCTGTTCTTGTCACCCTGCCTCTACTTCCTGCCTGGCTACTGGCCAATCAGCATTTTATTAAAAATAATACAAGTGACCGGATAAAAGACCATTGTCCTGTAGCACTCTGTCCCCTTTTTAAAAGAAGAAAAAAACAACAACAAAAACTCTGAATCTAATATCCTTTGTTTAGCTTTTTGTCTAGACCATTATCCATAACAACTTGTAACCAACATTCTATACAAAGATATATATCCATAATCCATTTTGGGGGAGAATGTGGGCATAGTTTTCCAGGCTACTTCCTGCTGATTGGGGGTGCTGATAATCTTATGAGAACCTAAATAAAATTTAGAATTATGGTCAAGTCCTGGCTGGAATATTCTATGAGGCTTGATCATCTCAGCCAGCAGTCTTGAGGCTGTTCTGGATGTAGAACTCAGACAACTGGGCCATCTGATCCTATCAGAGATTTCTCAGGATGTCTTACTTGATCAAACTTTATTTTTCTTAGCCCAGAATGAATCCACAGCCTCTCATTTCCTGTGGAAACAAAA
>LOEQ01000407.1:751346-766352 GCA_001685075.1 Bramus lutescens | reverse complement strand
TCCTGTGGAAACAAAAGCAAAATCTGTTCTCCAAAGTAACATACCTTTTGACTTAAATTTTGAAGTCAAGGCATTTTCAATATATATATGTTGGATTAATCAGCAGCATTTATAATCAAATATCTTTTAGCAGCTTTTGCTCCTTCCTCAGCCATCAAACAAAGACAACACAGTAACATACTGTTTCCAGATTCTCTGTATATTCTCTATTTTTACACAGCTTTATTTTAAACTCTATTTCTTTTATTTTTATTTTTAATTTTTGGCTTTCTGAGAATAGGTTTCTCTGTGTATCTTTGGCTGTCCTGGCACACACTCTGTAGACCAGGTTGACCTTGAAATCACAGAGATTTGCCTGCCTCTGCCTCCCAAGTGCTGGGATTAAAGGTGTGTGCCACCACACCTAATTACTCTTTCTTTCTTTTATATTTTAAGGACTTTATCCTTTTTCTTTTCTCTCCCAAGCCTATGTTTATTTATTCAATACTGTGACCCATTTAGAGGTCTTTTTTTTGTAATCTGAATCTGTCTTATTGTGTATCTGTAATTATTTTCTGTCCAGGAACACTTCTTAAAATGTTAAGTACTTCTTAAAATTCTAAGCAGTGGCATTGTTTAGGCAAACACAGCCTTGCCTGCTTGCTCCACCCAGTCCAACATGGTAGAAGTACATGCACTGCCTCTGCGAGCCATACATATTGTCCCAGTTCCAGTTATACAATGGGTCTATGTCATGCCATTAAGCAGTTTGTAACATGCTACTCATAAAGCCCATTTAAATGCTTGACCTCCTGAAAGAGCCAGAGTTCACATTAGCAGCATGGCCCAGGAAGCTGCAGTTTCAAAATTGTGTGGCTTTTTTCTGCCACCGCTGAATCAGGAAAACCTCTCTTAAAGGAGCCATGGCATTAAGCCATAATTGACTGTTTAGTCATTGTTGTTGTTGTTGTTTGCCTAGAATTCCTTCCCAAACTCTCTCAGGTTTTAAATCGATTTAGCTGTCCATGTTGGCACCATTTGTTGACAGAGGTTTCTGTCCTGCTCAGTCCCACAGCTGTTTAGCCCCAAAGAAACACATAATTAAATCTACATTAATTATAAACTGGTTGGCCTATTAGCTCAGGCTTCTTATAACTCTTATAACTTATATTAGCCCATAATTCTTGTCTGTGTTAGCCATGTGGCTTGGTACCTTTATCAGAGAGGCATTCTCAGCTTGCTTCCTCTGTGTCTGGGTGATGACTACACACTGACCTTTCCTCTTCCCAGCATTCTCCTGTTCTTGTTGCCCCACCTCTACTTCCTGCCTGGTCGCCCCACCTATACTTACTGCCTGACTACTGGCCAATCAGTGTTTTATTAAAAATAATACAATGACAGGATAAAAGACCATTGTCCCACAGCACTTCCAGGTTTGTTCTTCCTGGAATTCAAGGTGACTCTAGAGGAAAGGTTGGCTCTATGGCTTCAGCTGAAGGGCAGACATAAAATGAAGGCAGAGATGCCAGGCGTCCACCCTGCTTTACAATCCCTCATTGACCCAAGAGGACTTGGTGCTCTGTAGCAAGTGTAGATGATGTGTGTGTGTGTCTGTCTGTCTGTTTGTCTGTCTGTGTGTTCTGTGCACATGTGCTATGTCACTGCATGTGTAGAGATAGGGGATCACTTTTGAGGAGTCAATGTTTTCCTTCCTCCATGGGTTCTGAATCTGATGTGGGTCATCAGGCTTATATGGCAAGTGCCCATACACATTGGTCCATCTCATAGACCATCAGTGACTATTTCAGTCCAACAGCTAGCATTTCACAGACCTAAGTGGCTTACATAGCACAGGCATGTGTTGTCTCTACTAGTCATCTCTGGGCTTCTCAGAGTGAGCATGGTTTTGTGACGGCATTATAGAGGAGGAAACAAGGGACAGAAAAGTCAAGGGCCTTGCCCCTGGGTCCAGACCTGAGTTCTCTGTGAAGATCACCTTCACAGTCTCTGTCCTGAGAGGTCTAAGAAAAGTCATGCTCAAGTTAGAAACCGCATCAATGGCAAGGTCCCTGGAATCTGACAAGTCAGAAGTATGCCTTCCAGAGGAATTCCAACTTCCCACATTTACCTTGGTAAATTATATGAATATTTTTAAAGCATAAAAAAGAAAACAGGGTTGGAGATTCAGCTAGTGTAAGAGCACTCCCCCATCAAAGCTTTGCATTCTCTCCCTGTCACAGAAGGGTCGGGGGTAAAAGCAGGGTACAGGGACTCACCTATAATTCCAACTCTTGGAGACTGAGGCAGGAGGATTACCATGAGCTACCATCTGAAGGGTGAGTCCCATGCCTCACACAACAGGCTCGGGACTAACCTGTCATAGGTGTGCTGTGTGCAGCTCACTGATCTCAGTCGAGACACCTCTCTAATAGCAAGGAAACCGCTCCTGTTGCTGCCTCACCAGTGCTGACATTTGCAGATCTCTCCATCTTCAGACAGATGACGCACTCCTGTTTTCTATTTCCATCTCTGTGACCCCATGACCCTTGGCAGGAAAGTTGCCTGCAGTTATGACAATGAGAGGGCATGCTAGTTTGGCGTGTCCATGCCGCGGAGACGGAGCCCCAAGTCCACGCTGTCCTCACAGCAACGCCAGCCCTTCCTGGGGCTGTAATGAATGAACCAGTTGGAGCTGTCTCCACTAAAGTGAGATATTCTTCTTCTAGGCTAATGTTCTCTGCACCAGTTGGCAGAAATTTTTTCCCCCAAGATCAACCCATCTGCCACTTTTGCACCACAGTAACCTGGCAACTCACTGTCTAAGCTGTCCTTTCTCATCTTGACCTCTGGCTTTGGAATGCTGCCATTTAGTGATATCCATTTAAAGAATTGTCTGGCCACTTAGCTAAATTGAGATTTCCTTGCTGCTGTCATGTGGGCTTGGTTATTCCTGAAGAGTTGATGACAATCTTACCTTAATTCCTGGTGCATGCAGCCCATGGAGGCCACTAAAGATGTCTGCTTATTGCGCTTCTCCTTCAGGATGCTTGTGGACACTTGTTCTCCTTATCTCCACAGCCAAATCCCAGAAATCTAAAACTGAGAGCTCCTTCTTGGGTTAACATCAAGCCTGTGGGACTTGGTTTCTATTGGAAGGAAAATTGGCCAGCATCATGCAACATTTTGTTGCAAAGCTTTAAATCACCTGAACTGTAAAGGCACAGCAGGAGGAGCCTAGATTGTGTTCACTTGCTTTGATGTTTTGCACTCGTGTCTTATTTCCAGTGTGATAAATTGGCTGCGCCTATGGTGCAGTGATTCAGGCCTCACAGGGGACTGTTTTGTCTACTTAAAAAAAGAATCTCTGAAAGAACATTTATTTTCCTCCCTGAGAAACAATGTCACTGTTTATCAATATGTTGGAAATGTCTTAGCGAATTTTAAGATAAACTCTTCTTTGTGATAGTCTGAGCCCATTAACCTAAGAAATGACTTCATTTTCTACAGCAGCCAAGAGATCAAGAGTGACTTTAAAAGCAGCATTTTCCATATTGGCAGAGGAAATCATGTCTAGACTGCTTGCGTTGATTGACAGGAACTGTCCTTTATCCTTACTCAGTATGACTAACATCCTGTCCTCCAGAAATGGCCACAGCGGTTGATAAGGGGCCCCTATTTGACTGCTTCCCATTAAGTGTGTGCAGCACACACTTGACTTGAACGAGACAGGATTACACCTTCTGTCATTACTTCTAGGAAGATGAAACTTTTCAGATCTGGACTTGCTGTTATTTTCTTTAAAATTATCAAAAATATAACTTCTGCTCTAATAGCATTGGCTCTCTCAGGTCCCTGAATCCCCAGACTGGTTACTTATGCAAATAGCTGTGCTGTGTAATTAGAGAAAAGCATTTTAGTTAAATTGCCTTTCTGCACTGAGAACTCTATCTTAGACCAACCTTTGTAAGTAAATTGAACCTGCTGAGTTTGAAAATTAGACTACGAGGCACAAATGGGTACATTTCTTCAGTCGATGTTGTCTTTCTGCATCGATCTCAGATTAACTTGAAGCAACTGTTCGAAGTGGGAATCCGAGACAGCACCCTGTGCTCCACAGTGAGCCAGCATCCAGTGGTGGCTATTACTGCACACTCCACGGCTTAGCCCCGCAGACAGTCACCACCTTTAGCAAAATTGTATTACAAGAGAATGAAAATTTAAAGTTATTTTCCTTTAAAATCTTTTAAGATATAATCTTTATGTTATGTGGGGCTGGAGATTCAGCTCAGTTGGTAGAGTGCTTGGCTAGCATGCATGAGGCTCTGGGTTTGACCCCCAATACTATATAAACCAACTGTTCTGGTACAGCCCCGTAACCCCAGCACTTACAGAGTGGAGGCAGTTCTGATGAGAAAGATCTGGAAGCTAGAGATGTCTAGAACCATGCTACACCAGTATTCTGTACCACCCTATTCTTTGCCATGGTCACTTCTGAATTACCCAGGTATTTGATTTTAAGTCAAAAAAAAAAACCTTACATGGGATATGGATGGACTGGAAACACTTCAGCTGAAAGAGACAAAAATGCTTGCAAGGATAAAGGCTTATAAAAGTGTCTGTGAAAATATGCTTAAGGAACTGGGTTTCCTGAGGCTTGGGAAGGGGAGCCCAGGTGGATTTACTCCGTGTATTAAAGGGCATTCTGGGCATAATACAGACCGGTGTCTTGCTCTGCTAAGGACAGAGCCAACTGAAGCTCTTATACCATGTGGCAAGGGAGAATGTGTTATATAAAATAGGACCATAAGGGCTCTCCCTCTGGAGAAGCACAGCCAGAGTGGAGAGCACTCTATTCTCCTAGAGACAGGTTTTTAAAGGCTAGACGGTCCACAGGCATTTTATCTCCTGTCCTGACTGAAGGGAGGGGCTCCTGGTGGATGACCTTTAGAGGCGATAGAGGCGATATCTAGTCCTTGGAGTCTGTAGAATTATAGAAGGTCTTGAATCTGATTCTAGTGAATTCAAAAGGAAGCGAGCACCTGCTCCCAAGCCTTAATAAACCAAACTGCAAGGACACACACATTTTGTGCTCCTGATTTAACACCTGGAATCTCAGACATTCACGCAATCAGTTCTTTTGTAGTCTGTGATTGCAAACTACCAGTTATTGGTCTATCACAGCAGTTAAAAAAAAAGATATGACTTTTATGCCCAACATGTACAGTGCTTCTGTTAGTGGAGTGTTGCCATGGATACATTTGATCAAAACTTCACTATCAAAACTAAGAATATGGAAGTATTCCCTTGTGTTGAAAGGTAGGTCATTTATTTCATCTACTGTCATTGAACCCTTATAATAAACCAGGGCCTGCCTCATACATCTGCATGCAAAGATGAAGAAGGAACTCAGGATACTTTTGGGGGGGGGAGAATCATTCAGATCAGATGTCAACACTTATTATTAAGCTATAGTTTACCAAATAGAATAAAGAGGTTAGAATGAGCAGTAAAATGAGGGGGAATAATCGTCCCTAATAGCTCAACCAGGTGACCACTATTTAGCTAACGAGGTTTCAAACCAACATTATGAGTCAGTGTACCACCACCCTCACCTGCCCCTTTTACCTAAGTACACAAGTCCACGATGTGATTTAGTGGGTTTTGATTAAGTCCATTGAGTCAAAGCTGAGGGTCAGTGCCTTCAATGCCTTTGAAGGGAGCTGGGCCATTCCATTCCCTAGAAATGAGCAAGCTTTCAAATGTCAGGCTGGAAGGATGCCTTGACACAATTCATCCACACTAAGCAAGGCCTTCTTCTTTAGCCTGGCAGAGCCTTAAGTTAAAAGAAACCAAAAACTTGCCCTACCTTCTACTTGCTGGGACAAGTCCACATACAGTCTTTGGAGGTGACTGGACCTCCACTGGCTTCAGTTCCTGGGTCACAGTCATCTTCTGGGGTCATGATAGCACCTAATGGACTGAAACATGGAAAAAGCTCCATGCTTTGATGGCAGAGCTTATTAGGGTAAAGAGGTGAAGCCAAGATTCTCCCTTCTTTTTCTTCTGAGTCCACATTCCTGAATTCTGCCACCCATTCCCTCCTGGATCTCAATGATGATTGAAGTTTCTGTCCCCCTGATAACATAGCCATTCAGTCCCAAAGAAACATGCAAAAGAGTCTGTTAATTATAAGCTGTTTGGCCTATTAGCTCAGGCTTATTATTAACTAACTTTTACAACTTAAATTAGTCCATAATTCTTGTCTACATTTAGTCACATGGCTTGGTACCTTTTCTCGGTAAGGCTTTCTCATCTTGCTTCCTCTGCATCTAAGTTGAGACTGACGCTCTGCCTTTCCTCTTCCCAGAATTCTTAGTCTGGTTTCCCTGCCTATACTCCTGCCTGGCTACTGGCCAAGCATCATTTTATTAAACAAATATGCGTGACAAATCTTTACAGTGTATAAGAGCTTCATCCCACAGCAGCTTCACCTCCAGCAGTGATCCCTGACCGCCAGGCCTGCGAGAGACACACTGATTAGTCCCAACAGTGATAACTCATCTTCGATAAGTCAGACTTCCCACAGCTATCCTGCTAAGTTTCTTACAGATATCCTTGCATATTCTTCCAGTCCTTGAGATGCTTTAGGCTGTGTCTTGGAGCCTCTATCTTTGCATGTCCTATGGCTCCAGACATGAAAAATCTTATTTCCTCTTCCTACACCATGTCAGTGAAATTGCTTTCAAGATATATCAAAACCTTTCTTCATGCTATGCAAGTAGACATGATAACAGAGCAACCAATTATTCATCATGGTTAAAAGTCCAGATGAAAGATGAAGAAAAAGAATGATGCTGACCATCATAAATAGGCCAAGGACATCTTGACTTGCAAGGTAGGAAAAGAGCTTGGATACTAATGTCATCATCATTGTCAGAATTCCTAGCCATGGGTTGGAAAAGAATTCTCCCATCAGACACTGTAGAGAGGCTACCCTGTGGTGCCATGAATCGTCTTTCTAACCTTTCACGGGGGGAGGGGGGACAGCAAGTGCAGACTAGATTGCTTCTGCCTCTGCTCTGACTTTCACAGAAGACCACTGGCTCTCATAGCAGGTGCTGGGGTTGAGCCTAGTGGTAGAACCAAGCCTCAGGACCAGTAGCCCCACCTCCATCCCAGTTAGCTGACCTTCTACCACAGGAGGGCAGGTAATTAAAAGCATCTATCCCCTGGAGTCATTGCGGTTCTGAAAGATGGAGGGTAAACGCGTCAAGAAGCGACAGCAGAGCTCATCTAGAATCAAGCAGGTACTTGCGCCTAAGCTAGAGGAGCCTCCGAAAGAAGACAGAGCTAGACCAGCAACAAACTACTGTGTAAAAGACATGTGCACACCTTGTTCAAAAACCACGACCGTTTCTGAAATGACAGCCATAAATTAGCCAGTGCTGTGCGGGTCTGTGGTATGAGTACCCACCCATCCTACCCTCCTGGTAACAAGTCTACTGTAAACAATGCCCATGTCTGCCTGGATCCCATTTCCTTCCCCTACCAGGGACATCCATTCGAATTTCGAGTTCACCACTGCTGCTTGTCTCAAGCTGGAAGCTATGACACCCTCAACATCATGGATCCTTTACTTAATGTCCATTAACTGTCAATATATTGAGAAGGCCCTATGTCAGACATGGGCTTAATGTTTCATCCAATCTAACTCGGTGCTTACCACAAACACCCAGCATTTAAATGGAGAAAGATTGTCTTAAGGCAATGAAGCGACAATCCCCGGCTACATTTCCACTAAGCCATAGAGTTGGGTTTTATTCCAGATTCATCTGCTCCAGGATATCTGCCCATAACTGTCACATGTCCTTTCCAATTGTTTTCTCTGGGCAGATGCCTGGGCCAAGCAACCCCTTCACCATCATCCTGTCATTGGTAGCACCAGTACACACTGTATCAGGACTGTGAGTGTTTGGAGTCAGTGCCTGGATCCCAGCATCCCTAACAAGCTAGGCTTGAACACTCATCCAAGTAGTGCTGAAAAGCAGGGCAAGACTTTAGCCAACATGGCCCCATAGGGGAAAGAATAAAGGAAGAGTTCTAGCAATCCTTCATCCAGCTGCTAGGATGCTGGCATGAGGTTTAGACGTAAACAAGACCAAGAGGTCTGCATAACTACACAGTCCTGGTCAGGATATGGTCCCAGCAATCACTGACATCATTAGACTCCTGGTCTGTCCTGCAGATTGTCAGCACCCTGCAGCCTCTTCCCGGAAGACAAGCTCCCCCATCTGGCAGTCCCTGGGACTTCAGTTTTTCCCTTCCCTGCCATGGAATTCCCTCTGAGAGCCAAGGGGAGGGCACAGAAGTCTCTTGGGAATGTGTTCCTTCAGTCAGGATGATTTCAGGACTGTTGGCCATCTGTGAATGCCCAGTACCATAAGGGCTTTCCAGCCCCACGTTTCTGAGAGAGATTGGTATCGGCTCAGGGCCCCCCAAGACCAAGTTCTGAGAAGAACAAAGGAAATTGATTTGCTCCACAGGGACAGAGGGCAGGGAATAAAAGACAGACAGGAGATAGAGGATTAGGGAGTAGGGGTAGGGGACAAGGACTGCCTCTGGATAGACAGGAGACAGACATGGCACTTAGACAAATGGCGGCTTATAAAGATAGAAGGGGAAACCCCGTATTAGGATGACATGTTTCATTTTAATTGGGCGTGTTAATTAGGTGAGCCAGGGCTTTTGATTGCTGGACTTAAAGACATGGATAGCTAGACCCTGGTAGTCAGTCTCAGGAGGAGGAAGCAGCCATAGAAGGGAATAGATCTTGGTGGATGGCATAAGGAATGTGAGCTGACAGTTTAGCAAGGCAGAGGGAATGGGGTGGGCAAGGCCAGCCAGAGCCATGTGTGCCATGCTCGAGTCCCTTCAGTCTCTCCTTTCCCTCTTTCTGCCTGGCCTCACCGTTGAGGGAACTCGAGCTACCCCAACTCCACAGATCAACAGGCATGAACAGCTGACCTGGTTATGCCAGGTTTTTGCATGTGGAGAAGGATTCATTGGTAGATGTTGGTTTGGGGGATAAGAGGCAGAAAGCCTCTTGGGGATCAAGAACTTTGCCTGCTTCCTCCATTTTGTGAGAAGTGGTCCTTGACCATGGATTGCATCGACTCATAGAAACTGTCCCCTTGTGTTGTTTCTGTAGGCTCAAAAAGTTGTAAGTGTATAAGACATTGCAATGGATTAGTCTAACACAGACTCAGTGTTTCTCTGTCCTCAATAATGAGATGGGGACAGTCTAGTGCCTCTCTCAAGGGGTGAGGATCCAATAAATTACCCTATGTGGAAAACTTGATCAGAGCATGGCACAAGATGGGTGATCCTAGCAAGAATAATAACACATTCGGGAGCTGCTTGTGTGATCTGTGGGAAGCAGTTTGTAATACAACTCATGCCAGTGATGTCGTGGCTTAAGCATCACTGTCTCTGCCTTCTCACACACACCTCTGACAGGATGCCCAGGTGCAGGTGTATCGAATGACTATGTCCCTCGTCCACTCTCAGACATGATGTAAGGTAGAGCTATAGCCATGGCCTTACTTCTTTCCTGGCCCAGCCCTGTGCCTTCAGTTTATAGACCCATGTCAACCCACAAGACACCTCTGAGGAGCAAAGGAACAAATTCGAAATATCAGAAACCAGAAAGGACTACAAAGCCGAAGGGAAAAGACAGCTACAAATAAAGAGACTTGGGGCGAGCAGCAATGTGAACACTGGAACTGTGTTGGGGCGTGACTTCAGTGAGCCGCAGTGTGAACACTGGAACTGTGTTGGGGCGTGACTTCAGTGAGCCGCAGTGTGAACACTGGAACTGTGTTGGGGCGTGACTTCAGTGAGCCACAGTGTGAACACTGGAACTGTGTTGGGGCGTGACTCCTGAATCCTTCCAGCAGACTAACCACAAAAGATGGCTTTCTAGGAAGGAAATATTTGCCAGATGCATACTCAATAATGGACTGCTAGGCAGAATAAATAACCCATAAAAGCTAACAACTAGAAGATAAGCAATCAGATTTTAAAGAGGGCAAAGTCCTCACCAAAAATAGACAGGTATCAAACATCTATAATGATGATGCCATGTCGCTTGGCCACTACAAATCATGCCTGTTAACATGGCCAGACTCCAAAACACTGACAACATCAAATGCCAGTAAGGATACAGAGCCACAGGAACTCCCTTCAGTCATTGCCAAGCTGGCATAAAACCATAATCACTTTGGAGGACAGTTTGTTTCCTATTAAACTAACACCCATTCTCTTCATGGCTTTTACCAAAATTAGATGAAAACCCATTTCCACACGTCAGCCTTAACAGGGATATTTACAGCGGCCCTGTTTATAAATGTCAGAGCTGAGAGGCAACCAAGATGGTATCCGGCTGGTGACTGATAAATCATACTCCTGAACAATGAGTTCTCTTAAACCAGGAAGAAAAGAAAACTTTCCTCCCAATTCTTGGAACTCTGGCCCTGTGTTTACACTTAGTTCAATGTTGACGGTTTGGCCATAGACTGGTGATTTTCACAGTGAATTATGCCCAGGAACAGAGAGGTATTTATGAAAGATGCACAGAATGGAAGGAACTCCAATTCAGCGAATCTGAACTCTTGTTCATGTTCTGTATCTCTCCTGAGCATCCCAGGAAACTTGCAGCCAGGTGCACCAGGAACCATGTTTTCAGAACTCAACCGCAGGGACATATGTAATACACCAGAAGAGACATCCCAAGGTCTGACACCCACAGAAAAGCACCAGACCATGTCAGATATGAAGGCTGGGAACTTTAGCAAGCTGAGCTTTAGTCCTCAGGAATGTTGTACACCCTACAAAGAAACACACTCTTTGACTTTCAGTAAAATGCAGCCTTCACCAAACACATTTCCCGACTTGGTTTTGGTTCTTGGTTTGGTTTTTATTTTTGAGACAGGGTTTCTCCGTGTAGTCCTGGCTGTCTTGGAACTCACCCTCTAGACCAGGCTGGCCTCAAACTCAGAGATCCTACTGCCTCTAACCCCTGAGTGCTGAGATTAAAGGCATGTGCCACCACTGCCCAGCCACTTCCCTACTTTAAATAGCAATATGGGACAAGGGGATGTTTTTCCACGTGTCACAGACATATAAGAATAATGACAATGGCAGATGATGTGACCTTGGAGATGGGAGAGTAAGGAGGTGGCCATGTTCTAAGTTTTCAGTTGCTCAGGGAAAGTTCAAAACCCAAGTTGCATCTGTAATCTACCCATATTTAGATGGTGTCTTAGATTCTCTTGAAACACTATGTAGGACCAAAAGAAAAAAAAATCTATGTTTTTTCAGATCCTTTCTTCTCACAAGCTACCAGTTGTGATTATTGTGCCAGAATTTAACTGGAGAGATTTGCTTCTTCTAATTAACTAGTTGAATTCCACATACTAATAGTAAGTTGTAAGAGGGCACCAGGGCTTTTTGGACAGCAAAGAGAAAATTTTCCTCCATCCTCTTCCTCCTCCTCCTCAGCAAGATGTTTCTTGTTGCTTCTATGATATATAGATGTTCCATATCAAATCTCACTTGCAAACAGGATGGAGCTGATCAAGTTTCAAAAGAAGGAGCCCTAATGCTTGCTAAACTCTCTTGCCATGGTTTTAATGGTTCGAGGCAAGGTTATCTTTTTCAATGACGAAACATGTTCATTAGTTTTAGCAAGGACTTCTACCTCATTCTCAGGCTGGGGCCACCTGGGGGACAGCAGCAGGTCACTAACAGTCACCCGAACCTAAAGTTGTCTGTGCCACAGCAGAACACAGAGGTAGAGGCCACTGGGATACCAAAACCTAAATACTGTAGTCTCAAATTCCACATCAGTTCTTTTATCAGTCAAGCTTGTCGCTTGGCCACAGTGAATTTCACAGAGTGAATACAGGACAGTCTTGTGAGCCCTCAGAGCAGAGAGAACATCAAGTCTCACAGGACATTATTAACATTCACCGGAAGCTGTCCAGCTTGAGTTCCAAGCCAAGGACTGCACTCCCGCCCACTGCAGAATGAGGAATCGTGACAGGATTTTTGAGGAAGGAGGTGACATGACAAATGTGACAAACAAGGATGCTAATTATAAAAAGTAAAATGTTCTATTTGTTAATTGACATGATACATGGCATTGGAAGTATCTGAAGTCTGAATAACAATCCCCACGGTGAGCTTCATTTTCTATCAGCTCCATAATGAATAGATTAGAAATTGATTAACAATAACTTATCTTTTCCCCTTTGTACATTTAACCAGCCTAATAAGAGCTTTATAAATAACTAATGAAAAAAAAAGACAGTCTCAATACTTACAATGTGAATCCTCCCACCACAGAAAATTAGACCCATCTATTGAACAACAAATATCCCCTTATGGAAGCAAAGATTCCTTCTATCGGGCCACTTAATCAGACTTAGAAGCATAATTGCCATCATGCAATTTAAACAAAATATATTTAAGTATTTCTTTGAAAGGAAAACAGCTGTAGAACATCAGAAGTGAGCGTTTCTACTGGAGGCGGTTTGGGAACGCTAACCTTGGCAAACCCTGGGCCTCCTGCAGCTATTCATCCTTGCTGCTGTTTGTCCTGAACCTTGGCAGTGAGCAAAGCAAACCCTGGGCTCCTATTGTCTGCCTTTGACGAGGATTCTGTCAAATAGAAAGGATAATTTTCTAAATTGAGAAAGAAAGGGGAGAGCAACAGCTTAAAATTCTTTGTGTTTTGGGCTGCTCAGTCTCTGGGGAGGGAAAGCTAGAGGGTGGGCAGACACGGGTAGACCCGAGAATGACACAGAGTATCGACCGAGAGAGACAGAGTCAACCATCACTCCACAGTTACTTCCAGTTCTAAACTAAAGAGCAAGTGGGTTTCTTCCTAAGATGGTACTGTTGGCCATGGGTCTGTTTGAGGAGGGCTCTCTCTCTTTATGAGAATTAAAAGGGTATAACATTCTGAGAGCTTGTGTATGGACTACCCCCAGAAAGTTAAGTTACCTTTCATTTCTAGGCCAAATTTCCTGAGCTTTGTAACTAACCTGAGCCATTCTGGGAGTGGCAGAGAAGCTGACAGTGACCATTACAGAAGGCCACCAGCCAGCAATACCACTATGCCTGTGCATGGGGGCTGATCTCTGGCAATCATGTCATGTGACACTGCTCTTAGGGAGACATGAAAAAATATCTGCTCACCCCCATATAGAAAACCAACAACAGACCAAAGTAAGGGTGCTCCTGAAGTCCAATGTGGGGAATCAATGAGTCTCCCTGGGAATCCTTCCAGGAAGGAGAATGAGAGACCACTTACTAGAGGTGAAACCCTGGAGCTCCCTGCATAACTTGCAGGCAGCTCCACACTGGAGGGTGTCCTTTCCAGGGAGTTCAGCAAATCTTCCCCTCTCCCAGACTCTGCTGCTCTCTGCTTCCAGGAAGCTCAGCTTGTCTGAGAGCAGCCCTCATTTCTCATTTAGGTCTCTAGGCTGCTCTGAGCCTCTTCTGGGAAGATGAGCTTGTCTGAGAGCAGTGTCTCTCATTCCTCACACTACAGAGCAAGAAAGACTAGGTACAGAAAAGACAACTTGAAACCATTACATGCTGCTGGCATGACAGCCACTAAAGAGCCCATCCCCTGGGCAAACTTGTCCTCAGTAGTACCAGAACCACTGCCTACATGTGCCACCCAACACTTGAAACATGACCGATCCAATTTATAAATACAGAATGCAAGCCAGATTTCCCAGGCTTAGTTCAAAGAGGAAGATATAAAATATTTTGTTAATATTCTTGATACTGACTACATAGATGATAATTCTTTCTTTATTGGGATATGTGAACTGGAGTTCAGTGGTGGGGTTCACTCACCTGTGTCAAAGACTCTAAAGACTGAGTGAGTGCCTGATTAGAACCTTTGTGACCATGGAGAGATGGGATGTTGTAGGTTTGAAGCCAAATTATACCAAGCTACCCTGAATAGCTATTGATTTCTTGCTTCTGGGCTTGAGCTAACACCCATTCCTGTGACTATTAGGTAAATCCTTTCAAATGCACTGACATTGTAGCTTCTACCGACCCAGAGGCCAAGAATGTCATCAGATAGCAGCCAAGGCCTAGAGTAAGATTTCCCCTCTTTGCAGAAACTCACACATCTGATGGTTCTATTGGTGGAATTTTAGAACTACCTTGACTTATGACTTTCTTTGTTCTGTCTCTACAATAATGTCATTAAACTAGTACCACATCAGAGCATGGTAATTGGAATAACCTGAATCCACATGTCTGGGTCATGGGGGCTCATATTTCCATGTTCTTATGTCCCAGAAAAAACTCTTAGTCCCTTTGAGATGAGAGCTGTGGGTTTGTGTCAACAGATAAATAAACCTTAGTGTCAAAATGCATTTCTCCTTTTTGTTCACCTTATGGTGGACTAGAAATCACAAAGTCCCGTTTGAGGATCCGGCTATTTCTAAGGGATAGTGTGACTTCGGGAAGACCCAATGTAAATCAGTGTTCCGTACAGGGCAGGGCAGAGAAGGTCATGGAGGTCACAAGACCGAGAACAGATCTCAAAGGCCTTGACATTCTGTAGCAGGCTTGGACCTCACAAGTTCTCCTGAAGTCGGACCTTCTTCAAATGCATCCTAACTATTATGAGCACATGGCTGAAGCATCACCAGCCAGTGTCCTTGTAGGTGAGGTGAGCAACTGCATGCTAGTTCCAGTGTGGGAAATAAAATCAGATTAGCTATGTAGTGTTTTCATAGTGAGAGGACACTGAACTGTTCGGTGAATCCATGAATGAATGGACGAACCAATGGGCAAAGACACGGAAGCATCATTCCGTCTGGTGCCTCCCTACAAGCAGATTTCAAGTACTGAGTTCAAGGGTGAAAAAAATTTCACTGATCACTAAACTCTACAGGAATAGTTTCTTGGGGCTGTGTTTTGGCTTGGGGGGGCGGG
>LOEQ01000407.1:737336-751299 GCA_001685075.1 Bramus lutescens | reverse complement strand
CACTGTGCAAGCCAGACTGACGTCATGTGCACAGCCAGCCATGCCTTTGCCTCCTGGGCGCTTCATTGCAGGTGTTCGCTGCAGGTCTCCCACTCGTTTGTTTCTGTTTTGTTTGTTCAATGCAGAATCTAAGTTATACAAACCCCTCTCCTGAGACTCAGTCTCTAGTCACAAGGGCAGGAAAAAGGACCAACCAGGCTTCTCAGCTGTCAAGGACACCAAGTAATAGAACGGTTTGAGAAACTTGGGACAAATCCACAGGGCACCCCCTGAGATTTACAGGTTCTTGTGTCCCAGAACAAAGAATTGCACCAGAGACGTGCGGGTGGTGCGGGAAATGAGAACAGTGTGTATGAAGAAAGAGAACCCCACCCCCACCCCAGGCAGGGAGCAGACCAGAGAGCTGGGAAAGGTTAGACACTCTCTGGCTTTACGCCATAAGAACGGTGACCCTCCTGCGGTCCGTTACCAGACCTGCACCTTCTCCTACCTTTGTGTGTACACACTTACCGTTCGCCCTTACATATCGCCACAGTGCGGTGGGAGGGGCCGAAGGTTTCCCTGCCAGTGGATTCTTCCATACAATAATCTCAACACCTTTCCGATTTTCCTACCGCAACGACACTACGCACTTTTGAGACAGTTTTGAAATGAAACCAAGTATGGCAACTCCCCCTCCCACGTGGAGAGCAGTTGTGAATTGTCGTCTGCAGGGAGCCTGGGAGAGAGTGGACCAGATGTCACCGAGCCCTGATGCAGCGCATCGTCTCCGTGGCTTTCTGGGACACATCGCCTCCATAACCCGGATGGGTTTTTTGGTTTTTAATATTTTTTGCAAGTTTCCAAAATTCTTATGAAAGTTCAAAGCGTTCTGTTAATCTGATATAAAAATAAGTAGATGCTGCATTCGTAAGCACCCACTCAATCATAGTTTCAGTCTCTGTCTCCATGGTAGGAGGCATTTGCTTGGTAGGTGGATCCTCTAACATGCCAGAAGCAGTAGACGGAGCCCCGAGCCACTTGCTTCCCCAGGCTCCTGTCTCGTCTCTACCATTAGCCTGTGTGTTCTGCCTTCAGGCTGCCACTTCCTTAGCCACTCACAGATGGCGTCGTGAAGGAATGCTAATTGAGGGACTTGATTGCTGGCTTCCAACTAATCATCCTGATGGAAAATGTCTCCCCTGCAAAGGAGGACAGACCCACGTGTTCTCGCTTCTCTGCGCTGGCATACATCATTCTCCTTCACCACGGCCTACCAGATACAGAATCTGCCCACAGATGGGTTGTGGCATGGTGTTATCTGTCTCTTGGTCTAATCTGTCCCCTTCTTCATATTGCACGGTCGGATCACTCCACACTGGGTCCCCCTTAGTCATACTATCCGTGACTGTCTGTAAGTTGGACAAATGGATACATGTGCTGGCACGGTACCTTCTTCTAGAAGTAACAACACAGGGAAACAATAAAGTTGGTTCTAGCATTCAACTTCCTCGGTTCAAATCCCAGCTCTGGAACAATGTGATATTGGTAAATCACTTAATCACTCTGAGTGACAGTGCCAGCTTCATCTAGCAATTCTGATGGCTAAATGAATTATTAAATGTGAGGAACTAAAAGCATTTACAAAAGCAAGTATCTGCTCAGTAAATATTGCCTGACAATTATATAAGCCAGACAGCCTTGCAGGACATGGAAACAAGAATTCAGCATTGTCTTCTGCTGAAGTCTAATCTTGTAGCTAAAAACACAAGCCCCTCCCCCAGCCTCAGTGCCCAGAAAGCAGTGGGACCAGTACCTCTCAGAATTTAGAGGCAGCATGAGCTTGCCACTCACAGACGCCTGTGGGACCTCCCACATTCACTGCGTGTCAGTCATGGCTCCCCACATAGGTTTTCACGTTTTTATTCTTTGAGCCTTAAAGAAAATTGTACTTAGCCTCTACCCACTTAAGCTTGTCACTTTAAGACCATGATGTGGACGTCCTCCATTACCCCGCCCAGAGATGTGCCATCAGTCTGTCATGGATTTGCTGGCAAGGACATAGAGTGGGACTGTCATTCATGCAGATCCCTAAAGCGGCTTCCACTACATAGCAATGTCTAACTCACTTCTCAGCCACACAGAGGTATGGCAGCTAATACTTACTAAAGGTTTGCTCTAGACCAGTCTTGTACCAAGTTGTGTCTCACTTAATTCTCCCAGTGATTTTAAGGGAAAGCTAATATTTTGGCACTTTCTTTGAAGAAGAAGGAGGGGGTGTTAAAAAGTAACCTGAGCACACAAAGTAATATAAACAAATGGGAAAGCTGCCCTTTAACTTCTAGATGGTTAGCTCTGAGGTATACACACACATACACACACACACACATGCACATACACACATACATACACAAACACATACACACACTCATATACATACACATACACACATGTACACATACACATACATACACACATGTATACACACATACATACACAAACACATAACCTTCACATGCACACACGTACATGCACACGCAATGCACACATACACACGTGTACATACACACATGTGTACATGCACACACATACACACAGAAGTGCATGGACACACACACGTACATACACATACGCACATATACACGTATTCATACACATGCACGCGTGCGCAGAAACACACACATACACCAAAAACCAGATTTGCTCATATCTAGTAATCACAAATTTGGTAAACAGCTTCTCTTAAGATTTACCCGCATCCCCTATTATTGCAATCCCTGTCCACTGAGTACTAGAAACAACTAGAAATAGTGAGCCCACAACACTCAACCAAGTTTCTATAGTCAACCTAAAATGTGCTCCATTGAATCCTGACACAGAACTACAGAGAAAGCTTAGGGGAAATAAATACACAAGGGCTCCTTAGGAACTGCTCCTCTGACAGCAGAGCCACCCTCCCGCCCAAACATATAAAACTTTCTAAGAGGAAAAAAATCTTACAGTTTTCTAAAGCAACCAGCTAACTAACAGAGCATGTTCAAGCTTCAGTGATGAGATCCAAACATACTGGTTTCTAGCAGACATCTGCAGACCATGCCTAAGGACTCTGAGCAGAGTGTGGCCCCCGAAAGGAAGCAGTCCACAGCATGAGCCACAGCTCCAAGTCCTTCGTGCTCACTGGCCTCATTTCTGTCAGTTTGAGTCTTGTTCTTCAGCTCAACCAGAGGAGGCCAATGCTTGTGTCCTCATATTGTAATGACTAGCCCGCAGTCCTCTGGACGGTACATTAGGTTGGAAAGTTCTAATGCTACCTTCTTTCCGGGACTTCAAGCCCCTGCAGGAACAGATGGACAAGCAGAACCTAGCAGCTACAAGGGAATTGGATGCCCGGTTTAAAGTAATTGGAAGCAGTATGGCAGGAGCCATTGGAAGGCAAATGAATCCAGAACTTGAGGTTCACATAATCAGCAAGCAAAGAGCTGAGAGCTCCTGTGGAGAGGGAGTGAAGATTTCCATTCTGAGATGGCTTGGTTTCTAAAAGCTTCCCTCCCCTTAGCCAGTGAGTCAAGCCTTGACAATACAAGGAGGAAATTTACCAGGAGTGTCATAATAATGACAATCTAGAAATCTCTTCATCAATAATTCATGGCTTTGATCTCTAGGAGGTTAATAAAAAAATGTCTCCAGGTATAATAAATTGAATTATTATTATATAGCTCATTTGAAAAGAAAAGTCCTTATGGTGATACCACTCTGACTTTTTCCAGCGTGAATACTGCGACTTCACTGGCAAGGAGACTGAAGTACAAAAAGCATAAATACTATAAGTCCCATTAAGAAACGGAAGGAAGGGGAGAGGGCAGGCAAGAAATGGTGTATAAGAGATGAGCGTGCTCAGGCAGGTTTGAATTTCTGAGACCCCGTGGTGAGGAAGTTGAAGACCCCCATCTCCTGTCCTCTCATTTCTCATCTGCCAGCCCCCTTCCTTGAGATACGTCCTTCCAGTGCATCACACTGTAAGGCAGAGTTAACCTGTTCACTCTCTGGGATCCGTCTGGTTCCGGCCACCCCCATCCTCCTCACTGTCCAATGTGGCCAGTCATCTCCTCTCTGCTGATGTGTTCTTTCTGTTTTAACTGCCCCCACAGTCCTACCCTTCTCTACGCTCACTGTCAAGCTTAATTTCATCTGCAACTCTTGCTTGTCCCAAAGAAGAAAGACCACCAGCCCGAATCATCATACCCAAATTAATTAAAGCAAGCAATTAATTCAAGAAAGCTTTTTTTGTTCATGTACACAGGCTGTCTCTCCTTAAAAGCATTCAGCACTGGACATGGGGAAGATAAGGGTTTATTTTTATATATATAGCTCAGGGGTAGGGGTTTCCATTGCAGGATTTGGTGAACAAATTAGGTGGGGTTTCAGAACATAATGAGATGGTTACAACAAGGTAATCATAACAGCAGGTCATTATAATAACCTTTTGAAACACAGCCATGGTTGCCAGCTCGTGGAACAGGCAGTAAGTCCAGGGCCATTTGTAGACTGTCTCTCTTGCCTTCACGCACAGGTAGTGAAGACAAAGACCATATCATAGTCAGACACCGACCGGTTTTCCCATCCCTCCTCTCGGCAGATGTATAACTGAACGAACCGACTTCACAGCCCTACAATGTACTCTCCTCCTGTGGCAATGTGCTATGGGCTACAAACGGGTACTGTTGATTCTGAGGGGCATGGCTCACAGCTCTGCATTGTCCACGAGAGACTACATAGCCATTGCCACAACAGTACCTGTCTTCCCTTTCGTAGCCCTGGACCTGTCCCTTAAACTCAAGAGTCCCCAAACACCATGAAGATGGCCTGCCTCTCTTGCAAATTCTCTGCACACACTGATGTTTGTCGTGTAGCGTCTGAGCCTTCCTCACCTCACAAGCTTCCGGAAGGAGAGTCTATATCGTTATCCCAATCCAGCTCTGAAAAACCCTAGGAATGGGGCCTGGAGGAAGAGCTCTGTGGTTAAGAGCACTGGCTACTCTTGCAGAAAACTTAGGGTTCCTAGCACCCACATGACAGCCCACAGTCATCTGTAGGACCACTTCTGGGTCTTCTGAAGTCGTTTCTTTTGCCTCTCTAGGCATCAGGCATGCATGTGGCACACAGACATGCACATAGGCAAACTACGCGCACACACACACACAAAAAAGAGCAATAAATATTTAAAAGAAGAAAAAAATATAGGTTGATTAACAGTGCATAGTACAGTACCAATAGATAAATGTACAGCCCATGCTACTCTAGAGCTTTAAATTCATTTTAAATATGTCTGTAATATTATATAAATGCTAGGCTTCCACATTTAATCAAAGTCTTAATCATAATGAGCAGCATTTATGAAAGGGCAATTAACAGACTCCCAAAAGAACTGGAAATGGTAAATTGCTAATGGCCTCCCTAAGGTTTTGCTTTTTGCTCTGATAAATTAAGTAATTTAATAGCAGAGGCAGCATGAACCAGAAAGAGCACACGTTTCAAAGACGGCAGACTTACGTTATGATCTTGTGATCTAGGCTCGTGTCTCTGGATCAATGGCTTCTCTCCTTAGTGTCAGCTCGGCTCATCTGGCGTATGGAAATTCAAAGCGATGGCATTCATTATCCACGTGGCTAAGTTTCAAAACCCTGTGCTGGGCCAGTGAGATGGCTCAGCGGCTTGCCACTCAGCCTGGTGGCCTGAGTTCAGCTCCTAGAACTTACATAGCAGAAGGAGAAAACTGACCCCTGCAAGCTACCCTCTGGCCCTCTATCTGCCCACCATGAGACGTGCATGTATAAACACAGGTGTGCGCAATTTTCTTAAACCTTTGCTCTGTTTATTTAAAAAAAAAATAAGTTGGTGTATCTGTTTTAAAAAGAAAAGAAAAAAAAACAAATTTCTGAGAAGTATTTTGCCAAAAAGTAAATTCCTCTTCTAGATAATATTCGAGGTAACTTCTGCCTCTCAGTTTTCACAAAAGTGAAGTCTAAAACCTAGTAGAGAGGGCTTTGACTGTCTCTCACTAGCTAAGCTATATACATACGTGTACACATATATGTATGTATTTGTATGTATACTGCTGAGTAGTTAGTGTTACCCATATGCACACTACAGGGCTGAGCACTGCCTATAGTTCCTCCAGCAGGGGGGTATTGTGAGTACCCCTATACAGTATTTTTTTTCCCATGGGCTTGCAGAATGATTTAAAACCTAGTTACCTTATAAAGCAGTAGAATTGTTCATTGTATTCCAGTCCAGATGAAGCTTTTTCCCAGGATGCCTCTCTTCCTGGCATTTCCCTCATCTTTTGAAGTAAATCTACTAAACCATTTATTCTCTGTAAGTAGGAGCTGCATTGTTTGATGGGCCACATCTGTGTCTTAGTGCCACTATGGCAAAATACCTGAGACTTTATAAATATACTCATGATTCTGGAGGCTGGGAAGAACTAAGGTCTAGGACCCAGCAGGTCTGATTTCTGGTGGGGGCTGGACACTGTCTCCAAACGCCTTCTGCGAACTTATGACCGAAGAGCAAGAAAGCCTGCTCCCATCCTCCTTTGTACAAATGTGAATTCTTTTCCGGAGGTGACTTTATCACTTCCGAAATCCACGTCCTTAAATACTTTTCTGCTAGGACCAACTTGTAGCGTAGATTTTAGAGGACCACCATACCGCAAATCAGAACAGCTTCTTAACGTTCAGAGATACCGTCGCCCACCCCGAATCCTTTATCCCATCACTGGGGATTTGTATTCTCATTTGTGAGTAAATTACATCAGAAAGCCAGCCAAGCCCTGGCACTAGTGTTGTTAGCCATTCGTGCCCATCACTTGGTGCTGCTGTGGAGAAATGGATGCTAGAAGGCATGCCGGAGCAAGTGTGGATTGGGTGAAGGACACGTGGAAACAGGGCACAGACTTTATTTTGAAAAGAGAGCCTGTGGGGAAATCACAAGACCTGGCTGATGGAGACTACCTCCGCATTCATCACGGACCCTGCATGGTATGGCCAGGAAATAAGGGTTCTCCCTGCCTGCTGCTCCTAGCCTATCGCAAGAAATCCAATTTATTTCACGAAAGCACCTAAGGCATGCAGTCATTTGAATGACTGATTTGGTACATAATAAACTCCCAGAAAATATTAATAGATTTGTGATAGCCTACATTTTGATTTATTGAAAATGTCATCCCAGCCTCTGCCCATTTATTCTCAAAGCCAACAATGTGCTACAAGCACAGAATCTGCCAGGGTTGCCACAGGAGCTGATCAGTCCACCCCTCCCACACTTGTGAATCTGATGGAATTTTCCCTCCATCAGCCAAGGGAAAGAGTCAGTGAGAGCCCAGGAGAAGTCAGGCAGTGGCAGACCCAGGTGGTTCCAAAGCGCTGGTGATTGTTGAGTCTTGTCCCCCAGGGGATATTGGGGATGTCTGAGGACAGTTCTGGTTCTAACAGCTGAAAGCAATGCTGGCATCTAGTGGACAGAAGCCAAGAAGGTGGCTGAATATCTTACAGAGCAGGGCAAGCCTACCACAGAACATTGTCAGGCCTCAAAGGTCAGTGTCAAGTCAGGGAAACCAAGTCAAACTCCCTGCATGTAGCTGTCATTGCACCTGTACTCCAGCCTGCCGGGAAGAGGGAGTGAGGCTGCCCGTCTCACTGGGAGGAGGCATGAAGCTCATTACGCACCTCACAGCACTCGGGCGGCTGCAAAGCTCAGACGGCTGAGTTTGTAGGTTGTGCCACGCATTACATGCATCATCCAGCCCAGTTGTTACTTGTAATGATGTAAATAACAAGAACAAAGGCTTTCTTCGGCTTTGCGGACCCAGCTGGAGGTTGACAGTGTGTCTCCGCATTGGTGCAGGGCTGTAACACAAAGGTCAAATTTAGATCTTAAGAGATCGCCAACGTTGCTAAAATCAGAAGGTGCATTTATGCTAAAATTCTACGCCGGTCTTCTGTGTCACTCTCTATTCCAGAAGTGTATGCGTAGAAGAGGTCACATGAGCTGTAGACTAGTGAACTATTCATGGGCTGTTTGTTGGGACTCGAATGTGGATGTCACCTTCAGGATGTGATGTTTGAGCTGAGGCTACAATAGGGAATGGTTAAGGATCAGTGAATTCTGCGTACATTCCATGGGTCTGTGTGCTGAAAATTAATGCAGGTCATATTCTCCTGGCTATTACCCTTTCCCTAACCTTATAGACTAAGCCTGGGAAAGGTGCTGAGGCAAGCACCGTGGGGCTAATTAACACTCGGGCATGAGAAATCTCTCAACCACATTCAATCTTTCATGGATTTTGGGGGGGAAGAAAGAGGGAGGAGCCAAGACAGAGGCCTTTCAAACATTTGTATAATTGTTAACAAGTGCTTTGAATTGATTGTGGCTACAAAGCCGATTTAGTCAATTAACACATGACTTAAAAAATAGTTGCTTCTGTTTCCTATAGCCCTTGGCATCTCTGGATTAATCTCATTAGCAATATTGGGTATTTTTTAACCAAATTGTTAGTGGTTGTAAATCTAAACATACATTTGTCTGATGTACACACAGGACAGCTGAGTAGCCCATAAACCTCAAACTCCAGTGTCATCACAAGAAGTCAAATGTGATTACTTTCAAACCATAAGGGAAGCTAAGGGAGGACATGCAGTTCTGAATTCAACTGTAAAGATGCCGGGAAAGTCTATGGAAATTCTCAAAAACCATAAAATATAAATATCCCACAGTTAACCCAACACCTAAGCCAAAGACCTAGGTGTTCTAACTCTATTATGAGATGGCCTTTCACTTTAATGCTACATGGTTAGAGAAGTCCACTAGGAAACCCTCCCAATGATCCAATTAACTTTTGTACAAGAAGAAGACCCAGAAACAATGCCGGAACCATGCTCATTAGCCACATGCTGACCTCATGGTCAGAGAAAGCAGAATATTCAAAGTCAAATGCCTTATGAATCCACCTGACTTTGCAGAAACTAACAGAAGCGCAGAAAACATGCCCCGTGCTCTGCTGCTCACCCCATAGGCGGGGTGTTTGCACTCCATTTTCCCGAGTGTATCATATATAAGGAACTGGTATTGGAAGTCAGAGTGAAACTAAGTAGCTAGGACACAGTAGCTTACCTTTCCCCATCATGTATGCGGACATAGCAGCTCATGCTGGTAAAAACTGCTTTCTTGACCTAAGAGCAGGGGCAGGCCCACATTTTATAGAAAACTGGCACAGCCTACTAGCAAATACCCCTTAACTATTCAGTGAGAGTTATAAAGTGCTTAGGAAACACCTCGCCACCGAATTCGCAAACCATGAATACTTGAGGCTGGGTGTGCAGCTCAGCAATCGACATCCACAAGGTTCCATCTCCAGCATGGGGGCAAAAGAGGTGATATTTGAGCCACAAGACCTGCTGTTCATAATTTAATGTGAACTTTAGCTGGGGAAAATTGTCAGCCGCTGCCGGAAAAGCAGATCAACATTGCCAGCCAAGGCCCTGAGGAGTTCTGAGAGACCCCCTCCCCACTTAAGGAAAATGGGGTCTCAGGCTGCAGAAAAGGCTTCGGTCAGTGTGAAGTACAGCTGACGTCTGTTAAGAAAGTGTTTTCATCAAGCGTGAGCATTGAGTTGGGACTGGGGACGCACTGAAAGAGAGGACAGTGGGGTGCACCTGAGGAAGGGCTCAGGAAAGACTCCATTTCGGCATTCTAACAATACATATAGTTGATGGGTTTGGGAGTAAAATTATTCAAAAGATTTAAATGATTGAGCAAACATTTTCATGTGCTCAGTTTTACTGTAAAGAGTTTCCTTTAGTAAATAAGATTATACAGTAGGTCACAAAATGTCAGATGTGTATTTCCTGTATGTAGGTCAAAGGTGTTCTAGGTCAAAGGTGTCCTTCCTGTATGTAGGTCAAAGGTGGTGTAGGTCAAAGGTGTCCTTCCTGTATGTAGGTCAGATAGAAGTCAAGACGAGTGCTTCCCTGTGAACATGGTCCATAATCTTGCTTGTGAAATCTCAATAAAAGAGGTTATGGTCCTTTAATGGCAGTTTGGAAGTTCTTGGTAAGCAACTTAGATCGGATTCACAAGTGAGTCCCTCCTCACCCCCTTATTTATGTCTCACCACGCTGCCTCAATATGAGCTTGATATTTTGTGGCTTTGTTTTGTCTGAATAGTATCTAAACACAGGTAAGTTAACAGCTAGAGATGGGACGAAGCATCCCTTCAGAAACCCATTACCGCTGAGTCCACTCCTGGGAAGTCAGGGGTACTTGTACACTGTGCCACTCCCACCCCACAAACATTTGCCTCCACCCCCGCCCCACAAACATTTGCCACCAGCGCTGTAGGAATTTTCCAACATAATAACTAACAAAGTGGACCTTTTTCCTTTGTCGTCATCCTTCTCTCTTCCTCTCGCTTCAAAAAAATCTTACCCAGACAGAATTCTGATGGAAAGAGAAAAACAGCACAAGATTTTTGCTGAGTCACCAGTGTATTCGAAGAATCATCAATAAAATTAGAACACTAAGCTTTAATGGTGTCTTTTCTGATATCCAATTCATTGCCTATCTTCAAGTCACATGTCTTTTCATGACCCCCCCCCAATGACCTCTGTCACGAGAGCAGCTTCCCTAGAAGAGGTGAAAGGTAGGTGACAGACAGGAACGAGCGTTGACAGGAATTACCAAAGAAAAGCCTTGGAGCCCGGTGAACCTTTAAAATGATAGTTTCCATGCTCCTTAAAGTGGCTTTCAAGAGATGCGTATAAATTATTGCAACAACGGCACACAATGAATTAACTCAAAATGCTGCTCTTGACTTTATGCTCTGTGGTATATGGAGTCGAAGGGCAGTACTCCCGGCTGCTACTCACTGCCGCTCAATGTCTGCTGCCTCCCCTCAGGATTCCCTACTTAGCCATCGGATGCTCCTTCCATGCCTGGTTACCATGGTGAACGCTGCACCCTCAGCTTCTGTCTCCAGTAACCAGGAGGTTGTGAGCAAATTGCTCAGGAAACGATTTCTCTGATGCCGGTTGCTTATGGCGCCAAAATCAACAACCGCAGCCGTCTTTCTTTATGGATACTTCTGCACATGCAGAAGCCGGTACCACTGAGGACTGATGTTACTAATTCTACTTCTTGACAAAAGGAGTTAGTTCATTTAGTGTGTGACACATCTGCATCCAACCCTTCTCTTACCCTGTCAGGTGATTTCCCAGAGAGGACTCCATGTTCCCTAAGTCTTATCTGATTTCTGCATTGCACTTGGCTCTTCATTCCTTGAAGCCCCAGAGCCATGAAGCCGTAGAAGACTGGTGATAGCGTTGTTAACACCGCTAATATTAGCCAATCTTGGCATCTAACATTTTCTAACTGGTCTTAAACAAAACTGCATAAGCTCCAAGTTCCTGCATGGAAACCAAGGAAATTCAGAAGTATTTTCCAGAATTGTGATGGTTAAGAGGGAGGTGGGCTCAGCTTCATAGCTGTGTGGCACGTGCAGTCACACACTGAGTGCCCTCTGCCCCCAGGGTCCCCGTGAAGGTCGAAGCTCTGCAGCTGCCACCTCGCAATGCTGAATATGGGGGTTCTGTGTGGCCAGTGAGATGGCTCAGTGGGGAAGGGCACTGGAAATCAAGCCTGATAACTGTGCACACACACAGTAAATAAAAGAAAGTTCTGGTTTTTGTTTTCGTGGTTTCTTACATCATATTCCTCAAAGTGTGCATCCGGATAAGCTAGCAGACACTGCAGTGATAATCTACGCAGCGATTTGAATGAAGTCTCAGAGCCTTAACCCACCAAGTTTCTTCCTTGCTCACAGTCGGGCCCACTCCATACAGACATGAGCTATGTACACCAGGCTGAAGGAGGTTCACTCTGACCTCGGCTACCACACTCACTATGTCAAAGAGAAAGGCACAAAGACTTGAGTAACGGCCCGGGAGTGAGTGGCCACCTGTGCTTGCCGCTGTCTGACCCCACAGGGCATGGAAGGAACATTCCTACCCAATCAGGCAAGCATACAGCTGGAGGAGTTGGGGAATAGGCCCAAGCCCATGTCAACCCTGGAGTGGCCCGGGTCCATGTTGTATGTGACCCACTCCTTGGAGGGTATCACCTAAGATGTCTATTCTTCCTAAAGCAAATTTCCCAGCAGTGAGATAATGGACCTTTCAAAGGAAGTCTCACTTTTCTTATTTTCCAACAAGTTCAAGATCATCCTGACTGTCATCTTGCTCAGAGATGAGTGGCATGCTGGGAAAGACAGTGTCATTCCAGACTAGAGCCCTTCCTGGTCAAAGTGGGACACATAAGTTGTCCCTGGGGTTCCCTTCACACCACATCCTCAAAACCAAAAGCTCAGCTGCTCATTTTCTGCCTGGGAGGGGTAAATGGGAGGGTACCACACATCCGAACAAGAAGGAAGCGGGTAAAACTGCTGTGGCCAATAGCAACCCAGCACTTGTGTTGACACTCCATCTTTCTGGTGTTTTAAGGTTGCATATCTACACTTGTGTTGCAAAAATACTCTTAGCATTGTGATACACTTAAATTTCCCCATAATATTGAATTAAACGCTATGTTATAGGCGTATGTGTTAAATATGGTTACAGTAATTTATTTCAGAGGGCTTCCTTATGGGAAATAATCACAAAACAGTATAACACCCCCTAAGGATTCATTACTTTGCCTTTGAACCCCGGTTTCAGGCTCTAGGGGCAACCATTAAGCAGTTACTTACCCCAAACTACTTTTATACATTAACTGTGTGTTTTCCAGCTCTACCCACATTGTTGTAGTCAATGCATAGTTTCAATTCTGCCACCAACAGCATATTTCTATCACACACCACTCCTAGGCCCAGGGACCATTGTAGAGCAAGGGGTGGAAAGGTAATAAGAGCAACAGGTCAGCTAGGAACAGCACGAAACAGTGACGAACATGACAGGGCTGAACCCTCAGCTACTGGAGTTGCTCATGTAAAACCTGCACAAGATCGAATGAATCTCCAGCTCAGTGTCAGGGGGGCACAGGATCAAATGAATCTATAGCTCAGAGTGGAAAGGCACAAGATCACATGGATCTATGTCTCAGCATGGGGGGGGCACAAGATCAAATGCATCTGCAGCTCAGCATAGGGAGGGGTTCACCAGCCCCCACCCCTAAATGAGGAGCTCTGGACAGTTGACAGCTTCTAAGGAAAGAAGAGTCAGTGTTTTTCAAAGGGATGGCCCCTGATAGGTCAACCACGCTCCAGTGGATGGGCACACAGCTCAGGGCAGCTCAACACAACTCATGAGCAGCACAAACTGGACTCAATGAGTTCTTTTTTAAAATGGAAGACAAGACGTTAGTGGGTAGGGAGGTGAGGGTGGAGCTGGAAGGAGGCTGATCAAAACACATTGCAGTAAATTCTCAAAAAATATTATACTTTTAAACCATCAACTGTTCTATAGAGTTTCCTTTTATGAATAGATCATGATTTGTTTAATGAGCTACCCACACATAAAGATCTGAACATTTTTGCTGTAATAAGCGTGATAGTTTGAATGAAAATGGCCCCATAGGGTCATGGGAACTGGCACACTATTAGGAGGCGTGGCCTTGTGGAATAGGTGTGGTCTTGTTGGAGGAAGTGTATCACTGGGGGCAGGCTTTGAGATCTCAGAAGCTCAAGCCTAATGGCTCACTGTCTCTTCCTGCTGCCCGCAGATCCAGATGTAGAACTCTTAGCTCCTTCTCCAGTACCCTGCCTGCCTGTGTACTGCCATGCTACACACCATGATGATGATGAACTGAACCTTGATTAAAGATTTTCCTTTATAAGAGTTGCTGTAGCAGCAGGCTGCTTGTTCGTCCCAGCTGCCCAGAACCGAAATAATCACACAGAAACTGTATTATTTAAAACACTGCTTGGCCCATTAGC
>LOEQ01000407.1:701696-717113 GCA_001685075.1 Bramus lutescens | reverse complement strand
GTTAAAAGTGAATTTTAGGTTTTAGCAGTAGGAAGCCGTGGATTAAGCAGGTCGAAGAATTGAAGAACTCAGCCCCTCAGGGGTAAAGTGGTCAGTGAGCAGCAGTCCCTCTGGGAGTGAAAAAGAGCTTTGCTCAACTTCACAGGGGGACCTAACTGTCCTAGTGGCAGGTAAGGCGTTGCTATAGCAACAGCTCAGTGTGGGGTGAGGAGGAAAATGGGATTTAGAAAAGGATGTTTTCCTTCTCTTAGGTTCTTGCCTTAAAAGATCGTTTAGAAGCCGCCTACCCTGTACTAGATAAACAGAGGTCCTACTTAGCTGTAAGGGAGGAAAGAGCCTCTCTGTCCATGGGGCCAGCTGCTCCTGGACCCTAGGGGGCAGGGTGTCTTTGAAACAGAATTAGAAATGTTTTTCTGGAGGAGGGTGGCATTGTCCTTCCACCGGCATCCGGCAGGAAAATCGCTTGATGGATGGAATGAAACTCGAATTGAAGGAAACTCAAAGCCCGACTGCTCCGCAGCTGCCTCCCACGTGTGCCTCCCTCTCTCCGGCTCCCCATTCCCAGAGTAGGAGGGTGGGCGGCAATTAGATAAGGATGAATTGTCTCACTCGTGGAGAGCTTTAATTTGATAGCGAGGGAAGGCCTAATAAATCACTGGGAGGAAAGAGACTCCATTTGGTTTAAATTTCAAAGTACAGTTTAGGTTAACAAGGTTAAAAACAGATTGCCCTCAGAACAGGTATGAATCCCTCCCATGGCCCTCACACACCCAGACATCCTGTTTGCTCCATTCTTTTAAACAGACAGCTGACTTGGCTGTGCACTTGGCCTCCTCCACCTGCCGGCTGGGTAGGCCCCAGGCCTGGACCCCAGTCAGCTCCCCCAGTCTCCCCTGCTTCCCTCCTGTGGCCCCTGAATGAGAAAAGGAAATAAAGAAGGGAGGATATGGCTGCTCCTAGGTATGGTGGAGGAGAAAGTTTACTGTAAATATGAGGGTGAGCGTAGCCAGAGGCAGAGACGTCTGAGAGAGTCCAGGGTGGACATGACCAGTCTGAGCCAGATCATGTGAGGAGAAGGCGGAGAGGAAAGCCAGGAGACCAAGAGGCCAAAAGGACCAAAGGGTAAAAAGGACCAGTGTATTGAGAATGTCTGGATTATAGGGAAGAGAAGCTGTGCAGAGGGCAAACAGCCCCTGGCCTAGAAAGTTCAGGGTAGGAAGGTATATGCCCACAGGGAGAACCCTGGAACAGGTAGGGGCAGAGGGATGCTGGGAGAACCTGGAAGCCGGCTCGGCTTTGATATGTTAAGTAGGTACCTCAACCATTTGTCCTGGGTTTGAGACCTGACACCCCCAACCTCCTGGGGCCTGCATCAAGGCAGAGCCTCCAATCTGCGAGCNAAGAAGTGCCGCAGGAGCATAGACTCATCCTGCCCTGGCGCTCACACGCTCATGGCCCCGGCTACAGGGACACACTGTGCAGTACCAAGTACCAGGGTAGGTCGGCTTCTCCGGTGACACATCACCCCCTTCGCTACTCCGCAGGGAGAGTGGATGCCTCATGCCCAGGCTCCCAACTGGCCACTGAGATGTCCTCCAGGAAACTCTAAGATGTCCTGAAGGGAGTCTTCCATTGAACTGAAAAAAAGCAGGCTTTCCAGAGGTCTGATCTGTGGGGAAGGTGCCCTAAGGCCAGCTGCTCTGCCCAAGCCGTGCTGCTTGGATGCTGGATGGTCCCGTTCATTTTATCAGTGGCCACACAGCCTCCTGTTGAGCATCATGAAGGATGGACCTGTCTCCCCATCCTTCCCTGGTTGGTGTAGGTGAAGGCATGTGCACTCAGGCTTTGGTGAGATGGAAGGTGGGAGCCAAGGGTCCCGGGATGCTGGTGAATGTGTCACTCCCTGAAGGCAGTTTAGGCTCCCTTACATCTCAGAGTAAAACTTAGGCAGGTAGAAATAGTGCCAAGCATCCTAATTCAGAAGATCATAGGCTACATAAACGAAAATGCTGACTAGAGAGAGAGATGTGGGGTTTTTCTCATAAACTATTACCTTCGCAAAACAGGAAGAAGTCCATTCAACTGATAGCTTATACAGCTCTCTGGCCGAAACCCCAGGGAAGCTTTCTCCAAAGTAATCGGAAAGCAAAATAAATTACTTGTAAGGATCCTGCCCATACAATCTGTCAAGAATGTCCTTCCATCCATCACGGGAACAATGTCCCTCCCACACCATGGTAGCTCTTGTACAAAGCTCGCTCCCACTCTGAAGCCCTCCCTACCCGCAGACAGACAGAGCACAGTGAATTAGCCTCTCAGGAGGAATTCAGCCTTTCAGAGAACAACCTCACCACATCAATTAATATTTGCTGATTGAATGCCTGCTGCATAGGCCCCATTAACTGGGCTAGGGGCCTGAGGGAACTTGGCACTCGGCAGGCACTGAGGCAACAGGCTAGCCTAAACACACTGGTGGTGCGTGGAAATGGGGATGATGTCAGCGCGTTCAGTGACCTCAGGCATTCAAGAGGTCAGCACAGACACATGGGTTAAGTTGGTGGCTTGCTTGACTTGACTAAATGCCTGGCAGACTGTGTCTTAATGTGACTCGGAGAAGGTATCTTTGTAAAAGAGGATCATAGCCATTTCCTATATGGTAGAGATAACACGGCAGGAGTTACAATTCTCACCCAGGATTGAGCTCATCCTTAGGAAACTCAGTGAGACCCATCACCCAAGCCTTGTCTCAGGATAGGACTTCGAGGAGGGTGCTCTAAAGCCCTCCTCTGACCTGACATGTGTGTGACCAGATGCTCATGGTCCCCACTAACCTCCACATGATCATGATTTATCTTCATTGACTTAAAGTCCAATATATGCCTGTAGTCAGCTAATATGCTCGGACTCAGGGGCCAGGTAACTTCCATGGTCACAGGTCCCTGGTGCCTGCATCCATCATTCAGAGTCACAAGACTTTTACCCACAGCCAGGAGACGTCTGTTTAGTGCCCGAGCTGGAGATGTTTAGATAATGCAAAATGTTTACCTGCCCTCCCGTTCCCACTAGCCCTGTCAATTTCAGCTTCAGTGATAGTTATATCTGTAGGAGAAACATATTTATTTTTATTAATGCTAAAACTAATTAAATGATAAGGTTATTTTTATTATTTTTTTCAGTTTTAGGAATCTATCCCAGGACCTTGCACATGGCAAACTCGATACTACTGAATTATATCCCTAGTGCGTGAACATTTTATAAGACTAGTCATGTGTATAAATAGCAATTGTGGGGGTTTGAGTAGGAATGGCCTCGGAGGCGCATATATTTAAATGCTTAGTCACCAAGGAGGGACACTATTTGAAAGGATTAGAAGGATTAAGATGTGTGGCTTTGTTGAAGTGCATCACTGGTCGTGGCCTTTGATTTTTCGAAAGTCTGTGCCAAGCCTATAGTCTCTCTCTCAGCCTGCAGGTCAGAATGTAGCTCTTAGCAACTTGTCTGCAGCACACCTGCCTGCCGCCATGATCCCTGCCTTGGCCATAATGGACTAAGCCTCCGAAACTGTAAGCCAGCCCCAGTTAAATGCTTTCCTATACAGGAGCTGCCTTCGTCGTGATCCCTTCACAGCAACAGAACAGGGACTATGGCAGAGGGTTCACTCTGACTCCACACTGTCCCTTTATGGTGTATCACCTCTGTGGTGAGCTTTGGAAAGTCTCTGGTAGGTTCCTTCACTATGACACGACCAAGTGTGTAAAGTGATGAACTTTACCTTCAAGTGTGCATTGACTGCCATGCTTCTCAGTACCACAAAGCTCTGTGGCTTTGATTTACTCAATATTTGCCCCTTCCCTGACACTAGCCCTGGCACAACTGCATATAAGACCTTGGATATCAGACTACACTATTCCCTGAGTCTAATCCTTACTCATTTGCTTTTTCTTTTTTTTTTTTCCTGGTTTCTTTATTGAATTTTTTTCTCTTTCTTTTTTAATTTTTTTAATTTATTTATTTTTACTTAATGTGCTTTGGTGTTTTGCCTGCATGTGTGTCTATGTGAGAGAGTTGGAACTCCTCAACTGGAGTAACAGACCGTTGTGAGCTGCCGTGTGGGTGCTGTGAATTGAACTCAGGTCCTCTGGAAAAGCAGCCAGTGCTCTTAACCGCTGAGCCATCTCTCCAACCTCAAAAAAAAAGTTTTCATGCGATACATTTTTATCATGTTCTCCCCTCTCACGATTCCTTCCAGATCATCCCCACATCCCTACCACCCAATCTGATCTCTCTCTCTCTTTCTCTCTCTCTCTCTCTCTCTCTCTCCCTCTCTCTCCCTCCTTCTCTCTCTCCCTCTCTCTCTCCTTCTCTCTCTCCCTCTCTCTCTCCCTCTCTCTCTCCCTCCCTCTCTCTCTCTCTGATCTCTCTCTCACCAAAAAAAACACAAAAACAGAAATAAAAATAAATAAACAAAAGAACAAAAAGATTTTTAAAAATGCCCAAACAAAGTAAAATGAGACAAAATGTCTACAAAAGTACCATTAGGTTTTGGTTTTTTGGCTTTTGTTTGTTTGTGTTTTAGGTTGTTGTTGTTTGTAGTTTTTTCTCTCTTGTACAACTACTCCTAGGCATGGACCTGGCCCTGAAGTGTGTTTACTATTCCCAATGACACTCCACTGGAGAAAACCGACTTTTCCTTTTGCCAGTGGGTGTCAACTACAGATCGCCCTAGAGGAGCAAGCTCATGTCCATGTCCCCCTCCCCGTGCTGGGGCCCCATCTGACTTGAACCTGTGCAGGCCCTGTGCATGCTGCTAGTCTCTGTAAGTTCATACGTTCCCCACTCCTGTGGTATCTGGAAGAAAATGTCGTGTTGGAGTCACGGTCACCTCTGGCTCTCAGAACCTTTCTGCCACTCCTTCCACATAGGTCGCTGACCATTGAGGTGAGAGGTTTGATGAAGACATCCGATTTAGCCCTGAGTGCTCCAAGGTCTCTCACTCTGTCCGCAGTTGTAGGTCTGTCACTTGTTCTGTTAACTGTGGGCATTTGTTTTCCTTGAGAAGATCAGTCCCTCAAAGTTCCAATGTCACCCTCTATGAGAGAGAGAATAGTATCAGCCTGCTATGAAGAAAGACACTGGCAACAAGTGAGATGTGGCTTCTATTAAAGGGATCACAGAGACTTAGACAAGCATTCTATTTACTTTTTGTGTCCATGATTGAAGGGGAGAGAACTCCCCTATCCACTTCTCACATGCTCTCTGTATGTTTGTCTCTGTGGTCGCCATGGCAGCAGATGTCTCAACAAGCAGAATGGGTATCAATCGATAGGCATTGATGACCAGCTAGGGAATCCAGGTCCCTCAGACCAAGCCCATGGAAGCCACCCATGTTCCAGGCCACCACCTCCCTGGGGGTGAAGCAACCCACCCCCATGAGTGCATAGCCTGGACCTTAGCATTCTGTTCAACACCCCAACTGTCCTCTGTGGGAGACATAGCACCTTTTGAGGCACCCACAAGAAGTGTAGGATTTTTTTAAGTCACACCGAGAAAAGGCTTTGAATAAAGGCCATTTGTGATTATCCCTCAAGTGAACCTTCTTCCCTCCTGTGGACTGTAATAGTATCTTAAACTCAGCCTTTAAAAAGGAGTACTTTATGCCTATTTCACGGTGTATTTCTTCTGCTAATCATTTCATGTTTTTACTTATCGTGGAAGATAGAAAGGCCCTTCAATGACTCCGTTCTGGATTTTGAAGTGGAGAAATAATTCTCCTCCAATTTGAGAGAAATTGAAGTTTACTTAAAGATGATTAAAAATCCTTCTGACAGACGTTGAAAAGGTCTCTCTCTTTCCGAATGCTGTAATTTTAAATAATTCAGAGCTAGCTCAGCACATGTATGTTTATTAAAGTCAGAATGAAAATAAAACTCATTAGCACGGCCGCATCACCTCACTGAGCTCCCTGTGATGAACATCCCCGTAGGTTCCACCACTCAGATCAGAAATGCACGGGTTCAGATTCCTGGCTGACGGCTCCACTGGGGCTGCCTGCTCGGCACACTGCATGGAACCGTGACGTCTTTCCTCAACTTCCCTTGGTGTCCATTCCTCCAGGGTAGAATCCTCATCAACAGTGAGACTCTCTTCTCTGAGACCAGGAGCAACAGCCCAAGAAGCACTCGATGTAGAGCACTGGCTAAACAGCCCTTGGGTTGAGGCTACAGGCAACCTTGGCCCTTCTCTGGGGACCCCTGAAGCTTTAGGATTTTAAGGCTACAGAATCCGATCCAAGGTCAGCGCACTTAACTGGAGAAATGGCCTCCCAGAGCCCAGACTCTCCCCAAAACTCACACATAAATAAAATTAGCAAAATATGTGAGTGCTCACTTAAGATTGCCAGCCAAACTCATGAACTGAGACAGGGCAGTGCTATCCTTTAAAGTGGATCTTGAGGACTCAGCCTGATGATTCTCTTGAGGAAGTCAGACTGACTTCCTGACACTGGTCTGCCCAGCTCATCCGGCCTCTTCCGATTCCTTGCTGTGCTGCTCTCTCCTGTCTGCACAGCACAGACCCCTTCTCCCACGTTTGACTAACCCCCCAGAACCTGTGATGCTGTTTAGTTAGTTGAGATGAAGAATCGCTGTACAATGTTTTCGGTTCAAAACATTTTGTTGGGAAAAATCCTATGTTTCCCAGTGAGGTTTCACAAACACCATGCATCCCATTTCCCTCAGCGTTTCAACTGACATTTTGTCTTAAACGTTCTAGGGATGCCCTTGGCTTCGGTCTCTTATCACATTAGCCTCCTGTTTGTATTCCATGAGATACCAGTCTTTAACATTCTGGAAGACCAATGAAGAATATACAGAAAAACTAGGGTCCATTGCACTCCCTCAACCTCAGTGTGGAATGAAGTTAGGGATCCATCAAGCGACCTTGGGAAAAGCTCCTGGGTTTCGAAAGAGCAGTTCAAATCAGAACAGTCTTGGAATGCATTTTGAAGAATTTTGAGTGCCTGACCCCTCTTCTCCAGTCTGAAACAGAAGGACGATTTCATTACTAACCACTCCCAAGACCCCTGGCATGGACTGAGTACCTAAGGCCATCCCTTTCCCAGTGGTTCTGTTTGCCTTGCATGCTTGCCGTGTAAGGGCAAGGGCTCTTCTTTGCACTGTAGGGTGTTTAGCGGGGCCTCTACCCTTTCTCCACCAGGTACCAGTACCACCACAAGTGGCAGTGAAAAATCTCTCCGGCCACCTGTAATCACACCTGTAATCCCAGCACTCAGAAGCCTGAGGTGGGAGGATCGCTGTGAATTCACAGCTAACATGAGCTACATGGTAAATTCCAGACCAGCCTGCTTTGTCATGTGGGACTCTGTCTCTGGACATTGTCAAGCATCCGCTCAGAAGGCAAAATTGCCCTCAGCTGAGAACAGCTGGTGTTCAAGGCAGGGTAGCAACCCAGATCCAAAGCTTTAGAATCCCAGCTCCGTTTGTGTACCTTTGACCTGGTCTCTGCACTAAGGAAGTCACTGTGATCACTAACCTATGTGATAGGGTAGGTTCCCATCCATTTTACAGAAGCCTAATGTTTCTCATCTGTTTTCTCATCTCCTGATTCTGAATGGCATTGGGCTGTGTGGTAAATTATGGAAATCGACATTTTCATCTCAAAATAGGTACACTACCAACCCTTCTGAACAAAGCAGTTGGGTTGAGAGTAGATTTACTGCTCTGAGATCTTGCCTTATCATCATAACAGGAGCAGGGCTAACTTCAGGTGGCACTTTGGACGTGGCCCTGGACAGCTACTCCCACACAGCTAATGGCACCCAGATAATTATAGACAGTCGCCTTCGGATAGTGAACATAGCTCTGGGTGACAGCACCCTTTCATTTATCTGCCCTATTTGCATTTCTGTGCCTCCTGCAGCTGACATTTGTGCTTTTTAATTTTGTATTTCCCAAGCACGTTTCCAATTGCTCTGGGCCACTGGAAAAACTCCTCCGCAGGCCAGGGAGCTCGAGGCCTCCCAGCCCCTCATTTCCTTCTTGTTTTTGGAGGAAGGCCAGTCGGTAGGAGACTCACATCTGCCACAGAGCCTGGGCATAATGAGTCATTGTTCTTCTGAGAAGTCATTGGCGTCAGCTTCCTCTCAGCTGTGACATTATAGGACCTTGTCTGCCTTTTCCTCCAGATTCCACCTGGGACCCGCTGCATTACGTTATTATGACAAGGGTCACCTTTCTTTTTCTCTCAGAAAGTGAGATTGACCTTCCTTCTGCTTCACAAAGAGACACAACTTGAAAGAAAAAAAATGAACAAGAAGAAAGTATCCAGCAATTTGCTGCCATAGCCTAACTCTGACAGAACTCAGGCCAAAAATACCAGCTTCACGATTTAGCTGTTGTGTTGAGCACATGCAGAATTGACCTTATTCGAGCCTAATAGGGCTTACACTTCTTAAGATAAACTCAATAGCCATGTCATCGACCCTGTGTTCTGTAAACATATACTAGTCAGAAGCTAGCGAGATGGCTCATTGCTCAAGAGCATGGAGTGCTCTTAAAAGAGACCCAAGTTCACTTCCCGGTACCTGTGTCATTCACAACCACCTGCAACTCTGGTTCCAGGGCACTGAATACCCCTGGCCACCTTGGGCACTTGCATGTACATCATGTACCTAAATTTAAATACACACATAATCTAAGACTGTATTAGTCAATAAAATAAGCATTGTTCACCTGCCAAGCTGGTGTACTGGTAGTACCACTAGAAATAACCACAGGCTTAATGACCCTGTGGGTATTTTTGTAGTATTTTTGCAAAATCTTAATTTTTTTAAAGTCGTCACTTACCTATTCTGTGTCCTTTTCTCTCTGTTTATACATGAACTGCATTTTGAAAATTGCCTGTTTCCCCTTGGTACATCATTATCCCCTCCGGTAGGAAACCTTCCACACGTATAGTCTGCCTTCTGCCCTGCGCACTGTGCAGACAAGTCAGTGTGGTTCTACAGGCAGCTAGTGGGAAAACACCCAGATGGCCCATTCCGTCGGCAAGCCAAGCTCCCCTGTCCCAGATGGGTGCGTGAGGCTGTTTGTCCCACCCCCTACACGTGTCTGTAGCATTTCTGACCTGGTGTACCTCAACAAACTCTTAATGGAGATGTACGGGAACTGCCTGTGGCTCAGGTCATAACCGTATCAACCATAACAAGAATAAACAGATTTTCACCAACCTGGTAGGCAGAACAACCTGCATACAGTAGGTAGCCTAGTATTCTGATTCAGGAAAAGGCATTACTGATTCTAATATCTGCTTAATGGCCGCTTTCAGAAGGTACTGTCTGATACATTATGCTTATTTCTACAGATATTCTAGGCCAAACTAGCTAAAGTTAATAGGTAGTTAGTAAACTGCTTGGCCAAGGTGTTAATTTACTTTACCAATCATTTCAGGACACTTTAATGTATGATGTCAGAATTAGACAATGCTAAGCTTTTGCATGGTACCAGCTGTCATGAAGTCACAACCTTATACCTTACCCGTGTTAAAGGTCAAGGACATCTTCCCTGGTTATCGACCAAGTTCAGGCCAGATGTCGCTTCTTCAGTGTAGACTCTCAGTGCTGTTTGGTGAATATTAGGAGCATGAGAACTGAGTTGTTGACCTATCACTCTAACAAGTCCTGCTGCCAGACTCCGATCCTTGTCACTGTGCCCAAGGATGATGTGTCTGAAGTTGATTAGCACGTCTAAGTTGGCATCGGGCAGAAGACACCTGGAGAGATAGGAAAGGCCAACTCAAGCTATGGAAATTGTTCTCACAAATAAAGACAGCATAAAACCCAAGGGTCCTGAGTGTCGAGATGCTTGCAGGTGTCCAGCCGGGCTCAGAGAGTCAGCTAGAGGAGGGGATGGGGTTAGAGCAGGAGTTTATTGGCCCCACATTCCCACAATGCCTGTGTTTCCCTCCCTTGTTTCCAAACCACAATTGTTCTGTATCTTGTACACACAAAGACACACGAGAAAACTTTCCATCAGCCCTGCCCAAGAATATCTGCAACCTCGAAAGAGTATTTCTCCCCAGTCTCTAAGAATTTTTGTAGAGAAAGGGCAAGCTGCTTCTAGAACATTGATGCCTCAAAGGGGTGCTCTCTGTTCCACCTGAGAGAATGAAATTCATATGTCGGCAGTGAGTACCAGCCCAACACCCTGCTTCTTACCCTCCCTCCGAGCTGAGGGTAAGAATATATCAGCACCCCACTGTAAGCATCATACACTTGGTAAGGAAAGGGAATTGTGGGGGAGCTTTCAAATGGATAGTGTTTTCTTGAAAAGAAATCTAGAAATAAAGAGATCTGCCTAAACAGGTAACATGTTTTATGGTTCATATGAATCCAAAGACCACTCCTAGCAAAGGAAAGAGAATGCTTAAAGACCTGATAGGTGCTTCCTGCAAAAGAGCTGAAAGGAGCCATCATATGGCCTTGACCTCATTGGACCTCTATGAGGCTCCACCTCCATCACAGTAAAAAGAGAATAATAACGCCTACAGCACATATCCAAAATTCAAATATTTTATTCTAGAAATTAGTATTTATGAATCCTGCTATTTGTTAAGCTCCTGGCATGAAGTTTAATACTCCATTTACAAACGACATTGACAAGACGCTCCCATTCCCTTCCCTTCTACCTTTGTGTGGGGACAGCTGTAAGTCAGCAGGATACATGAAAGAGGGTTTGATAAAAAAGTAGGGCACAGCCCTTCTGGGAAGATTGCGGAGCAGATGGGAGTGCAGCCATTTATGTATATCAAAAAGATTGCTCATAAAACGTTATCTCGTGACATCTTTTATACCGAAATGTTCTTTCTTCTGAAAGAAAGAAAACAACAGCAAATCCCCCCTCCATATTCTACCCAGTTTACCTTTATTACGTCCAGACCCACAAAATGTGTTTATTCTTTCCCCTCATGTCTGCCTTACCTGACCTGCTGGGTCGCATTAACCTACTTACTGGTGGAACAAAAATGCAGTTGGCCAAAGGTTACATTTCTTTGTCAGGAGCACGAGAGCGCAGAGAACCCTCGCCAGGCAAGCGCAGGCAAGCACGTTCATCAAACTACAGCCCAGAAGCTGGGCTTCTTCCCGGGCCTCCGAAGACACTCAGGCTGGGTTATCCAAACACTGCCCTGCCAGGCTCATAGTCTGACTTGGTTTGTTTTTAAAGCTGCACCTGAAATAGGAAGAAATGCCACCGAAGGAAAACTGGGAGATGGCTTCGTGGGTAAGAGTGCTCGCGGCTGTTAGCAGGAGGGCCTGAGTTTGGATTCCCTAGCACCAATTCTAGGTGTGGCCATGTGAACCTGTCCGTGTCCCTGGGGTGAATTGGAGACGGGGTGGTGGCCCGGGATCGCTGGATGCCAGCCTAGCCACGTAAGAGACAGCCCAGGTTCAGTGAGAAAGCTTGTCTCAAGAGAATAGTTCAGAGGGTATTAAAGCAAGATGCCTCCCTTCCTCTTCTGGCCTCCGCACCTGCACACACAGTACTCATGTACACACAGGTGCACGTGAGCGCTCACACACACACACACACACACACATACACACACACACACACACATCAGATACTGCTGGAAGTGCTTCATGCATTGTAAGAGCACCTGAAAGTTTTTATATTTGAAGCTGTGCCTTTCTTCCAAGGGCACAGTTCCCCTCCTGAACTTTCAGTTCCAACCTTTAAAAATAGCCAAAGGCATTTTGTAAATCCTCATTTCGAGATGCGAACAGCCAGGTTCTGGGAGATGAAATGTCCTGCTTGGTGACTACGCAGGTGCTCACATGAAGGCCCCACAATACGTGCATTCTAGAAGGGCCTATGGCATGACCACTTCTCTGTCTGAGTTAGAATATGCCCTGGCCTTGAGAGGTGTCACCTGGAGTCCTCCGTCCCAGTTCCTGCAGCCTTGATGGAACTGGATGAGAAGAATCTAAGGCAGACACAGAAAACCAGTGAATTCAGAGACACAGGCAGGCCAAAGCAGCTGCCCACACCCTCCCCAGAGGGCATTCTTAGCTCAGGACGATGGCAGAGGGAAAGGGTAGGCAGAGAAATTGAAGTAAGCCTCGCAGGCAGTCATCCCTTCTCCCTGTGATTTATGGCAGTGCCGAGCTGAAAAAGCAGACTAGCAAAACCCCCGAAGGACAATAACAAGCCCATGAAACACTTCCTGCAGGAGTGGTGCGCAGCCGCCTTCCACGGCTCCTTACACACCTCCGCACACACTCACGAAAGCTGTGTGCCACTTCGTTTGTTTTATGTTGATTTGTAATGGAAAAAAGTGAGACTTCTGGACTATTACAAATGTTGGTTTTAGAATAAAGGACACGATATGGCATTCTTCTAACAATGAAGTAGAATGTAAAGGTAGTAGGGATTTGTAGCCACATGAATAAACTCTTCTTTGGCAATAGAAGAAGTATATAGTACCAGACATTCCCCGTGTGTATTTTGTTCTGTTTTCCCAATCCCTAATAAACTATAGTTTCATGTTTAAAAGCCTTTTGTTAGTTACCTAGTATTTAACTCTGTGATAAGAAATAGTAAAAGGTTTTTTTATTTCTTAAAAGGCACAAGGCTCTAAATACTGATGATTTTCCCGATTAACTTGAAATTCCCAGCAGTCCATCACGACTTGGTGGAATGAGCCAGCAGTGCACACCTGCGACCCCAGCCCTTGGGAGGCCGAGGCGAAATTGAGGCCGTGAGGCTACAGGGGGAGACCCTGGTCTGAAAGAGGCTGGTGGGAATCAGTACTGATTTCTTTTTTGGTTTTGAATGTTGTTAGTGTCGGTACTGAAGAAGCACTTTTGTAGACATAGATGGCTATGCCTTCTTCCAGCAGACCCACCCGTTTCTTAACCTCCTTCGTAGACCTCTGTCAAAACACAGAGGCCAGCAGTTTCACAGTCCGTCCTGAAAGATGGAGCTACTTCCTAGTGAAACTTCCAGTGTTCGCCGGAATACACACCAGCTTATTTATTCATATTAAAAAAAAATAAATCGAGTTGCCAAGATGAATCAGTTAATGGTGGTACTTGCCACCAAGCCTGAGCACCCAAGTTCAGTACCCAGGACCCACAGGTAGGATGACAAAACCAACACCTCAAGTTGGCCTCTGACCTATACACACACACACAAAACACACACACACACACACTTACATACACACATCATATATAAATAATTTTACTTAGCCTAATTTTGTGTCATAAAGCACATAATGATCCATTATCAAAAATTATTTTTATTTCCCCATAACTTAAGAAACAAAACTTTAGACACACCGGTTTTTACCCATTAGTTTATAATTGCCAACATAGTGCTGGTGGCAATGTCTAAGTACGCATGAAGGGATTTATGTGCACTTCGCACATTTAAATTATACCTCTGTTTTATGAACATAGAAACATTCTAAGGGTTTGTTAAAAATCTAAATATACTTTCGCCAATCAGCTATTTCCTGGTAAGACATCTTGTTTGTACTTTAAACATAGCATGCATCGCACCTACACAGAAGCAGCTGTGCCACCCAACTTTGTGGGGAAAGGCAAAAGTTTTCCCAAACTCTCTCTTCATCAGTAAGGCAATCAGCAAGGCCAGACCAAGTAACTTTATTTACAGTCAAAGTAAATATGTTAGTGCATTTTGCCAAGGAACATTGAAAGTACCAGGAAAATCTAGATGTTCGCCAATGGGTCATGAAACTCAGTCTGGATCAAAACGAGTAGACTCCAATGCTAACTTAACCATTTGACAACTTTTCGAAATCAAGACTGACTCTCCCAGCCCTTGAACTTACTTTGGAACCCGGAAGTGTTGCTGAGATGAGGTTATTTCCGAAGACAGAGTGGCCTTCAGTAGGTGGTCTGTGTGTGTCTTGAATGCTGTCTGGTGTTTATCTACTGTGAATGATGAAATAGGAGACCTGTGTGATAATACAGCAAACTCTATTCCCGACCAAACTTTCTCTGCTTTTTTTTTAAAAAGAATATGAAATCCCAGTGTGGGTACAGAATACATGAAATATTCTAATTCAGCAGAGGTGGAAAATACCAAACACTTTATAATATGAAATACAAGCATTGACTGAACTTGGAATAAAAATTTCATGATGCAATTTAATAAAACAGATTTTAACTACCGTCTTAAATAATGCAGGCCAAATATGAAAGGAACCACATAAAACTTTTATCTGCTAATTTGATCCAATTTTAAATGTGAAAATTTGGTGGTCCCCAGAAATGTCAAAGTTACCTTTAAAAAAGCGAGCTGCTTTAAGGACTTGAAGTTTTGTTCTTTCTTTCCAGCTAACGATCTACCTGGATGTAAAGACTGAGACTAGCGAGTCACAGTGGACTAAGTTACAGGATGCGGAAAGCTGGTTCAGCATTTCTCAGCCATCCTCTCTGCCAGTCCTTGCCAGATTCTCGCCAGATTCTTCCCCCAGAGGGGTACGTTTATGGAGAGAAGTCAGGGGAGAGAGGAGGTGCTGCCATTAGACATAAACTGAGTCAATGTTACTACGTCATTTCTACTGCGCACTTTCTGATTTCAGTTCTGAAGGGGAGCAAAATTCTCCACTTTCGTACTTGCTCCACTCTGTGTGCAGCTTGCTAGGGCAGGAAGGTACCGCAGCTCTCAGGAGAGAGTGCCAATCCCGACCTAAAGGACACTTCCCCCAGATCAGATTTGGGGAATCTCCTCTTCGGTCCCCAGGAGAATTTTTTCACCCCCTTACTGAGGCTGAGGTGGGTGAAGCGTGGCTGTTGGTTTTGTGAAGAGAAAGGGCTAATTCTACAGGAAATGCTGGGGAAGGAAGCCCACTGAGGTAACACTGGGGTGAGGCTTGGGGAGTGGGTGCCCCGAGCGTCTCTGCCCGTGAATGTCTTTAGAAAGTGTCCCCATGCATTGCAGGGTCCACGGGTTTGAATGGCAGGTCTCCACTCCACTACCTCTGCAGCGCTGTCCACCACCTGCTCCAAATCAGCTGGTGTCGCTGTCTCTGGCTCGCTCAGCTCTGTGTCATGAATCCCTGGCCTCGTCTGGAAGGGACATTACCATCTTCCCATCCAGACCTTTGATTTCGGGGAACAGCTGTCCTTCTAGGTCAATTTAAGCCTTAAACAGTTGTGTCTAAACTTAGACTCTAGCAGCCATTCCCATTCCCCTCCACAGCTGAGTCCTCCCCTCCACAGCTGAGTCCTCCCCTTTACACCTGAATCCTCCCCTCCACAGCTGAGTCCTCCCCTCCACACCTGAGTCCTCACCTCCATACCTGAGTCCTCCCCTCTACACCTGAATCCTCCCCTCCACAGCTGAGTCCTCCCCTCCACACCTGAGTCCT
>LOEQ01000407.1:656256-668314 GCA_001685075.1 Bramus lutescens | reverse complement strand
AAAAAAAAAAAGGTGTTGGGATTAAAAGCATGTGCTTCCACTACTGGCATTTTTGGTCTTTTTGGTTTGTTTGTTTGTTTGAGAGCTGAGGACTGAACCCAGGGTCTTACTCTTGTCAGGCAAGTGCTCTACTACTGAGCTAAGTCCCCAACCCTTGTACATCTGTAACTCGTAAAGGGCATTTAGATCAGGTGGGATTGCACTTGCCTGTGAGCCCAGCACTTGGAAAGCTTAAGGAACCAATCTTGATTATGTACTGAATCCAAGCCCAAACTGTACTACAGGATAGCCTTGTCTTGGGAAAACTATATATTTTCATTTTTAAAAAGCAAATCAAAATGATATAGAAGTTGTTGATGATTGTGAGATCCCTCTCAAGAGACGTTAACGCGGGAAGGGCGAACTGTGTACATGGATGGTAGTTGCCTCCTTTCACATGGCTGACCTCTGCTTCAGAGGCCTGGAGAACAGTGTACACGTTCCGGGAGCAGGCAGCTATGAAGCCATGACTAACACGTGGGAAATGTCTGTGTGAAATGGCAACCTTCCACACCGCTGGTCAGAGGAAACCCCATGAGCCCATGTGGGAGTCACGCAGACCAGCAGTGAGTGTGGAACTGTGGGTGAGGGTTTGTCTTTTCCCAAATGCTTTCCCTCTTGAAACAGTTTCCGTAGGTGGATTTTTCTGTCCCGCCTGCCCGCTCCCAAATAACTACATGGAGACTCTTATTGATTAAGAAATCTTGGCCAACAGCTTAGGCTTGTTTTTAGTCAGCTCCTATAACTTAAATTAGCCCTTTTCTGCTCATCTAACTGCTGCCCCTAGGCTCCTTTACCTCATCGACGTACTGACCATACCACCCACTGTGCATCCCACAGCATCGCCTCATGACTCCGCCCTTCATCCCAGTGTACTCTCTGCCCTGAAAATCCTGCCTAGCTATTGGCCACTCAGCTTTTTATTAAATCAGTCCGAATCACAAATTTTCACAGTGTACAAAAAAAGATTGTTCCACAGCAAGCTTCAGCAACAGCAGAGTTTTTACACTGGTCCAAAATATCATCCCAAGGAGTTCTGTTGCTGGGTGTGATGGAGCATCCCAGCACTCTGGAAATGGATCTATAAAGGATAGCATCCCCTTAAGCAGGAAACAGTTATAATGAGTTGGTTTCAATGAGAATCTAAAAAGCATTCAGATAAATTGTGGTTATCGTTATTGCCTGAGAAAGAGTAGACGAGGAATTAAAAAATGAAGTCCCTTTTAGATATTTAAGAATAAAATATTTCTCACTACTAACTAAAAAAGAGGAAAGAATAACCCACCATCACTGAGTTCTGTGTGTGTCTGAGTATCCTCGTGGTTTGGAGTTCTGTGTATGTCTGAGTATCCTTGTGATTTGGAGTTTTGTGTGTATGTCAGTGTCTGCGTGGTTTGCCAAGACACTGGCAGAGATAAGAACTGTTTGTATACAGGATTTTATATCCCTGCAGGAAAAGACATTGTTTTGAGTGGTGGAGGCAGAGGCATCTAGGGGGTCTGTGATCTCACAGGAATGACTGAGTTATTATTTCACAGACCCCTCTAGATGTTAGTGATCACTGTGTCTTACTCAACTTTTTAAACGATTCCTGTTTTTTGTGGCACCCTGCAGCATCTCCGTGCGTAGTATTGGAACTGAATCCCTTTGCGTTTGCACAAACCCTTTGTTGAGTGTCTAGAATAATGTGATTAAAAATGCCCCAAATGCTTTCAAGATCAAATCAGATCTTCTAGAGCCATGGTCCTCAACCTTCCCAATGCTGTGACCCTTTGATGCGGTTCCTCATGTTGTGCTAATCCCCATCCACAAAGCTATTTTTGTTACCACTTCATGACTGTTATGAATTATAGTGTAAAATAGCTATTCCCCAATCGTCTTTGGTGACTCCTGTGGACCTCAAAGGGGTCATGACCCTCATGTTGAGAACACTGTTCTAGATAGTTCCTTAATGTACATAGAACAGACTCAACCCATTGACTGGAAAGAGCCCACTGTATGATGCAGCTACAGCGAAGTGATAGCCTTGGAATGGAAGAAAATTAACACATGAATTAATGTCACTGCCAGTATATTCACAGAATATTTTCTCCTCTCCATGCTGGACATGGCATGGCAGCTTTCATTTGTGTGTGTGTCCTCTTGGTTTTCTCTTTATAGCTGTTTTTCCACAGTACCAGTGAATTCAATGTCTTTGTGTCAAGAGAGGCCTATTTATTCTGACAAACTGATCAACCTCCAGGGTGTTCCTGCACCATGAAACTGATTTTATATCTCATCCCCTGGCTAATAAGATGTGAAATGCTTTTCCTGTCACGCCAAGAGATTCAGACTAGTTTCCCTCCAAAGTGGCGGCTGGAGTCACAGCCCACTCTTTCTGGCTGAGCTGACTGAGCCACCGTACAGAAAGAAGATTTCTACCAAGAAGAAAGGGAAACATAGGAGGCAACACTACCTTACTGCATCCAGGGTGACAAATAAATCATCAGGGAGTAGAGCCTGGCAGTGCTGGCGATCTAGAGACAGATGCATGCCCTTTCCCACCAACGTAAGGTTGTAAGCGAAGCTAGCATCCCATCACTCTGGAGGTCAGTCAGTCTTCTATGAGAAGTACGACACAAACATCCTGGACCCCAAATCTAGCATCTTCACATTTGAACATTTGAGCACTATCATGCCACCAGAAGAAAGTCCTGCACCTGACCCCATGTGATGGGACACAGTCAAAACACAAACAGGGGGCTGGAGAGATGGCTCAATGGCTAAGAGCACTGGCTGCTCTTCCAGAGGACCTGAATTCAATTTCCAGCACTCACATGGCAGTTCACAAAAGCCTATAATCCAGTACCAGGGAATCTGACATCCTCTTCAGGCTTCCACAGTCACCAGGCACATACGTAGTACACAGATACACATGCAAGCAAAATACCCAAACACATAAAATTTTAAAAATTAAAAAGGAACAGACATACTAAAAATGTTGTTTGTAATTTCCTTCTGGCTGTGTGGGTAAGGCATATACTAAATAAATTTCATGTATCAATTTGTGTTCAATCACCCAAATATTTCACTATCCACATATGTATACATATATTTATATGTGTGTGCATATATGTAATGTGTGACTATATATCGATATGTGTATATATGCATATGGGTATACTTGTTAATGTTTGTGATTATAGATGTGTGTATATATGCAACCATTCTGAAATCCGAAAAGTAATGCCAATTTTAAATTAAATCTGATCCCAAACATCTTGTGTTGAAGGATATTCAGACTACAGCTGAGGATTCTTGCTGCATGGACAAGGTCCTCTGAAAGCAGAGCATGTTGGGCTGGAGTTCTCATGAGTCCAAGAGAAACAGTTGATGCTCTTTTTTTAAACCAAGTTGGAGTTATCAGTGCCACTTGGTGTTGCTCTAGTTTTTCGGTTCAGATTCATCTTACCTTAATCAAAGCCATGACGAACGCCTGGCCGACTTCCTGGCTCGTGAGCTTGAGAGCTCCCAAGCCTCTGAAAGTCTTCTGAGAATTCTAGGCATTTGATGGCTTTTGTCTAGTCCCAGGTGTCAGGGGGATGACGACTCAGTAAGACACAGCGTGGAGTCAGTCTCAGCCACTGCAGCAGCCTCGGACATGGCAGCAAGGGGGAAACATGATGTGCCTTCTGGAGGGCCCGGGTTCCTTCTGGTTCCAGCTTCCTCTTTGTAACGTGAAGGGTTAGGGCAGCAGAGTCCTTGGGTGTCTTTGCCCCGTGATCACTGAGTGCTACCAGGAGCATCATCACTCAGTGAAAGGACCTGGTCCAAGGACTGGGATGGGGCTCTATGGTAACATGCTTGCTCACTTACCCAAGGCCCTGGTTTCATCCCCAGCATCACCAACAACAAAAGACCTATATTTGTTTCCCACGTTTGTTTCCTAAGACAGCTGAAGCCAACTATAGCCAGCTGGAAGCTGTAAACAACAGAAATCTGCTCTCCTTGTGGTTGCTTCTGGGGCCTCTCTCCTTGGCAGGCAAATGGTTCTTCTCATTGTATCCTCATGTGCTCGTTCCTCAGCCCATGTGTTCACGTTCAGATCTCTTCATATAGGACACAAAGACACTAACTGGTTAAAGCCATCCTAATGGCTCCTTTTACCCCACTCACATGTTAGAGGCTCCATGTCCAGATAGAGCCTCTTTCTAAAATACTGGGAGATAAAACTTCCCCTTCTGAGTCTAAGAGAATGAAGGGGACACACAAAGGGACACAGGCCAGCCCTAAACAGCCATTCCTTCTTTTTATAACAGGCTTTCAGTACAAAACTAAGTCCACTGACCACGTAAGTCTATCGTGTTTGGAAAACAAACTTGGAACAATCATTGAAGATGATCCTGGAACGAAGTCATTGTTCTGGCGCCAGGAGCGCCTCTTCCCAAGTCCCCTTCATCACTGCCTCCTCCAGCGGGCAGAGGACAGCAGGATTCATATTTGTTACCCCGGTGATGTGCACAGAAAACTAACAGTGGGCAGCTCCATCAAAATATAAGTTGATTCTACTTTGCAAACAGTATTTTGACATAGAAGCCAGAGAGACAAAATGCGGAATGCAGCCGAATATTCCTGACACGTGGTGTTCTCTTGCAGTTCGTCTTCTGCCGGGACTGTAAGGAAGCGTACCATGAAGGTGAATGTGACTCGCTGTTGGAAGCCTCAGGGGCCACCTCTCAGGTAAGAGTGATTTCTGCATCCTGCAAAGCAAGGCCCGGTGCTCTGGTAGGCAGCAGAAGTTAGTTCTGCTGTGAAGCTTTAAGCACAGACAGCCTTGGGCCTGGGCCTGAGCCTCTGGCTTTCCCAGGATTGATCTTCACTCCTAGAACACTGAGTAGCTTTCCCAATGGCCAGTCGGGATATATCCGTGATCCCTGATAGTTTTCCTCCCCGGTGAGTATGGAATAGGGATAAGGTACATCAGGGGAGACTGGGATAAGACAATTTAAGAGTATCTAAGCCAGAAAAGCCACTACTGCCCCTGCTTCCATTTTATTATTTAATGCCTTTGTTGGAGGTCTATCCAACCTGTGCCCCACAGGCTGCATGCACAACAAAGCTATGAATGCAGCTCAGTGCTGAATCATAAACTTGCTTAGACCATTAAGAGGGGTTTTTTGTTCTGTTTCTGTTTTTTTTTTAACTTTTTTATAGTTTGGGGGGAATGACTCAACTAAGCAGTTCTCAAAGCATGACAGAGTGTGTAAATGACATCTGTCACAACTTCAAAAAGTTGGATACATCTGAATATTACCCCTGTGTGTGGCATGCACAGATGTCCCTTGCCTTATGATGGATCCCAGATAAACCCACCAAGTCAAAACCGGTTTTAAAGACTCCTAACCTGCAGAACGTCCTAGCTCAGCCATGCAGCAAACACACAGTAGGGTCATTATTGCTACCCCTGTCTGGTGATCACAGGGACAAGTAGAAATTGCTACCACTGCCCAGAATCACCACAGAGGAGGAAACCATGTAGCAACTATGGAAGAGGCCAAAGTCCAGAGCCCAAGTACAGTTTCTACTGAGCATACATTGCTTTCGCACTGTCTCGAAGGACCGGAGCAGAAGCATGGTAATCAGAGGCCATCTGTGTCGAAGTCCTGTAACGGGCAAGGAAACAGCTGCATGATTTCATCAGTCTCACAGATATTTTACTCAACTGTGTATTTATCCTGATGGAGTAAAGATCACATTTCCTGAACCCCTTTCACTAATGAGCTGTACACAGCCTGGGGAGATGCAAATGTGCTTTCTTTTATTTATTAATTATGACCAATCAAATCTTAAAAGAGAAGAGTTAAGAACTTCAGCACAGTTGATAGATTTACTCATTAGTTTTCTCTATATATAGTTGTTGGCAAGGATTTAAACACCAAATCTTTGCAAATAAATATGCCATTTCATTGATAAGAACCTAATAAATAGACATGGAAACTTCAGAACATTTCAGTTTTATAGTCAAAACCATTAAAGATCTGGATAATCTTAAGTTAGTGCAAAGAGAGGTGTATCCCTGTAAGATATTGCGCAGCTGTGTTTACCCAATATTAGCATAACTAAATAACTAACTATAATTAGTGCCCTCGGGTCTTCTCATACAATCCCCCATTGTTGACCACCAACATATCAGGAGACTAGGGGTGAGCTGCCCTTTCCACAGCCAAGGAGGCAACTGTGCCTTCTGTTCCTTTACATCAGCTCAGGGGCGCTCAAGTTCAAGCTCACTGGGTACTGAAGGCAGGAAGAATAAGCCCTGGGACCCCTGCCTTGAGATCTTTGTAGCAGAGGATGATGAAGCAAGAGGCTCTGGGAAATGGGGATAATCAAGTAATCAAGCAATTTACATCCATCAGTACCACAGACATCAACCAAAGCTTCCAGATGAGAGATTCTATTTGAAGAGAAGGAACAACTTTACTTACCCTACACTGCCCTATAATCCCATTCATCCTTCAAGAGGGAGCAACCAACCTTGGTCATAACCTTAATATCTAAGCCATAAAAATGGAGAAAAGAGCATTAAAGATGACCTAAAGCTTATATGATCAGTGCCTAGGGAACTGTACCCATTATAATATCAGTGCGTATTAAATTGAACATCTGTATGGGTCAAGAAGCCTGCTAGGCTAGCTAGCAAAGGGTTAATGAATGCTTCCCTTTAGAGGATTAAGTCATGGGAGAGATCTAAAGAGAAATCAACAGTTACATTAACATACCTGCTGGCCAGCACCCAGCAAATCTGTAACTTTGTATAACACTTTCCTGGAAGTCATGGAGAGCGGTTCTGAGCTTGTCAAGAGGAGGCACTGGACTCTTGACCGTGGTCCTAAAGACCATTGCAGAAGAGAGCACTAGTGGGCAAAGGTACAAGCATCTCTCCCCCTGTTCTCCTGTATCCATTCCTGTATCCCCAAGCCCAATACAGAATAGGTGCATACACCTGGATAGATGTATGTTAAGCGCTGGTAGCATCATAACAAAAAGGTATTGTTTCATTCAACAAATATATACTAAACATGTGTAATAGATGAGGCATTATTCCAAGCCCCGTCAATAAAGGGCAAGATCCCTCTTTGGTAGCAGTTATGTGAGTCACTAGATACTGAAAGGTGGTACAGTCGGCATAAAGCTTTCAGTGAGTCATGACTAACGCCTGTCAGCCTTGATTCTAGAGCCTTCCTCTAGAGCTCGCTACCTCTAAACATGCCTCCTATGTCTAGCCCTGATCGTGGAGTCACCCTCCTGGTCCTCCTGTTTGAAACCAATGCAAACTACCCCACAACTTAAGCAAAACATGGCTGTTGTCCACTGTGGTGGTTTAAATGAAAAGGAAGCCTATAGGCTCATATATTTGCATGCTTAGCTGTTTGAGAAGGGTTGGGGGATGTGTCCTTGTTGAAGGAGGTATGTCACCAGAGTGGGCTTTGAGGTTTCAGACGCCCATGCCAGGCCTAGTGTCTCTGTCTCTCTCCTTGTTGCCTTTGGGTTCGGACGTAAAACTCTCAGCTGCTATCTGTTTGTCTACGTCCACACTCCCCACCATAATGATAATGGACTAAGCCGCTGAAACTGTAAGTCAACCACAGCTAAATGCTTTCTTCTGTAAGAGTTGCCTCAGCCACCGTGTCCCTTGACAGCAACAGGACAGCGACTAAGACACCCACTGCTGCCAGAGATAGAACTTGGAATCTCTGCTGTCACATTTGACTGAGTCCTGAATTCAGTCCCAAAAGAAGACCAGTCCAATGGAAGGGACCTGTGGTGGAGGGATAGGTCACAAGAACCAACATCAACACAGAGGACTGTATCAGCATTGGTGGGGCCACAACCACCCTAGGACAGAGGCAGACACTCCATAAACTGTTCTAGAACCATGGATGAATAAGGGGCCTTGGACAGCCATAGTCATGGAGAACCCAACATTGGGCCTAAATCAAGGAGGGAACATGATGGGACCTCTCAATTTCTCTCTTCCTCCTTCTCATTCTTGTGTTCTCAATGGCCACCCACAGCTGAAAGTTGTTGGGATCCTAAGGACAGAGTCCGTGAGAGCCACCCTCCCGGGGAAGAAGAGGGAAATGCAGGCAGACTAGCCTGTACATTCTTGATGGGCAACTCATCAAACCTCCATAGTTACTCTTGGCCATGGGAGGATGAACCAGACAAGCTATTTCAGCAAACCACAATGGCCAGTCCCCTTCGGCCACAGAATGAAGAGGGGTCTATTTTCAACAGAGCTGACTTGTTGCCCGTTGCCCACATTCAGTAAGAGGGTAGCCCCGGCAGCTTTGCTGGCCTGCAGTCCTGAAAAGGACGACACTCCACACAGAAGAATCAGGGCCTAACTGCAGCCCCGCCCCCTTGAAGCTGGTCTTCAAAGGTGTCTATCCAGATGCCGTCAATACTCACAAACGCCCTCACTACGCCTCTTCACATTCACCCTCCAGTTTAGTTCACTGAAAGCATTTTTTTCTGTGAGCCATTAACACCTGTGTTCTTCCCTTCATAGCTGATTGCTTTCTGTTTCTTGATATTGCATTCTCCGAAAGGGGAGCCCATTTTTCCTGGGGCCCAATGAGATTTTGCTATCTGTTAAACTGCCTGCCCCAAAACTTAATGCATTTTTTTGATTAATGCAATTTCTTAACAGCAAACTCAAACTTGGTTTTAAATTGGCTTTAAAGTATTGAACAAGCTGGGAGCTTGGGAGCCTGCAGCAGAAGATCAATCCCTCATGGTCAACAAGAGTCCAGTCCCACTCGCTCTTGCCTGGACTTGTTTCCTGGCTGCTCTGCTCCCCTCCACACTCTCCTCCGGACTAAACATTCTTACAAACCATAGAAACTGATCCATTTTCCCAGGGGGTCACAGTAGCCAATGGTACTATACTCTCCCTGGCTAACAGCGAGACAAGCTGAGTCTTTCCAACATTGTGTGACGCCACAAAGGAAACTGACCTCAGTGGCTCTGGTTCAACATAGTCATAGCTACATTGTCCATTAAAGCAAACCCATACTCAGAATAGGGGCAACTTCCTGTCGAGGTGGGATGGCTCCCCCTTCCAGGACATTGTTGGTTGGTGTCCTTGAGGGATGAAGCTGCCCTCAAGTCTTCACGGATGGCAGCTTGGGTGAAGAACAGTGGCATCAGCAGCATCACCCGCTGACTCCAAGTGGATGTCTGAGTAGCAGGAACAGGACAAGGCTCTCATCTTGCCACTGTGTGCCTCAGTGAAGCTCCTGGAATGGGACTGGCAGGACCAGTAATGAAGGCTGGCCGAGGCCAGATAGCTAGGTTCTCTCTGCTCCATTCGGGGAGCACCTGGGGTGCGCTGTCCTGTAAACATCGCGTGTGGCAGGTCATTCACATCTTGTGTCCTCTCGACTAGGTCTGCGTGCCCCTCCCTGCACATCCCTTGTCGACTCACTATCCATCTTGCAGGTTTTCCCTGTCCGTACCCTAACAAACCGACCAAGGTATGACCCTGCTTCTGAACCTGCATACACTCCAAACTCGATCTTTCCTTTCCGCACAAAGTGTAGACTAAACTTCTCTCTCTCCATTCAATGCATTAGCAAAACATCACCAACTGTCTGGTTCATAAAGAATATCGCTGCCTCAATGTTCCACCTCCCCAGGGTTCAGCGGGATGTCACCAGCTCTGTTTCACAAGTCCATCATTTTCAGTGGTGGGGCACAGTAGATCATTAATGGAATTCTCTTGCTGTCTCTCCATAAACTCCATATGATTTCTTTCCCCACCCCGGGCACCTCTAATCTCATAAGGTCCGCCTGTTTGGGGTACTCACAGCCCAGCCTGACCCTGCTACCAAGTCCTTGGCTGATCTGTGCCTACCCTCAGCCTCCAGGGCTCTGTCTCTACCAGTTATGACTCCATCTAGCAGGATGTATCCAACTTCATCCCTCTTTTTAAGTTTGCATCTTATGTCTATACTAGGTACCAGTTGTTGCCAAGATGATGCCCAGGGAAACAGCTTCTGAAGCCTAAAGAAACGTTTTGACACTTGGAAGTGTCTTGTGCTCTTTCTGGAACACTAGAAGTAAGGAAGGCAGCAGAAGTGAGCAAAGGTTATTGGTTATTGGCTCCAGAATAGCTCCTGTGGCCTAGGGCTATTTTGCAACAGAACAAATCTTTTCACACAGGCTAAGCGCTCTGTAAGCATGCCACCTAGAGTCTAGTGGTGTCTTCTGCACTTGTGTGTTAGAAACTACTGCAGGTGGTTGCCGCAGATGGCTCCAAGGACCTTCGGAGCTGGGAGCTCTCCCACACAGGTGCTCAGTAGGAGCCCAGCACCTCCTGCGTGCTAGTCAAACCCTCTGCCACTGAGTCCACCCCAGCCCCAGGCTCACGAAGAGTCACCTTGGCTTATAGCAAGGGGGCTAGAGGCAAGCTCTCCAGTGTGAGCCGCACACACAGGAGCGTGGCTTGACGGAAGCAGTCCTCTGTGACTGGGGACAATCCCGAACTGCATCTCAGCCCAGACCATCAGCCCCCAGGACTCCTGGAAACTGAGAAACCCTGGACCTCAGTCCTAAGGTGAGATGAGGCTACTCACGTGGGATGACAGAGACACACGGCAGCTTATGAATGCAGCAGAGAAGGCAGAGCCATGGTGGGCCTGAGGGGGGACCCCATAAAATGGAAAGGAACTAAGAGACGGGCTGAGAGAAGTGTGCACGTTAGGAGGATGTTCAGTTCTAACTTCACCAGAAGAGGAAACAGTAGAAGCAGGTTTGGGGGGGCGGGCAGCAGTTTCAGTGAGGACTTCTCCACAGAGGTGTCCAGAGGCAAGAACAGCAGATACAGAGCCTCTTGGAGGAGGGAGCGAGCGCTCCTGGAGTCAGTAACCAGAGTGTGAGGTTGTCTGTCTCCAAAGGGTTATCCTGTCCCCACCCCACTGAGTTCCCCCAGTCAAGAGAGTGTGAGTGACTTTTTCTATTCCTGTGATTTGGGGGTGTATTTACTGAGTCACTCATTGCTTAAATAAAACAGCTTTATTGATGCTATTCCTCCTGAGCCCTCCACTCTGGACACAGCCTAAGCAATGTACAGACAGAGCCGAATGGTGGTGATAGATCTCCATTACAGCTAGCGCATCCTCCTGGACCATCCCTCCATCTCGTCTATGGGAGCTAAATAAATGCTGAGAACACCACCAGACTCTCGGTGGTGCGTTTACAAAGCACTTAGCCAGCGTGAAAAGGTTTGCTCGGGAGCAGAAATGGCCCTAGGCTGGCCGTCAAAGGAAGCCGTTTGATTTCTTTCTCTTCCAGGCAAGTCACTCAAATGCTTACAGCGTTTTTCCTCTCTGCCACATGGGGCCAGTAAGATCTACCGAACTATATAAATAATGTAATGAGAAGCTACGTGAAGTGTTTTACAAGTCATAGAGTACCGCAAAATGATAAAACGGTGGGGCTTGGGTTGTTTAAGGCTGGATGCTAAAAATGTCAGGTACCACAGAGGGAAAATGGAAGATGCAATCGAAGGGCAAATAGAAGCATGTTGTATCCAGGCACACCCCTTCCTTTATAAACTACCTTGTCCTCGCTGTTCCGTCAGGACAGTAGAAAACAAGTCATAAATAATCTATTCTCCTAAATTGTAATAGAAAGAGCCACAGTAACAGAATAACGGAGACTAACTGATTTATGAAGAAAAAGGTTTAATTTTGTTGGTTTGGTTGGTTTTTCGTGACAGGGCTTCTCTTTGTAACAGCTCTGGCTGTCCTGGAACTCACTCTGTAGACCAGGCAGGTCTTTAGATCCTCCTGCCTCTGCCCTCCCGAGTGCTGGCATTAAAGGCATGAGTTACCATGACCGGTTTTAAAAAAGGGGGGGGTTATCGGCTCACGGTTCTAGAAGTCTAAGCATGCACCATCCTTCATCTGTTAGGCTTCTGATGAGGGCCTCATGGCAGTTCAGCTCCAGGTAGAAAGTGGAGGGCGAGCAGGCC
>LOEQ01000407.1:644773-655184 GCA_001685075.1 Bramus lutescens | reverse complement strand
CGCAGCTCTGCCACCACATCTTTCTCTGTGTCACCAGTTCAGCCCACTCTGCGAAAGTAAGAAAGTGTAGATGAAGAGAGGAGGCCTTTTCAGGCTTTTGTTGAAGCACCAGATGAAGAGCACAAGAGGGAGTCTCCCAGCTGCCTCCCAGAGGTGTGCCAGAAAAGGGCTGTTTACACCGGCCATGCACACCTTTGTGCAAATGATTGTGTTTGCACTAATCATGGAACCATCCCTTCTGTCCCAGTTACAAGTGTCTCTCTCCTGAGTCATCGGGGGAATGTCCCCCTCTGGTCTTGGGGGAAAGGTTACTGGTTCATTAAGAGTTCACCAAGGCTGCTGATGGCAAAAACTCCAGTGTCAAGTATTCGGAGCAGCTGTAACTGAGGCCACACGTCTGTGTGCTGCAGCAGCAGACAGTGGCAGTTTTTGTGTGCCTTCCTCCGTGAAGTGTTCAGAACAGAAGCGCTGGCTTAAAGGTATCCTACCCACCTCCGCAAGGGACAGTCCTCGCTCCAGGCAGCCAGCACACCAGGGAGCAGTCCAAAGCTGTCAGTTAAAAGTTAAATTGCCTCATCCTCCGTCACAGTTGCTTATTTGCAGAAAATAATAATCAGGCGTGTTTACAATATTAACTAGCTGTTATTATTAATAGTGATTATTTTGAACAATGCTCTAACATGCTTAGCAGCTGCCCACTGACCCATAAAGCAGCTCCGCCCCCTTCATCCCTTTTCCTGGGATGGTCTGACTAGAAAGAGAAACACTAAGCTCCCAGCAGGTCTGTGGTGGGGCTTTCTTCCACCTAGAGGTCTCAGTAACCCCTGAGATCATGCCTGGCTGAAACTGCCAGCCTTTGGGCCCTGCTTTCTTACCTGAGCTCCAGCCAGAGGTAGTTCCTTTCCAGACATCCTCCTCAAGACCCCGTCCTGAGGAAGACTTGGGAAAGCCTCTGGTGAAAACAGCTTCCCAAAAGGGGTTTGGACTCTAGAGAGTCTTAGCATCAGTAGTGAGGGGACACAGACACAGTTCCACACTGCCTCTGCCAGTAGCCCAAGGACTTCCCAAGACTGTTAGGGATCTCAACTCAAGTCAAAGCAGAATTTGTGGTTTTCAACACCAGAAAGAATTCCATGTAAAGTCAGTTTATGAAGACACGAACTTGGAGATTTTATTGAAGATATTTTCATATAGGCTTAAGCATGAGGGTTAAGAGGAGGGCGACGCTTAGTGGAAGAAAGTCAGACATGCCCGAGAGTGTGAGTGTGGGTTCTTCAAAGCAAAAGCACAGAGAGTAAGACCTCCTGAATGTGGTCACAGGCTCCTCAAGGGAGGGCAGCCATTCATTGTCTTAGTATTTGCCCCATGTACCAATTTGGTGGCTTTCAGGTTCTATCAGAAAGTGTCACAAAGAACCCCTTGATAAGTAAAGGAAGTGTGGTGGCTCCAGAAACACTTTGGATGGAACTGTAATCTGACAAGGCAGAATTAGGAACAGTGGGGCCTGCTCAGGAGATTAGCACGTGCCCTTCTCTGCCATGGGTTTCCTGGTGAGTGCCCTAGAAAAGGCACGGTTGTGACTGGGAAAGAGCGGTCATGAGCTGTCGGTGATTGTTCTGGGATTCTTGCTCCACCGCTCGTGAGGGGTCAACCAAATTCCAAGGTGAGGGGTTCCTTTCCCTTTCCCACATCCCCCAAAGTTTCCCTACCCCGTTAGGACCCTGTAGCTCACTAGCCAAAGTCCCTGTGTCAACCCATCACCTGAATCCCCAAGTCTCTCTGCTGTATTCTAGACTTCGTACACAGACTGTTAGAATAGCTCAGGCGTGGGGCAGATGTCTGGGAAAGAACGTCACCACTCATGTGGAAACTGGAGAAGAGATTTAGATGGGAGAAATGTGTTATGGGGTACACTGCAAGAGAACAGTAGCTGGACAGTAGAGTGTACCCCACACCAAGCAGGGCAGTCCAGACCAGCTGGTTTACCATTCTGGGAAGTTAACATGAACCTCTGTGCATGCAATGCCCAGGTATGAAGTCCTTGCTAGGTAGCTAAGAGTCATACAAATCAGGCTGTCCTGGTAAATCAAAGTTCAGTCCTGGTCCAAAGCTGGAGCCCCAGGCATCTGGATGCAAGTCCGTAATATTGGGGCTACTGCCCTCCAAGGCTAGCAGTTGGGGAGTCTTGGGCCAAACTTGTAAAACTTCCCTAATGCGGATGGGTTCCATTTCCTGGTTCTATTCCGTGGACTTCCCTTTACAAACACTGCACACAGTCACACACACCCCACTACTAAATACCACACACATCACAGACAAACATTGTACATACATGTTCTACCACACAAAGCACACCATATGTACACACCCCACATACTGTACAAAACATTTATACCATACCACATGCATCCTATATAACACAGATACACCTCACGAGCACACTTGGTCATAAATATGGAGGACTATGCTTACTTATGTCTTTCCACAATGTCAGGATGTGCTGAATAGCGGTAACTTCACAAGGTCCAGTGGCCTCGGTATCAGCAATTTACCAAATAACCCCACTTCCCTTGGTATTGTGGCAAAGCTGAGCACAGGCTCTTTCATTCCGATCTGAATGGCTAGCACTAACTGTCACCACACACTATAGCTGTATCTGTACATCTCTCAGACAGACACACGTATTTATACAGATGTGCTGGCTACAGAGCAGATGCCGAGGGTGAAGAAAGCTCCCAGAAGCAGGATGGTAGAGGTGCCGTTGAGTCTGTGTTGACAAGCCAGCGCAGAAGCAGCTGCCACGGCAGAATCAACCACTGTGCAGCCAGGGTTGAAATCAGAGACGTCAACATGAACTCAGCTGCCGAGGCCAAAGGGGAAGCGGCTGGATGGAGGCCCTGAGACGGGAAGAGAATTGGGCAGGGGGCAGTTGAGTAGGCAATGGGCATGAAGCTGAGCAGAAGGGCCAGGAGGAGTCCTCTGCTGGTCCACACTGGGTGTCAGGTGACAGGTTGGCGGGGGCCTTTATCACCAAGGCACCAGATGTCCATGGGTTTCAGGTGAGGGAGCCCCACCCTTTCCTTGGTCTGGCATGTCCAGTGAGTTCTTGGGGCCTGGGTTCCTTGATATGATTGCGATATCCCCATGAGCCTCTGCGGTCTCAATTCACCTTCATGAATGCATGGGTACCACCCTCCCTACTGCCTGGACTAACTCGCTTGCCAGTACTGCTGCATGAGCGGTACCAGATACATAGTGCCGTTTAAGTCCACCCAGGAGCGCAGTCACGCGGCGCCCTCTGAATGGACGCCAGAGCCGCTTGTAAAACATCTCTAGGACAAGATACAGTCTAAAAGAACCGCTGTTTCACATAGTATGGAGTAACTTACATAGGACACAACTGAGTACAATAACACCACACACTGCACACACATAAGTAATACATGTCACATGTGTACATACACATAACACACCTCACACCTGCCACACAGCTCAATGTACATACACAGACACACACACACAGAAAAGAGATTCCACTGAATAACATTGTGCCCTGGCATTGCCTTCAGCGTGGCAGCAGAGCACCTCTGGCCGCCAGAGGGCGCTAAATCCTTAGCAGTGTTCTCAACCTTCCTAACGCTGCAACCCTCAGTTCCTTATGTTGTGGTGGCCCCCAGCCGTAAAATTATCTTTGTTGCTACTTCATAACTGTAATTCTGCTGCTGTTATGAATCATATCCATCCCCACTGTGCACACACATGCACTTCCTTCCTAGGGTGGGTTCCCCTGGAGTTCTAGCCAATGAGCTGACTCGTCATGTGCCCTCTGGGAGCCACACTATGTATTCTGTGTGGGTCTGTGACAGTGCTGAGTCACAGGACGGTCCGCTCCTAGCAAGGTAATGTGAGTCCTTGCCCTACAGCTTGATGAGTAAGGACTATGCTACACTGGGGTGGGGGTGGGGTGGGGGCGCTTACCCTCGTCACAATGCTATTTCCCCAGGCCCAACTTACACTCCTGAGGAGGAACAGTGACACCCCCACCAAGCCTCTTGCTCCTCAAACCCCAGGGGCATCGTTTAAGGATTTTGCTTTCTGTACCCCACTGCATGCCCACTGCATGCAAACCTGGAGAGTGTGAGCATGCGCACCTGCGTTGTCTAAAAGCTCCCAGCTTTTAGAGACCCTTCCAGAAGGGTTGTAGCAATTGCATTAAGATATTGGTTCAGGATGCAAAGAAGAAATGTGTCCGTCTCTGTGCAAATTCCCCAGGTGTGCAGCACATACATGGGAACTTTCCCCAGTGTCATGTGACCATCAGCAGAGGTGTGGTCCCAAACTTCCTGTGGCTCCTCCTGGACCAGGGTGGGAAGGACAAAAATGGCTGTAATATGGGAGAGTAACCCTTCAGGACCTGTGTGACTTTTGCTCAAGAGAAAGGTAGGCTTGTGGTAGGTGCCACAGGACAACCAGAGAAGGTAAAGAAGAGGTGCTGATGGTGGCACCTAGGTCTATGCCTGTCCTGGAAGGTTTCTGAAGGTCAGGCCGAGTCAAGAGCCAAGAGATGGCAAGTAGCAGGAACACACATGGGCTGTCATTGCTCTAGCATCCCAGGAAGTAGGCAGATAAAACCTAGAGGCCAGGGTGAGTATCAGAACTTTCCATATTTGTGGCCCGAGAGAAACTCTATGTCCATCTAAAACTAGTATGAGCATCTACTTTGTTTCGTCAGTCAAAATCTTCTCAAGGTATTCTGTCTCAGCCAATAGGGTTTCTATGGCAGAGTGCCAGAGGCTGCATGGCTTACACACAACACAGATTTACCCCTCAGGGCTCCAGGGATTAGGGTCAGGCTCTAGACCAGCTGGGGTCTGGTGAGCACCCTCTGCCAGGTTGCCGTTCTCACATAATAGAAAGTGAGCAAGAGAGCTGCCTGGCTCCCCTCTAGGAGGGGACAAATCCCCACTCATAAGCGACACCTCAAAGGCCCCCCCCCAAACACCATCCTGCTGTGGATTCAGATTTCAATGCGGGCGTTTTGCAGGCAGCATCTATTAGGGAAGAAGTAACACCGTCAACCTGTGAAAGAGAAAACGCTAGAAGCTGCTCATGCCTTTCCTTCTCCCTCTCTTGTCCCAAGAGTCAGAACCTTCTTGGTCCTTCCGTTCCTCTGAGCCAACGGATACACCCAGTAACTCAGTAACTCAGTTCACACTAGCATGCAAATGGTCATCCAGGCATAGTCTGTTATTCTGTTTGCGCCATGCTAAAAAGAAGAGAGATGGCAGGTCCCCTTGCAGGGAAATCCTCAAGGGTACTTGGTTGACCTTCAAGTCACACTAGATCCTATGGATCCTAGGATCAGAAATCAGTATTTTAACGAAAAAAAGATATATTTTTCTTGGGTTTTTTTTTAGCACATTATTGTAATTTGGTAGTGCAGTCTCTGAGGCTGAGCACATACCCCTTGTCAGAGTAAACATTTTGTTCACCTGTCTTAATCTAACTATGCACAGTAAAGCCTGCACATGTGGGCACACACCCTAAGCCGGAGACTTCAATGCTGGGCGTTTCGTGCCAGGGAGTCATGCCAGGTAAGCACAGAGGCTCGGCAAAAGCCGGTTCATCTCCATATCTCTGAGGCTGATCAGCACCGCCCATGTTCCTACACACTGTGATTAGCTAAGTCAACGAGGATGCATGCAGACCTGAGTGCGGGGACGCCTATCTCAGGCAGATCCAAAGGCATGAGTGCTCATCCCTAAGCAACACGGGGAGATGCTTGAGGTGCCTGTGTTTGCTTTTTAATCGGCATGCAAAGCAGTGGGTTTCATCATAGCATTTTCCCACAGTCTGCTTTTTGATCCTTCGCCTCCCTCCGCCCCTCCCCCATCCTCGCTGCCCTGCCCCGCCCCTTTTCAGCCCAGCAGCTCCCTCTCTGCTGTCTTAGCGCCCTCCCTGCCCCTCAAGGCCTCTCTACAGCCCACACTCGTAGGCCGAGTCCTGAGTTCTTCTCCAGCCTGGTCCTTTTGGAATCCTTGTACCTCTTGTGTTTGAACATCTTTCTGTAGGCTCTGGAAATTCTCCCAAAACGTAATTGAATGCATTGTCTCTGCCTTTTGCTGTTGCCTCAGCCCCTTTGTCTACGCTTTGGACGCTTCGGTTTGGTCTCTGGAATGTGTCCTAGATTCCTCACACATTTTAGTCGCGTTCCTATTTTTTTCTTTCTATACACTTAGCTGTGTTACTGTCTGGACTCTCTCTCTCTCTCTCTTTGTCTCTCTCTGTCTCTCTCTGTCTCTCTCTCTCGGTCTTGTCTATTGACGATGCTTTGTTTATTTGATGGATTACTTCTTTCATTTCCAGAACTTTTATTTGGTATTTTATCAGTGTCTCAATCCCCTCCTGAATTTTTCTTCAACTGTGCTGGCTAGTTTTAGCTTAGCTCAACAGAAGCTAGAGTTATCTAAGAAGAGGAAATGGCAACCGAGAAAATGCCTCCCTAAGATTGGAGTGTCGGGAACTCCATGGGGGGTACTGTATTGATTAGTTATTGATGTATGATTAACGAATGAATAATGCTCCCACAGGGATCAGCACCACCCCTGGGCAGGTGATACTAGGTTCTATAAGAAAACAGGCTGCGCAAGCCATGAGGAGCAAAGCCAGTAAGCAGCTCCCTCCATGGCCTCTCGTAGTCGAGGACGGAGATCCAACCTACCCTGTTCGAGGTTTTGGCTTGGTTTGGGTTTTTTGAGACAGGGTTTCTCTGTGTAGCTCTAACTGTTGTAGAACTCAGTCTGTAGACCACACTGGCCTCAACCTCACAGAGATCCACCTGCCTCTGCCTCCCAGGTGCTGGGATTAAAGGCGTGCGCCACCACTGCCTGGCTTTGAGTTCTCGTCCTGACTTTCCTCAGTGATAGACTGTGATATGGAGCTGCGAGCTGACATTCCCACCCAAGCTGCTTTTGGTGTTTTATCACAGCAATAGAAATCCTAACCAAGACATCAGTGTTTTTAATTCTTCCTCCAAGTTGCTAAAGATTTCATCACTTTGGTGACTTCCTTGTCTGTGTCTGAATAGATGACCTTGCTTCATCTATCTGCTTATTGAGTTCTCCATATGGTCAATGATCCTTTTTAAAACTGTGAGCCAGGCATGGTGACACACACCTTTTGTCCCAAGGGAGACAGAAGCAGGCGGATATCTGAGTTCAAAGTCACCCTGGTCTACAAAGCAAGTTCCAGGACAACCAGGACTACACGGAGAAATCCTGTCTTGGAAAAAAAAAAAGTCAATTGATCAATCAATAAATAACCTGGGGGACCAGTGAGAGGGCTTGGCAGATAAAGGGGTTTGCCACCAACCTGAACCTTGGTTCAACCCTTAGAACCTCCGCTGTGACAAAGGAGAACTGCTTCCTGTGAGCTGTCCTGTGCCCTCCACACGTGTGCTGTGGCACACTCACATGCACACGTGCTACCGCTTCCGTGTCTGCGGTCATTGGGACCCTGTGGATGAGTCATTTTGGTCTCTTGATTATATTCTGGGTGTGCCTTGTGGTGGCTGTGTTCTCCAGTTTTAACTCCCTCTTCCCTTTCCCCACCCCTGTTTGTTTTCCATGTGAGTCCTCAGGAAGTTCCTTCATGAGGAATTTTGTTTCCTGCTACTTTGGGGAGAGTGTGTGTACCATGGTATCTGGCGGCCTCTCTGATGAGTCACCGGCAGTCCTGGGGTTGAATAGCAGGACGTTACTCTGTGAGTTCTACTTGTGCCCCAGTAATTTTCAGGCGCTGGCATTGGGGTGCAGACGATTGTAGCGTATAGATTTTCATTCATGTATTTATTTTAGAGCTAAGGGTTATCAGTGTTTATGGTGTGAAATAGGGATCTAGCGTGGAGGCACACACTTTGAATCCCAGAACTCAAGAAGCAAACGCAGACAGATCTCTGAATTCAAAGCCAGCCTGGTCTGCAAGGCAAGTTCCAGGACAGCCGGGGTTATAGAGAAACCCTGTCTGGAAGAAAAACAAAGGTGTAACGGTGAAATGGTGTTGGCGGCATGCAGGTCCAGACACAGCTCCATCCCGCATCCCACGTCCCCGCAGCATCCCCAGGAGTTCTTTGCTGACAGATGTTAAGGGATTCTTGACTTCACCACAGAAAAGAATTCCAGGAGGAGTCGGTATCAAAACAGTCAGGATCGGAGTTTAAGAGGAAGAAAGTTTCACAGAGACTCAAGCTCTGGGGCTAGTAGGCAGCGGGGACGGGAGAGCACAGGTCCACCCAGTCCAGCTGGTGTGGGCTCTGCAGGAGCCAGGTCTGCAGGACAGCCTTGTCTTCTGTTTACAGTGGCTTCTGAAGTTACACCTCAAAGACTGCTAAGGAGCCTTTCCTTCTCATTAAAAGAGATTCTGGGCTGGTTCCAGGCTGGCTTGCATTACAGCTGATAAGGTAAAAGCCCAGGTCACTCAGGATGCAGGGGAGGTTAAGATTGCTCCTCTGTAAACAAAGCCTTGTTTGTACAATTCCCAGGAGATATCCGGGAAAGGAGTAAGTCTGTCCTTGTCAGTCATGCAGGCTCAGGCCCGCTTCGTTGTGAAATAAAAAAGAAATAGTTTGCTCATTAGAAAGTACATCTACATAAAAGGAGCGGTGTCTCTGTCAGCAGCCCCCACCAGCATGTTCCGTGTGCTGCTTGTGCCCCGGGTTCAGCCCTCAGCTAATGAGGGCTTGAGACTCTGCCTCCCGCGTCCCTTCATTTTCTCTACCTTTCCGTTCTGCTTTGGGCCAAGAATAGAGGGGGGGGTGGTATGTGTAAGTGTGTGTGTGTGTGTGTGGTGTATGTGTGTGTGGTGTGTGTGGTGTCTGTGTGTGTGGTGTGTTTGTGTATGTGCTGTGTGTGTGCTGTGTGTATGTTTGTGTGTGTGTGGTGTATGTGTGTGTGTGTGGTGTATTTGTGTTGTGCTGTGTGTGTGGTGTATGTGTGTGTGGTGTGTGTGTGGTGTCTGTGTGTGTGGTGTGTTTGTGTGTGTGCTGTGTGTATGTTTGTGTGTGTGTGGTTTGTGTGTAGTGTGTGTATGATGTGTTTGTGTGGTGTGTAGAGATTAAACAGAAGTGACCGCTGAATGAGAGAGCAAGCATTGCATTTGGAGACACACAGTAGACTGTTGCTGTAGAAGAAACAAACCACTGACAGCTCACCCCTGGCAGTGGTGGGAAAATTTCCCTGGCAGACTGTCTCAGTCCCAGGTTCCCTGGCCACATTTCTACACAACTCTTACCCCTACCCCACCTCATTCTGCTCTGTATGTTTGCTTTTCCGTAGCCCAGGCTGCTCCAGTGTACCGTTCACTGCTAGAGGCGATTATCCCTGATTAGCAGGGTGGCTGTGGCCTCGACCCTGGTGGGAGAGGTTCCTCGGCATATACGGCAAATGCAGGTGGCGAGGCAGGGGTTGGTAGGAGCCAGGAGCCGGTCGTCCCTGTGGTGCAGTTGCCTAGCCCTCTGTCTGTCCATCCGTGCTTCTGCCAGTGAGGCGCAGCTTCTAGTTTGTCATCGCAAGTTATTTTTTTTTAAGATTTACTTATTTACTTTACTTTGTGTGTGAATGTTTTGCGTGCACATATGTATGGGTACTACATGCATTCCTGGTACTGGAGAGGCCAGAAGAAGGTGTTGGATCCTCTGGAACTGGAGTTATGGTTCTGAGCCACAGCATAGGTACAGAGAATGAACCAGGGCCGGCTGATGCGCTAAACCACTGAGCTGTTCCTCTAGCCCCTGAGTCTTTACAGTGTATCTAGGAGGAGCAAATTAGACAAATGGTATAGGCGTGGCAATGGGCAGTGCCTCTTCCTGCTGAGAAATCGAACCTGGTTCCTGCCTTGGTTTTTCATGCTTGTGTTTCTCAGACATCAGATAATTCATGTGTGTATTTTGAGGTGGAAGTTTTTGGAGCATCTTTAAATGTCAGTCACAGTCTTACATCAGGAATAAGAAATTAGAAACTTCATTATAATTTAGACTTTGTATATTTATAAGACTATTTGGTATTTCAACTTGTTCAGTGAGAATAAATATATTTATATATACAATAAGAAACACATAACAGTTCCCCCTCTAAAGGGAATCACAGAGAGTTTATTCTGAGGTAAACGTAAGTAGCCAAGGCTAGGAATGGCAATCCTGGATGTGTCAATTAGCCAAGGCTAGGAATGGCGACCCTGGGTCCTGGGTGTGCTCAATGACCTGTGCTGCTATGGGCAAGGTTATGTGTACTTTTCTAGTCACGGAACAAAAGTATGGCATAGTGGTACACCCTTGTGATCCCAGGAGAGGAAGGAGGATCAGGGGTTCATGATGTAGGAGGGTCATCTGTCTATGTGTTACTTTCATTGGTTAATA
>LOEQ01000407.1:621381-635635 GCA_001685075.1 Bramus lutescens | reverse complement strand
TGAGCACAGCTGAATACAGTCTACCATCATCAAACAGTACACATTGAGCACAGCTGTATACAGTCTACTCTTCCCCTTCACTTTTTAGTTAGCATACAAAAGAATAGGCTACATTCCGATGTTTTTAAGATTTTTTAATGCATATAGATGCTTTGCCTGCAGGTATGTCTGTGTACCATGGGCATGCATGGTGCCCTTGGAGGGTATTGGATCCTCTAGAACTAGAGTTACACATGGTTGTGACCTGTCACGTGTGTGGTGGGGACTGAACTCAGGTCACTAGAAGAATAGCCGGTACTGCCACCCACTGAGCCATCTCGCAGGCCACTGACATCTTTGCACACATATGGACTTTGTGTTTGCTCCCATACCTCTCTCCCCCACTCCTCCCTTTCCCACTGGTCCCTAACTTTTCTCTGATAATGCCCTTTCTGCCTTCATGTCATATACATATACATAGATATATAAATACACACACAAGAGAAAACCTATTATTTAGTTTCTTGCCTCCACGCCCATCACCCTATTTCCCCTCCTTTCTCCTTAGGACCGTTCCTCCCTCCACAGAGTCCCCTTCTGCCATTTCTTCTTTCCTGTCACCAGCAACACAGTAGACTAGCGTCCCCATATAAGGGTGTAACACCAACACGGACATCAGTAGGCGACAGGAGTTTCCAGCTTGCTGTCACATGGGCCAACCATTATACATGGTTGACCATACTGTCGCGGTCCCAAGTTCACCTCCACATTTCAGGGTCTAGCGGAAACCAGCCGTGTTAACAGCCAGGAAGGGAAGAGCCTCCTGTTATTACCCTCTCTCCCCACTTCCCTCCTTCCTCCCCGCAGTGGCGCCACTCGCTACAGATGAGCTGTACTGTTTCGAATGTGGAAAGATTGAGAGAAAAACAAGAATTCTTGCATAGCATAACTTTAAGTTCATCAATTTTAGCTTTTTGCTCAGTATCCTATATGACATTTTAGAGAGACTTAAATGACATTTCAGAACACATTCTGCTGTTGTATTATCCTAAGACACGGCTGTTAACATGTGCTAAAAATGGCCTTGTCTTTGATGACAAGTATTTTTTAAAGCTTTTTAAGTTTTCTACTTTATTTTTCATACATCTGTGATCTTTTATTAATGCGTCAAACAAATCCTAACCAAGTGGAAATGTTAAATGTGTTATCCCAAGACAAATGCCTACAGGCACAAAAATATTTTAGAGTAGAGTTAGCTGTCGTGCACGATTTCTGTTGACAAAAGTTAGTCCGTATGAGACGACCCTTGGATGTTTTGATAATCTAACAAGGTAACTGGTAACAGCCCACCTAGAGCTGAGTAACATATGAGCAAAGAGATTGCTTTGCCTGGATCTCCGACAGTTCCCTTTGTGCCCCTGCATCTCCTGGAAGACTCGGTGCCTGAGCCCAAAAGAAAACAACTGGGGGGGGGAGTGACCCCAAAGTAGAGCCCTCTATAAGGGGCTCCCTGCGGACATGGCAGCCCCTGTTCCAGGAACACTGGGGGGCTCAGCTCTACCGCTTGACAGAGCTGCTTCACCTTGAGAAAGTTCTCCAGCAAAGCCATGCTCCAGCCTCAGCGTTGTCAAGATGTAACATAGGCTATGCAGGACCCTTGACAAAGTTTCATGGAAGCCAGGATAACCTGGAACACACTGATCCTCCTCCCTCTGCCTCCTGAGTTTGGGGGACCACAAATCTTTTGCAGATCTGGGGATTGAACCCAGGGCTCCATGCTGGCTAGTCAAGCACTCTACCAGCCAGGCTCCAGTCCCAGCATGGCAACTTCCTTACTTTGCTTCTTACCTTAAATAGAAATCTAAACACCATTCAGGAACACAGTCTCTATTAAAAGTAATACACTGTCGCAGTTCCTGCTTATACATTTTGCTGAACCAAGTAACACCATATAAATATGAAAACTACGAACCCCAGTGTATAATATATTAAACTGTTAAATATTTAATACATATTTAAAAGTCAAGCGTTTAATATGACTGCATTCTTTAAATGAAGAATCAACAGTCTATGGAACAGGAGCCCTTTGTGTCTAAGCACACGAGAGAAGAAGGAGAATTCAGATGTGCCAAGGGATTTGTTCTAAAGACAGAGAGCCCCACTTCCGGTCATCATCTCATCCACCTCTCACTGAGGCTGCCCCCTGTGGTGTCTGATTGAACCCCGGGTTCAGAGTCTTCTGCCCTTGTTGCTCGGAATTGTTCGTCACAAGGGTAATTTCTGGGATGGCACGTGGGTGCAAGGACTCTCCCGGCGTTTGCTGCAAACCCACAGCATCTGTATTCTTTGTCTCCACAGGAGGCTGCATGCACATGAAGTGTCCGCAGCCACAGTGCAGGCTGGAGTGGTGCTGGAACTGCAGCTGCGAGTGGAACCGAGCCTGCATGGGTGACCACTGGTTCGACGTGTAGAAGGATGTCACCCAGGCCCTGGCCCTGGCCACAGCTTCTCATGGGAAAGTTGTTGACTTCTACCTACCCTCTAAGCCATTTCATCTCCTCTATGCATATAAGCACATACATACACACCCACAAACACAGGCTGCAAATGACAGATGCAGCCACTAGAGCCTTTCCACGGCACCCACGGAAACCAGCAGTGCCCGCTGGGCATCCAGCAAGAGGCTCTTTCAGGCTTCTGGCTTATGCAAATATCAGAGCTGGGAAGAGAGCACAGCCCCATGTTTTGGATTCTCAGCCCAACCTGAATCCAGCTGGATCATCACTGGGGCAGAGGTTTTCCAGGTTTAACTTTCTGCCTCCACTTTCACTAACTTCATGTAGAAGCCACAGGCGAAGCCAACAGCTTTCCGAGGCCGTTGCCACGCTCTGATTATGTTAGACTGCTGTGGATTCTCACGAGCACACTTGAGATTTAAGGAGCAGTGCTATTATTCAGCAATCACCTCCTCCCAGAGGGCCCTCCCCAGCAATAGTCAAAACTACTAGTTTATCCCCAAGAATCCTATCTTTATAAGTGGTGCTGATGAGACAGGTCCGCGGCATACAAATCAGCTCATCAACCAAGTGAGGAACTGGGAAAGCTAATTTGAGTGCCAGCTGTTTAAATCACAGGGAGGGCATCGAAGCTGAGCGCATTGCCATCCGTTAAGTTGCCTGCAACCTTAGAAAGAAATGATTTTTTTTCCTCCTGAAAATATTACAAAGTCCATAATTTGGTTTGAAGTATTCATATTGCCACCTGGAAGCTTAGCCCATTCGTTTGGCTCCAGCATAAACTCATAGAAAAAGTGCCTATAAAGGGGATATTCTTAGAAACAATCCTGTGATGCTATCCCAACGCCAACAGCAGTGTGGGTCAGGTTTATATTTACGGAACATTTACAGAAGGGGCATTTCTAGAGCCTCTAAGTGAAAACATGCCTGACCCCTCCATCAGAAGAGGAGAGAGACCTCTGTGCACCTACTCCCTCCCCCGCTGCTAAGCCCCAGGCAGGGCCTTTTGCGCAGGACAATAAACACACACTAGAATATTCTTCAGGTTAATATGCATCACATTTGAATGTTAATTTTTCAAAATTTTATTTTTTCCTGTTTTGTTTTATTTTTGAGGCACGCACAACACATAAAAACATTAGCACTAGGTACTGTGAGCCGAATTTTCTACTGCACCATGTGCGCAGGGGTGAGGCCTGGTCTCCGCCTTTCCTTTTCATTTGATATTCTGGCTTCTCAGGAGGCTGAGCTGCTAGCTGAGGGTCTCCTTGGCTTATGAGGTCCCTTGGGACTTAAGAGACCTGGATCTTCTGAAAACAATACGAAGGTGTAACCAACAGAAACCCTTGCTGGGGAGAGAAGAGGCAGTGACCTCAGAATTTTCCAGGTCTTATACCAAGAACATCCGCTCCCTACTCCAAGCAGCCTTACCCAGCCTCATCCAGAATTCTCCCCCAGGAGCTTTCTGCCCTCCCCTTCCTCCGAGATTCAATGCTGGAACAAGACTGTGAGGGGTGATAACAACATTTAATATCAGCTATTAGAAAATCCCTCCACTCCTACACGCCGTAGGCCTGACAGACCCGAGTCCAGAAGCCGAGGTCACATGGAAACAATGGTGTTGGTATCTTGGAAAGTGAGGAAAGATCAGCAGACCCAAGTCCACGCTTGCATCCCGGTGGCCTAGTGTCCACCCCAGCCAGGTCCTGAGCAGTGTCATATGCTCACCCAGAGTGGCAAAGCCACCTGTCCGGCAGCACTCAGAGTTTTTATGCCATCCATCACTGTTTTGTTTGCAGCATCTCTCTTCCCACCGCATCCTCCCACACCTGTGTGCTGTAATGGCTTTGAGAAGCCAGGACAATGTCTCCTGTCCTGCTTGCTACAGAGACTCCCTGGAGCTCGCTGGCTCTCCAGCATGTTCCTTTTTTCTTTCTAGTGATGGCCTGTGTTTTCTTCAGAATAGAATAGTGGTTCTGAAAATAGCTTAAAGGGAAAACATCCACAGTGTGTGAGCATGAGTCACCGCCTGTGTTGTGTGAGCATGAATCGTGGCATAGAAGTGGATGTCAGAAGAATGGAAACCTAAGCTCTGCAGAGCAATCTGCCTTTTTCTGCGAAACACATTAAGATCTGAAGGCTGTGTCCAAGATGGTACCCAGCCTGTCAATAAAAGAATCCAAAGAGTGTTTGAGCTTGTCCTTGGGGATATCATTTTGATAAATGTTGGAGATGTGGGCGAGAAGGTGGGCCACATTTCTGTTTCTTTGTGGTCTCTCATACTGCTTGGAAGTATCACCCACTGGGGGAACGTGGCCCCTTTGCTCTCCGTGATTAACCTCAAGGGTTCTGCTTTTCCAGTTATCTAAATTCCAGAACAAAACTTCATTCTGAAATGTGATGGTTGCTTTCTTGCCTTGCTCACAGACTTGCCCAAATAAGTGTTTACAAGAGAAACTGGGACCTGGAGAGCCAGGAGAGATGGCTCAGAAGTTAAGAGCACTTGGTGCTTTTGCAGAGGACTGGAGTTCAGTTCCCAGCACCCATGTTGGCTCACAACTGTCTGTAACTCCACCTCCAAGGAACTCGATTACCTCTTCTGATCTCTACTGGATCCTTCAGGCATGTGCACATAAACGCATGCACGTAGGTGCACACATATGCCACACACACATACACACACACACACACACAAATAAATAATGTATGTTTTGAAGAGAGACAGGAAGAAGCGTGGGACCAGGAGATAGTTGGGTCTACTAAAGTGATAACCACAGGAGCATGAGGACCCTAGTCCAATCCTCCAGAAACCACATAAAAAAAGCCGGGGGCAGCAACACACACCTATAATGCTGGCACTGAGAGGCCGAGTCAGGAGGATCCCTGTGATGTGGGATTCCTCTTTCTAAGGTGTGGATATGTTTTATTACCAGTGGTTAATGAAGCTGCTTTGGCCTATGACAGGGCAGAAAATTAGGCGGGAAAACTAAACTGAATGCAGCAAGAAAGAAGGTGGAGTCAGGTAGATGCCTTGTAGCTGCTGAAAGAAGATGCCAGCCAGAACCTTACCAGTAAACCAAAGCCTCGTGGTGATACACACATGAATAGAAGTGGGCTAATTTAAGATATAAGAGCTAGCTAGAATACACCTGAGCTGTTGGCCAAACAGTGTTGTAATTAATATAGTTTCTGTGTGATTTGGGTCCGAGCAGCCAGGAAGCAGAAGTGCATTCTCTGTTTACATCCCTGGGGCTCACTGGCCAGAACTGATGACCTTGTTTCAAAAATAAATGTAGAGAACATAAGAAAACCAAGCATTGACTTCTGGCCTCCCCATGCCTGTGTGTCTATGCATCACACACATCAAAACTAGGACTTCAAGACCACATGGCGGTGAATTCATACCACTGTCCATGTGTTCATCAGGTGCCTTCCTCGTTGCTGTGATGAAATCCTTGGCAAAATCAACTTAAAGAAGGAAGCATTTACTTTGGCTCATGGTTCAAGGAATGCAAAGGCCCATGTTGACCGCTGAATACGTGGTACTTTGAATCACCTAGGCTTGCTCCTGTCCAGGGGAGGGTTGGATCGGGCTACTTAATGTGAGAAGACACACCTAACTGTGAGCAGAATGTTCTAAGCCTGGAGGAAGTGAGCCAGACACAGCAGCATTCATCTCTGTCTGCCTCCTGACTACAGACACAATGGGACCAGCTGCCTCAGGTTCCTCATGCCCAAGCCTTTTCCACCACGACGGACACAAATTCAAACTACAAGCCAGGACAGTCGTCCCCTTTCTCCTTCTTTAAGTTGCTTTTGGCAGGTATTTTGTCCCAACAATAAGAATTAACCAACACTGAGCTAGGTCCCCTCCCATCTGACAGATAGAGTAGAAAACAGGGACTGTTGATGTTCAGCCGGTCTCCTCCTTTATGTCTCGTCTGGAACCCCAGTTCATGGGAGGGCGTTGCCCACGTGCAGGTTGGGTCCTTTCCTTTAGTTCTGCAGCTCTGGAAACACCCTCACAGACACGCCCTATGGCACGCCTCCTACGTGATTCCAGATCCAATCAAGCTCTGATGGTGTCAGAGCTGAGAAGGTGGGCACGGCATCTTCTCAGGAACACTACCGTGGTTGTGACTGGCTTGTCCTTCAGGAGCAACCGGAAGAGACCGTCTCTGCATAATCCTGGGTATCTTCCAGGCCAGCAGCATGCTAGGGACTCCACTGGAGCCAGAAACCTGAGAGATGCTCTGAGAAAACACACAGGTGAGATCCACTGCCCACCCAGGGCATCCACAGAGCAGAGGCTGCAGAGAAAGGTTTACACTTGTGTGAGCTCCGAGTATTGGAGCAGGGGCCCTGGCTCCACCACCCTCATGGATGTGAACTCTGGGGACAAAAGCAGAGCATCCCTTGTTGGGTTATCATCATGACTTATTGAGAGTTCCCATCAAGCATTCACAGTTGATCACTAGTATTAATATGTGAACAAGTCAACAGAGGCCACAGGGAAAAAAAACACCACAGTAGTTACCAGGTGTGTGCACATGCCATCAAAAATTCATGACTTCATGTGAGTGGCAGGAGGTGGTGTGTGTTGTTTGAATGCACATTCTTCATACTTCTAGAGGTTTCTTTCTAAGGGTAAGTTGCTAGTTGCTCTTTCTAGCTCTGTGTGTGTGTGTGTGTGTGTGTGTGTGTGTGTTGTATGTGCAGGTGGTATCCAGGGAATGGGCTAAGGAATTCAGATCAGGAATGGAAATAATTGAGTTTAAGTAATAAACACACATGAAAATATGGGGGGAGCCAACTACCCTTTTGCCCAACCCCCATGTCATTTCAGACAACGTGGGGATATGAATAGTTTGCGTTTTGGAGGTAATCTTATCTCAGCATGTATTAGTAGGTGTTCTCTAGAAGAACACACACACACACATGTGTGTAAAGGGGAGTTTTTAGAATGGCTTACAGGCTATGATCCAGCCAGTCCAACAATGGCTGTCTACAAACAGAAGAATTCAGTAGTTGTTCCATCTGCACATCTGGATGGCTCAGCTGGTTTTCAGTGAACCCTGGAACCCTGAAGAAGTGGGCGCTAATGAAGGAATAAACTTGCTATTGAGGGCGATAGCAAGCAGAGGAAGAGAGAGCAAGTCTCCTCCTTCCACGTCCTTTACATAAACTGCCAGCAGAAGGTATGGCTCAGATTAAAGGTGGATCTCCCCTCCTCAGAGATCTGGATTAGAAATGGGTCTTCCCACTTCACATGATTTAATTAAGAAAAAAAATCTTTCACAGGTGAGCCCAGCCATGTGAGTTTTAGTTAATTCCGGATGTAGTAGAGCTGACAACCGAGAAGAGCTACCCCACACTGTAACGCTGGACCTTCTGTGGGTGAACACCTAGAGATAAACTGTCCAGCTGCAGCATTTGAGAGCTGTTGCTGGGCTTGATTGACCATGCAGAGTTGGTGAGGACTGCTGTCTGGAGGGATGGCTGGACCGTACGCATCAGTGGCACTGTCCTGAGGGATGTGTGGTGTTTCCGGTTTGTTCTTGAGAAAACCAGTCTTCACTCTATAAAGGGGTGACTGGAACCCAGAAAACCAACTGCCATAAATCCAGTTCATAAGGGAGCTACTGAAGTGCCCATTATCAACTGCTTTCCTCCTGGGCTCCGCTCAAGCTTTTCTGACTGCCCGGAAGCCTTTCTTTACACAAGAGCTCCAGGCCCCGCCTGGACTGGCCAACCTTGAATTCTCCCTCCAAAGGACCCTGATGCAAAAGTGTTAGCTAACGCTCTGGGCCTGCATTGACTTCTGATCCATAGCAGCAGCTGATCAAGCTGTGTAACCTCTGAAGGGCAGGTAAGGAGAACAGAGCTATGTGCACATAGTCAGACAGTCAGACTCCAGCCACTGTCACTATGGGTTTCCATCTGCACATAGTCAGACAGTCAGACTCCAGCCACTGTCACTATGGGCTTCCATCTGCACATAGTCAGACTCCAGCCACTGTCACTATGGGCTTCCATCTTTGAATTCTGAACAACTCTATCACAAACCCCACTGTGGTGCAAAGCTAGCTTGTGGAGCCTGTCTGATGCTGTTGACTACGGGCATCTGGCCAGAAGTATCCTGCTACCAAGGTAAAGCCAGGCAGGCTGGACAGCTTGTTTCAGATTTGTGTGAGTTTATTCTACAAAGTCCCTGAGACATTTGGTCAATGGTGTCTCCCGCCACCCCACCCAGGTCAAAGGAGCCAGGTCACCTCCACTTTACAAAGCCTACACGCACAGCTCGTCTATTCTCTCCCAGCAGATGGTGTGTCCCCCCACAATTGCTGGCTCTGAATTTGAAACTCAAGGATGACTCAGATGGCATTTTTGGAGAGATGCTTTTTAGCATCAGATGACTCAGTATGTTTCCATGCCAAGTTTTTACTCACATTGTTTTTTTATCTTAAAAATAATTATTGCATTATTTGTGCTCATTATGGAAACAAAAAGTAAAATATAATGGTTTTCATCTTATTTTTACATAGTGTCCAGCCAGTGAGCTGGCCCACTGGGTAAAGGAACTAGCCACCAAACCTGACGACCTGAATTCAATCCCAAGAATCCACATGGTGGAAGGAGACAACTGTCTTCAAAAGTTACCCTCTGACCTCCGCACATGCTCCATAGGACACATGCACCCATACCCACACACACAATTAACTTTAAAAGCAGAAGCCTAGTGTCAATTAATTAATTCAATGAGACTATCCCCAGGCTTCATCTTGGCCTATATCGCAGGTGCCAATTAATTTGTGTTTCTTTTAAAATTCTAGATCTAATGTAACCATCTAAACATAAGACAATCATTTGAAAGTTGGGAATACAGAAACTGTTGTGTAACAAAGAAAATTGGTTTACAACAGGCCTGGAGGTGTAGCCCAGCGTTAGAGAGCACTTGCTTTGCACAAACAGGACAGGACCTGAGGGCCCTTTCCAGGACCACACACCCACAGAAGCAAACAAAGAGCCAACATGTTCACAATGTCACTTAACAGGAGGGCGTTTACAAAGGTGTGAGCACACTATGCTTGCCGCAGTGGAAAAGCCATGGGCGGGAGATGGAAAGACTCACAGGGTCTGGTTGGCCGTGCCCTCCTGCCCTCCTAACCCTCCTGACACACAAGGTGACCATATGGGCGGTGTGGATGAGGGAGATTGATTAGGAACATCATGGGGTAGAACCCTGATGACTGAAGCTGTCTGAACCAAGCTCTGAGAGAGGCCGGCACACTTTCCACTTGTGGAACGAAAGGGGACTTGTACCTTGTACCAGACATGGACTCTGTGGCACCTTCGTCTTAGATGTCCAGCTCCAAACTATGAGGAATAACCTCCTGCTGTCCAGAAGCAGCCCTCTTGATGGTACTTGTTACGGTAGTCTGAATGACATAAGACAAGGTGTACACTAAAATACAGCTTACTCTTAACATACAGTGAACAGCGAAGGAGCCTACATCAAACCTGGGAGCTGTTACCAGTTACATGAGATTTTCACTCAGTTCTGCTTTTGTTCATTTGTTTGTTTTTGAGACAGGGTTTCTCTGTGTAACAGTCCTGGCTGTCCTAGAGCTCACTCTCTAGATCAGGCTGGCCTCAAACTCAGAGATCCACCTGCCTCTGCCTCCCGAGTGCTGAGATTAAAGGTCTGCACCACCATGCCTGGCTTCACTTTGTTGTTGTCAGAAAATGTGGCTTTATAATGAAAAATGGCTGGTTCTTGTTTGTTTGAGTCTTATCTAATTTTCTAGTCATTTCCTGTTTTGACGCAATATCCTATAACACTTTAAGGTTCCTATATTGTAGGTCAGTCCCCCAGCCCCCATGGTGCACACTGGTGACCCCGCTGTTTGGCCTGCAGTGAGCCACCAGCCTTTCTGATTGGTCCAGGACTGGGGTGCACCAGCCTTCCTGATCGGCCCAGGCTTGTCTGAAGCAAGGCAGGAAGAGTTAACCACCCTGAGAACATCCAGGTACCAACTAGGCCAGGTCCCAAAGAGGTATCTCCGACTTCATTAACCCTTGACGAGCTTGCAGCCTGCCCCTGGGCTGTACGCCTCATCCCCTGGCAGAACTGATCAAGAGGCCATGGCCCCAACACTGGTGCATCCTTCAGGAGTTCACCCATTTGGAAAACATGCGAAGCAACCCCGGCAAGCCCAAAATCCTCCCCAGGGACCTGCCATGTGGTATTTGAGAATCCCTGAGTCCCGACACACTTTTCTCCGTTAGCACCTGGCTTTATCTTCAGGGCCACGTGTCACACTGTGACACCGCCACAAGAGGTCCCAAAGATTCATTTCCTCATTTCTGTCCTGTCCCCGTCTGCTCCAGCCTGTCTGCCCCCTGTTTGGCACACTCGCTGTCCCCACTTGCTGGCCTGTCTCTTGCCCTCCTGGAGGCCTTCACTTAGCCACTGTCTTCTCACTCAAGCAGCCTTCCGTGCTCCTTCGTAATTCTTCTCACCATCCCTTTGTGTCTGAACAAGCCCTACATTTCCCTGGCCTGCTTTTCCAGTGCTGTGAGGACAGGGGACAGGGTAGGCTGTGCTTGTAGGTTGGACAGGTGTCTAGAGGACAGTTAGGGCCCCAAATACCCCCCTCTCTCAAACACACACACACACACACACACACACACACACACACCCTACCCATCCTGTAACTGTGCAGTCACATGACACTTAGCCACCCTATGTAAATGAAGCCATAACCTCCAGCGGCCCCTGCATACCAACCCTAAGATAAACTGTCCTTGTTCCTCTCATCACCCAATATTCTAGGTGACATGTTTGTCCCTTCCCTTTATCCTGCAGCCCACACAGTTCGAGTCACCATGGGTCCCCCAGCTGATCAAGGGAGCCTTTCAACAGGTATGCCGGCCCCTCCTGACTGTAGCCTGATGTCAACAATAGCAGAAGCATGGGCACCATCTGCAGGCTCAGGAAGGTTCTACAGAAAGAGTGAGCTCCCAGCCTGGTCATGGGGCTCAGCTCAGAGTGTGTGGATGGCCTGCCTATGCTTATTGACTCCTGCCCCTGATTGTTACAATGGAGGAGGCTATTATGGAAATAATGCTCACAGAGCTGGCCGTGACTGTGCAAGGGAATCATGCTGGTCTGGAGAACCCCCAGAAAAAGCTTTAACAAGGATAGTGAAGCTTGGGCGGATAATGAAGACTTGGAGCCAAATCAGCATATTTTCTAGCAAAGGACCAGAGAATGAATGATGCAGGCCTTGTAAGGCCATAAATCTCCATTAAACTACTATACTCTGACTGTGGAGTATGTGTGTGCATGTGTGTTTGTGCATGTATGCATGTGTGTGTGTATGTGTGTGCGTGCATGTGTATATATGTGTGTGTGCCTGTGTGGACGTGCGTGTGTGTGTGTGCATGTGTGTGTATGTGTTGTGCATGTGTTTGCATGTTTGCATGTGTGTGTATGTGTGTTGCATGTGTGTGTGCATGTGTGTATTGCATATGTGCATGTGTGCATATTCTTGTGGAAGAAAAAGGACAGCCTCACTCCTCCTCAGGCACCACCTTTTTTGAGACAGAATCTCTCATTGGCCTGGAAGTTACCAGGTAGTCTAAGTTGGGTGGCCATAGAGCCCCATGGGTCCCCCTGTCTCTGCCATTGAAGATGCTGGGACCACAAGGACTTGCTTTCAGGCTCTACTTTTATTATGGGCATTCTGGAAATCTGATGTTTGTGAGGCAAGAGGATTATAGACTGAGCCCTCTCCCCAGGCCCCGAGCACTGGCTTTGCAAGACAAATCAGCATAGATGATACACAAGCTTCCTAACTGTGCTCCCTTGAAAGGTTTAACAAATATGGGTGGGAGCCAAGGTGGCCTCCTGGCCCAAGTCTGCCAACCCAAATTCCTTCTGGCAACTGGAAATGGGCTGGGTGGAACTCAGTGGCAGAGCCCTTGCCTAGCGAGCATGAGGCACCAAGTTCTACTGCTCAGCCCCGGGCAGGGGGGAACTAAAATAAATAGATAACTACAAAACTTAACAGATTCAGATATGAAGTCATGTGAAGGGGAGATGCTAATGATTTTCTGACTTATGTTATCTACAGAACAAATAATTACCATATAGGACCGTGCCAGAGCTGTGAGAACCAAGACAGGGTCGCCCTACTCAGGAGTCTCTTCTGCAAGACGAAGGCATCTATGCAAAGCAGCTGGATGAGTGTCCCAGCAGAAGCTGTGCTAGGTCAATGTCAGTGTGAGGAAGTATCCAGGGACCTGTGCCAGAAACGTGTTAAATAAGAACTAGGAAGAGCATGTCAAGAGGTCTGTATGGGGGGACACATTCTGGACACTCCAGAGCGCCAGAACAGCTACCGCCCATGAGGGCCAGTGCTGGGACACACATCGCATAAAGAAGAGGTCTAAATCTGATGTTCTAGAATGTTCTCTTGAGGGTTATGGGAAGACTCTTAGGATACAGCCAAGGAAGAAGGAAGTGAGGTGTGTGTGTTGTCGGGGTTTCTGTCCTGCCCAGTTCCCGCAGTCATTAAGTCCCAAAGAAAATCACACAGAGGTCTACATTAGTTATAAACTGATTGGCCCATTAGCTCAGGCTTCTTATTAACTCTTATAACTTATATTAGCCCATTATTCATCTATATGCTAGTCATGTGGCTCGGTACCTTATTCAATGAGGCAGTCACATCTTGCTTCTTCTGTGGCTGGGTCAGGACTGCATCCTCTTCCCAGAATTCTCCTGTTCTTGTTACCCCACCCCTACTTCCTGCCTGGTTGTCCCGCCTATACTTCCTGCCTGGCTACCAGCCAATCAGCATTTATTTAAAATATAANTTATTCAATGAGGCAGTCACATCTTGCTTCTTCTGTGGCTGGGTCAGGACTGCATCCTCTTCCCAGAATTCTCCTGTTCTTGTTACCCCACCCCTACTTCCTGCCTGGTTGTCCCGCCTATACTTCCTGCCTGGCTACCAGCCAATCAGCATTTATTTAAAATATAATTGACAGAGTACAGATCATTGTCACACACCAGTGTGTGTGTGTGTATGTGTGTATGGTGAGAGGTGGCATTATAGCAGTTTTCTCTAGAGCTCTTGAAGAGAGGAACTCAGACTAAAAGGTGGGGAGTGACCCAAGAAGCAAGAGACAGGGTGTGCTTTGACCTTGAATCACTGCCTTTGTGGGTACTGGAACAGAAAAGAAGCCATTTAAAAAGAAGCTGCTTAAACCTCACTTGTGCCCCACACACCAGGCTGTGCTGGGTGGGGGCAGCTGTGCAGACCTAATCATGGCACTCTCCCCTTCCTCCATGTCTGGGACAGAAAAGTGGAAGCCGAGAACTGGGGACCCGGGTTTTATTTCAGTTCTCTAGGACAGCAGAGGTAGACAGTAAGCACTAAACCCATGCTTGGGTGAAGAACAGGTAGACAGTAAGCACTAAACCCATGCTTGGGTGAAGAACAGGTAGACAGTAAGCACTAAACCCATGCTTGGGTGAAGAACAGGTAGACAGTAAGCACTAAACCCATGCTCGGGTGAAGAACAGGTAGACAGTAAGCACTAAACCCATGCTCGGGTGAAGAACNAGGTAGACAGTAAGCACTAAACCCATGCTTGGGTGAAGAACAGGTAGACAGTAAGCACTAAACCCATGCTCGGGTGAAGAACAGGTAGACAGTAAGCACTAAACCCATGCTCGGGTGAAGAAC
>LOEQ01000407.1:599925-621215 GCA_001685075.1 Bramus lutescens | reverse complement strand
GTAGACAGTAAGCACTAAACCCATGCTCGGGTGAAGAACGGGTAGACAGTAAGCACTAAACCCATGCTCGGGTGAAGAACAGGTAGACAGTAAGCACTAAGCCGGTGCTCAAGTGAAGAGCATAATTAATAAGCCAACTTGATGGAGAGTTCAGTCAAAACATGGCGTCTCCCTACCAGGAATGCAGACATGTGTGGATATTTCTATGCATTTTATTCACATCTCATCATAGCTTCCTAAATGAAACTTTTGCCTTCATCAAACAGCAATAAGGTGGTTTCTGTTACTTTCATTTCTTTTACTTAAACACTTATGTGTAAAATTGTTTTCTGATAGCACATCCTAATAATACATACATTCAAAAAGAAGCAGAAATCTTGGCTGTCTTTCCTGTGATCAGTTGGTATTCAGGGTGAAGACTGGGTACGTCCATTCAGCCCAAGTCTGAACATCACTGACTGAGCGCTCAGTGTTGGGGAATATTATTTTCAGGTGTGTGGCTTTTGTTTACACTGCATTGGTTTAACTCTGTGAAGCTGTGTTACTGCGCCTGTCAAAAACACGTGATGCTCATAATAAGGCACCAAACAGCCAATAGCNNCAGGAGCAAGGATAGGCGGGGCTGGCAGGCAAAGAGGATAAATAAATAGGAGAAATGAGGAAGAGGAGGAGCAAGAGAGAACAAGGGGAGGAGGACATCAGGAGCCAGCCAGCCTGCCACCCAGCCACCGGGCCACCCAGCCACGCAGCCAGCCACCCGGCCACCCAGCTACCCAGCCAGCCACACAGTAAGAGTGAAAGTAAGATATTCAGAATTAAGAAAAGGAAAAAGCCCAGAGGTAAAAGGTAGTCGGAATAATTTAAGAAAAGATGGCAAGAAACAAGCCAAGCTAAGCCCGAGTATTCATAACTAAGAATAAGCCTCCATGCATGTTTTATTTGGGAGGTATGTAGTGCCCCCAAAAGCCAAAAGAGTAAACAATAAAAACAAACAACAACAGCTCAGCAAATAAGTCCTGACTAACATTGTGTTTGAGAAGGAACTGCATAATCTGGGATATGTTGAGCTTTCTAAAGCTCATATAGTTGATTGTTTACTTTGGTCAGGCACCTCCATGGCCACACAGACAGACCTTTATAAACTAGTGAACTGATTGATGTCACTGGCATAAGGCTCTCCCCTTCTCAGGAGGAACTTCATTCAGGATTTTAACATCTAGAAAACAGAACCCTAAATGGCTGTTAATGAGATGTACATTGTTTCCAGGGCTTGCTTCCGCTCCATGGATAAGGAGCCAAGTCACAGCATACAGCAGTAATGGAAATGCTAGGTAGAGTGGGGAGACTAGAAGATCGGGGACAAAGCAGGCAGGTGCTGATGCTGCCTGGCAGAGCCTGTGTGCTGAGGATGCAAGAGAGAGGAGCAGGAGTCTCTGTGCCATTCAGGTCCTGGCTCTGTGTGTGTGTGTGTGTGTGTGTGTGTTCCCATTTGATTCTTCCAGCAATCCTAAGCATCATTTATTCTTCGATGGTGTGAACAAGAAGTAGTTCAGAGGTTTGACACTGATTCCAAGACCGTTGGCTGCAGTTTGAATGTGAAGCATCTCCCAGAGACTCACGGGGACCACTTGGTCCCCAGAGGGCAGCACACTTTCGGGGGATAATGGAAACTCTAGGTGACAAGGTAAAACAAATAGAACCCTGGCATATCTTTGCCTGTGCGCTCTCGCTCTCTCTCTCTCTCTCTCTCTCTCTCCCTCTCCCTCTCCCTCTCCCTCTCCCTCCCTCCCTCCCTCCTTCTCTCTCCCTCCCTCTCCCTCTCTCTCTTCCTCATTCTGTCCTCTATGAAATAGAATAAAGTAGTGGTACTAGCTGATGCTGGACCGAGCCCATGAGCTGGGATAAGGAAGTATGTGTTAGGGCTGGAGAGACAGTTCCAGGAGTTAAGAGCACTGGCTTCTCCTCCAGGGGACCCAGATGGGATTACTATCATTCACATGATGGCTCACAACTTCGGGGAATGGGACACCCTCTTCTATGTTCTCTCCCTCCCTGCATGTGGCACCCACACAACGCAAGACCATAAAATACAATCAAAATGCATACCCATAAAATACGATCAATCTAAAAACACAATTTTTCAGTAAAACATGTTTTTAAAAACATAGAAGTTAAAAAATGTCCAGGATATAGGCATTAACTCCCATGAAATTAAACTCTTCATTATGTTCACTGAACTTTCCTCATCACGAGCCTGGGGACAGTGCACAGACTTTCCAAGGGGCCTCACTGAGTACCATGGGAGATGAGCTTGGCTGTGACAATCTTTGGACACAGCCCCACCTGCCCCGTTAGTAGGAGAGTCTCATGGTAAAACCTGCAAGTTCAGACTGTAAAATCCTGCACTGGCCCCTGCCCCCGCCCCAAGGCTGAATGTGCCCTGGGTCAGAGACCCAGGATTCCATTATTTTCAGGGGTTAAATTCCCTCACAGTGAATGTGTGGCTTCTTAGGAGAACCAAGGCTGGGGCTGTGTCCCCCCTACCCCCATGACGTTTTCCATTTCCTCGCTCAACCAGACATTTCTAATCATCAATCACTATGATCTGCAAATTAGAAAATGACCAATTTTTTTTGTAGAACTCCAGGTGTGTCGTCATTTTTGTGAGCAGTCTATATGCTAAACCTCTCTTCTCTGCACAAAGCGATGGTCCTAGTGCCCAGTGTCATGCCAGGGCTCTTCCACCCACGTTAGCCTCACAATGCCAAGTGCATTCCCCTTTCTATTATTTAGGAGTCCCTCTCACTTTGCATGCTTGGAATGCATCCACAGCATTTAATTTCCTGGTGTCGCAGCCCTGCTCAATGACCCATACCTTCAATCCACACACAACACCTCCCTCGGCTGGAGTTAGCCAGGGATTTTCTCCGGATGTGAGTCAGAGTTGGTCTGATTGGCGGTCAGGAGATGGACACGGCAGTTCGCTTTCCCCATTTGTGTTTGTAACGGACATAAAGTCAATACTTTACACTAGGCTGGGAAATAGAAGAGCAAACACGAACAGAAGCCACGCTCTGTCTGTCCCCCAACCCTCTACACAGATCTATGCTCCTGGGTAGCCGCCCTGCCTCACTTACCTCCATTTATGTACCCTCCCTCTGAATGTGAGCCTACTGTGTCATTTATACACTGTCCCCTATGATAGAAGGCCCTATGAAAGCCCTCAGTTGTGATTCCTGCCTCTCTTCTGAGCCCATGCTCCCTTCTGCTTGTTTTTCTAGCGCTGGCAATCAGTCCCATAGCCTAGCACATGCTGGAGAGCACTCTAAAGCAGAGCCACTCCTCAGTCCCTTCCTGTTCCTTTCGACACCTCCCTCAAATCATGAACGAGAAAGATCGTGTTGTATTTTACCAAAGGAATATTGCAGCCAAATTCATACAGAAATTCTTGCCTCTGCTCTTTCCCTTCTCCTCTTGTTATCCAACCCCTCCTCACTTTCCTCCCTCCCTACTTCTCTCTCTCTCTCTCTCCCCNTCTCTCCCTCTCCCTCCTCCCTCCCTCACCTCCCTTCTCAGTGATATTCAGGACTGAACCTTAGGCCTTGCATATTCTAGCACTGTCAATAGCTGTATACGCAGCTCCCTATTTACTGTGTTGGTTTGCTTTTGGAGACAGGGTTCTAATGAGTGGCCCAGGCTGGCCTTGAACTTGTGGTCCTGCTGCCTCATCCTCTTAGAACATTGGTGACCAAGAATGAATGGTTAGAGCATGAGTGGATTTTGACGACTGCTTTATACCCTGACTTTTGTCTGAAGTTCACATCCTCTCCTCACAGTGGGGCTAATGCAAGACTCCACCCAATTTGGCAATTTTGCATTGAGGTTTGATTTGTCAAAGACAATGACTATTTTCTGGGTGTGGTGGTGCATGCCTTTAATCCCAGCACTCAGGAGACAGAGGCAGGAGGATCTCTGTGAGTTCGAGGCCAACCTGGTCTACAAAACAAGTTCCAGGACAGCTAGGACTGTAATACAGAGAAATCCTGTCTCAAAAAAAAAAAAAAGACAGTGATTATTCAAATAATAGACCCTATGGTCCAATTAGAAGAGTCTCTTGTCCTATAGGACATTATTCACAAGTAAATTAGAGCCATTGGGGTTTATTGTGTCCCCCTATTTTAGAGAGTATTTGAAGAACTGTTGCACAAGAGGAATTCTTACAAACCTAGACCAGGAAGGTCTGCAAAAGTTAATGAGGACCAAGGAGACACACTAGAACAAACGGGGAGTTTGCTGAGCAAAGATGAAAACCGTGGTTCTCAGCCCAGAGCTGTCAGACTGCTTTCCCCAAATGTCATGGACTTTGGACAGTTTATGTGAGGTACATTCTAGAAAAATGGAAAACAAAACAGTACTCAGGCCTGAAGCCCTGAGGTCCATCCCTCATGCCGTATGCAACCAGGCGTGGTGGTACTCAGGAAGTGAAGGTGAAAAGGTCAGAAGTTCAAAGTTTTTCTCCCCTACTTCTTGGGTCCAAGGCAACCTGGACCCCGGGAGACCCTGTTTTCAACAAATAAAAAATGTGATTGGAAATAAAAAAGGGGCTGGGCAATGGTGGTGACTACACCTTTGATTCTAACACTCAGGAAGTAGGGGCAGGAGGATCTCTGTGAGTTCAAGGCCAACCTGGTCTGCAGAGTGAGTTCTGGGACAGTCAAGGTTATACAAAGAAAGCCTGTCATGAAAAACCAAGGGGGAGAAAGAAAAGAAATAAAAAAGTGATAGTAACTGTCAGGATGAAGACAGACACTAGAATTCAGCTACCCTTCTAAGTCTAATACTGAGTAGTCATGGTTCTAAAGTCCATCTCTCTGGTACACCTAAGGTGTGGGAAAGGAGGCAGCGAAAGTGTGAGTATGGGGTTTACGTTGTTGCTCAGGTATCTGTGATCTCATTTCAAGAGGGCTCCAACCAGGATACATGCTGGAGGCATCTTCTCATCAGCGAAGAGGAGAGGAGGCTTCCTCTGGTGTACAGGGTAGCGGTCTCAGTTTGTATGTGGTGGTGCGGTGGTGTGCCCCGTGGCAGTGGGGACGTTCTCCAGTCCGCACCAAGAGAGTCTCTTTGTGTGATCCCTGGGGCCCATGAGGTGACCACTGCCAAGGCTCAGCTCCCCTGTGTCTTAATGAGGAGCTCTTTCTGCTAGGTCCCTCCTCCTTCTGCGCTGCTCTGCGGTTCACATTCTCTGTCCTTGACTGTGCTGTGGGACTGTGGGCACCTCTAAGCTCTGGGTGCATGACAGCAGGAGGTGCCACACTCCTAGACGGCTGTTTTCATGCCACAGGAAGCTAAAATTTTCATCATTTCGAAACACGTAAAGCTGCAGCCTCAAACTGGTCCTGTCAGGTGGAAGGTTTCTGTCTCAACCAATAACAGCTTGAGGGTGATTTGTTTGTTTAAATTAAATCTGTGTGTATATGCACTTACATGTGTGTGTGTGTATGTGTGTGTGTATGTGTGCAAGTGTAGGAGGAGGGGCAGAAGTCAACCTTTGGTGTTGTTCCTCAGGATGATACTGTCTACCTGTTTCGTTTGTTTTGGTTTGGTTTTGGTTTTTAAGATTTGTTGGTTTTACTAAGTGTTACTATATATATATATAAATATTTTGCCTATATGTATATACATGTGCTATGTGTATACTTGGTGCCTATGGATGTCAGAAGAGGGTATTGGATCCCCTCACACTGGAGTTACAGATGGTTGAAAACCACCATGTGGATGCTGGAAGTCAAATCCAGGACCTACGCAGGAGTAACACATGCTCTTAACCCCTGACTTTCTCTAGCCCAGCAGTTCTCAACCTTCCTAATGCCGAGACCCTTAAACACAGTTCCTCGTATTGTGGTGACCCCCAATCATAAGATTATTTCATTGCTACTTCATAACTGTAATTTTGTTAAATATCTCCTTTGCAAGATATCTGATATGTAACCCCCAAAGGTTGCAACCCACATGGTGAGAACCATTGCTCTAGCCCCTGTCTACCATGTCTTTTGAGGCAGGGTCTCTCACTAGCTAGCCAGTAGCCCCAGGGACCCATCCATCTCCACCTCCCCAGGGGCTGGCATTATAAGCATGTGCTACGGCCACACCCAGCTTTTCCTTTTGGCATTCTGGGGATTGAACTCGGGTCCTCATGCTTGAAACACAGGAGCTCTATGGAGCCACCTCACTGGCCCAAGGCCGTCACTCATCTTTTCCAGGTTGAAGACCATCCTGCTGGCCTTTAGTAGTCATGTGACATTTATTTAGGGATTTCTAGCTGCATCGTCTTGTACCAGATATTTACACAGAGGGAAATGAAAGAGCCGACTTGGAGCTCTGGAGCGTGAGACTTCGATGATCCTGATCCCGAAGCAGCAATGAGTTCTGGCGATGACTGTGGTCTGCAGTACAGAAGGCCATTGTACCTGAGGGTGACATGTATGGATGTCTATAACTATCAAGCATATTTTTTTTAAATCTGCATAGATCTGCATATATAGTATGTATAAAGATATTCCTTTATCAAATGCTTCATCCATACTTTTGAATTTTTCCATATCACAAAAAAATCTATCATCTCTAACCTGAAGAAATTCAGACATTGTTAATGAGGTGTGTGTTCCTAATAATACGGGAAAGAAGGACTGAGCCCAGGACTCTACAGTCTTTAATGAGGAGGGTCTTGGTTGACACACAGCTACTGTACCCACAAGCTCCAGTATCAAGAAGGAAGCTAGGAGCAGATCAGCAAGTCCTGCCGAACCCAGCGTTTATATAGAGCCCATGTTTCCTGAGACCTGGGCTAACCCCTGGGAAGTTCTTTATTCTGCAAAGCAGGGCTTTGGGAATGTCAACCCCTCAGGAGGAATCCAAGAGGCTGGCTCCAGGTCAAGTCTTAGACCCAAACTGTGATGGAGAAGTATACCAATCATTCTGTATCTCAAAGCTATGCCTTAAGAGTACATGAAAACAGAAGGGTCCTTTTGAGACCTGAGCTGTGTTTGGTTACTCTCCCAGTCTTTATCAATGCAGCTCTGTGTCTCAGTTCCTCCTGTTGGACCCAAATGACTCTCAGCGTTTCTTCAGCTCACCGGGTGGCCTGACAGCAGCTTTCCCTGCTGGAGATACCCAAGGTCTCTGTTTCCTTATGACATGGCACATATGTTCCTTCTCCCATCTATTATCTCCTTGTCTGCCTCCTTCATCATCACGCTTGTGCATGGAGCAGCCACAGCACGTACCTGTACCTGAGAGACAGTTTCTTCGTGCCACTGTATCAGAATCCCTGAGACCAGGTAATTTACAAAGAACAAACGTTTACTTCTTACAATTCTGGATGTGGGATTCCCCTTTGTGTGCCGTGATCACCATCGGTTAATAAACTGCTTTGGGCCTATAGCAAAGCTATAGGGGAACAGAGCTGGGGGCGGGGACTAAACTGAATGCTGGGAGAAAGAGGGTGGAGTCAGGGAGATGCCATGGAGCCTCCAAAGGGGAGAGATGCAAGTTGCCAGTTGGAACCTTGCCAGTAGGCCACGAGCCTGTGGAAAAATATAAAATAATAGAAATGAGGTTAACTAAAGATACAAGAGCTAGCTAGCAATATGCTTAATTGATTGGCCAAGCAGTGATTTAATTAATTAATACAGTTTCTGAGTGATTATTTCATGGTCTGGGCAGCCAGGAATGAACAAGTGGCCTCCTACAACATTGGTTGAAGCATTTCCAAAAGGAATGAGAAAATAAAAACCTTGCAGAGACTGGAAGAAAAGCATCCTGGGGTGATATTAGAATAAGCCACTTCTCACAGAAAGGAAAGAGAGACCCAGGAATTGGAGGGTGGGAATAAGGGAAGCCAGGGTGAGAGAGCAGTCAAACTTAGGCGTTAGAGAGAGGGGCATGGAAGACTGGAAGAGAGATGAGGGACAGTGACAAGCACTGGTGTGGTCGGAAATTTCCCCTGTAGGTTCTGCTGACTATGACCAGAGGCAGGGCTAAGGATGAACGGGAACCAGTTGCGTGAGTTACATGTATGAGGTTGATATGAAATATATTTATATTACTGTACGATTCCCAGACCCACCCCCAGGAGCTCACAGGGTCTAGATCCTAGAGGAAGCATTGTTCTAGATGTGAGAAAAAGAGCCAGTATCGCAGGAAATGGCCAAAGTACAAATCCAAGACATGGCCCTCATTCACAGCATTGGATGATGTCCTGAGAGACCATCCTAGAATTCTAGAATGTCCTTCTGACCCTCAGTGGTGGGTGACTTGTCTCTGATCTTCACAGATGAAGCATGCATACGAGGGCATTTAGAGTCCAAAGTGATTTTTTCCTTCTGTATCTCTTCCTAGTGTTATTTCTACAAAGGTGACCAGTGATATCCTACCTACCTTTTTCAAAAGTAGTGCTTTTTAAAAAGGTTTTAACTGAAGTAGAATTACATCATTCCCCCCTCCAATCCCTCCCTCTATGCCCTCCCAGATATCCTCTCATGCCCCCCACTCTCAAGTCAAGAGTCTTTCTCCCCTTTGATTGTATCTGTTAAATGTATGTGTGTATAAATATACAAAACCAGAACCTGCTGAGTGTTTTTGTTGTACCGTTGTTTCAGGCTTGTCTGTTGAGTCATTTCTAGAAGAGACTGGTTCACCGTAGGCATCCCGGTATTCAGGTTCTTACATTGTTGTTGTGTTTTCTTTTGTTTTGTTTTTGTTTTTTAAAGCAAGGCAGTAATTCTGTACCTGTGCAGGACACTAAGGTAAGGGGAATCAGAGAGTAGAATCTATGATTTCCCAGACTTTCCCTAAAGTTCAACATTGTTACTCTGAGCTCATTTGGCCAGAGGTCCTAGTAAGAAAAGAAAGCAGGCGGAAGTGGATTTGGGTGGCAAGGAATGAGAAAGAGGAAAGGAGGGCTTGCCTGTAGGATTGAGGGACGGGGTACAGAGAGGTACCTCTCCCTCCATAGCCAGCATGGGCAGGCCACTGGGAAGTAGGAAGGAAGAGGTGTCGTCACCAAGTCGGGAAGGACAAGAGAGGTTAGCACCCCAGTTCTGGGCCAGGGGAAGCAATGGCAAAGTTGAGCGTCTAGAAAGCCTTCTGGGGACACAGTCCCAGCACGGTGTCCTCTGTCCCTTTAAGGGCTCTGTCCTCCTCAGGCACAGAGTGCCCAGTGTGTGCCTTGCTCTACTGAGCTTTGCTCTTATCTTCCTGCCCAGCTGACTGTCATGTTTTTGCTGAAGAAGCGTGGAACTAGAGACAAGTTTGAGCACAGATAGTCACTGCCAGCCCCAGGAGGCCCCCCGAGTGGCTTTCTCCTGCCCTGTGCTCCCTGCTCTGTGGCCTGGGGACCACCTATAAGCTTCTACTCCTTCAGCCCCCGCAGGCCTAGCAGGCAGTCTCCAGGGCTCAGGGCAGAGTCCATCAGTGCCCTCCCTGCAGTCCTTACTCAGTGCTGGTCTTGAGAACTATTCAGAGATCCTGTGATAACTTCATGAAAATGTGTCGCACATACATACATGCATGCATATATACACACATACACAACAAAATTTTACTCAGCTGAAGAGAAAACAATATATAAAATTTACAGGAAAATGGATAGCTCTGGAAAGTATTCTATTAAGTGGCCCAGACTCAGAAGGATAAGAATCCCATATTCTCTCTTGTATGCAAATCCTAACTTTTATTGTCCTGTGTGTGTAATAAAGGGGATGAGACAGTATAGACTATGGGACTACCAAGGAACCCTCTAGAGAGAAACAGGAGGTGTGGGGGGGGCAAAAAGTCACTTGAGATGAAAGCAGGAGGTTATGGGGGGAAGGAGGATGTGGGGAGAGGGAGAGAAACATAAAGATTTGTTTGGACAGTGCCATAAGAGACCTAACATTTGTATGCTAGTCAGAAGAAAAAAATTTAAAAAGTCAGTTGTCTGTTTAAGAGTTATTTATGCATTAAAAAATAAAATTAAAGGTATTGAAACCATCACCCTGCCTGTCTTCTCTGCCCCATTCACTGTCACCTGAGCCAGGAAAGGGATAATTATGGGCTGAGTGATGGCCCCACCATCAGACATTGTTAACGTCACTGTATTTGGGGAAATAGCCTCTGAAGCAGTAAATTAAAGGGGTGACATTAGGTTGAGCCCTAAACATCATGATTGGTGTCGCATTACGAAGAGGTTCAAGTGCTGACGGACACAAAAGAGGGACCACATGGTAACACAAGGAGAGCTGTTTGTAAGCCAAGGGCATGTCCACCCTGCAGACGGTTCATGACAATTACATTTTAGTTATTTCAAGCCCCAGCTTGGTGGCCAATCCTAAGAGGGACAGTAGAGGAAAGAAGTTGGGATTCTCACAAGAAGGGTGACGTGGTTGTCCCTGGGACCAGAGACGGCAGATGGAGAATAGATCTGGGGTTCACATTCAAAGGCTTCTGGGAGCCCTACAGTGGTATCTCACAGTCAGGGCTGGAAGTAGCAGGCAGCTGCTGAGGTAGAGAAGCAGGGGTCAGAGCACTGGGGGCAGCCTACACTGCTGAAGAGTGTCTGGCTTGGCAGCATCCACAGCACAGGTAGGTGGCCAGGCTTCATATGTGGGAATCAGAGCCACGACCGAAAGGTGAAGTGGGGCTCTCCAGATGAGCCCCCTCCAAATGCGCAGCCCATCCTGCACCTTCTCTGCACCCTTACTTCTCCAGCCGTGCATCTGGAATACAGAAAGTCAGAGCCGGTCTCTGAGGAGCCTTTTTATACTGAAGTTCTATGTTTTTAATTCATAATGGTGATTCATGACGAGTCAACAAGGAAAAGGTTAGGATGTGTTTTGAAGACCCTGCTTAAGCAAACAGGCAGTCATGTGCTCCATTGTACAGGCGCTTCAGAGCCGAAAGCACATCATTGTTGAACCATAGAACACTCCAATACCAAGAGACCTGACTTGGGGAGCCGTTTACTGTGCAGTGCTGACAGATTGACTGTCTGCAGGTTGAGCTGCCTCTGCCAAGCCCCCTGCTCCTGTCGTGAGGCTGTGTACTGTGTATACGGTGTAAAAGAGCAGAAGGCATTAGTGCATGACATAGCATTTAAGCTTGGTATCCGCATAGCTTATTTCCCTCAAAAATACTTGAAAAACTGAAACTTCATGAAGGAATGCTTTACTTTAGCTCACAGTCTAGTGATAGTGTCCATCATGGTGTGGAAGGCGAGGTGGCGGGAGTGTGAGGCAGTTGGTCACATTGCATCTGCAGTCAGGAGGCAGAGAGAGATGGACACTGGTGTTCAGTTTCCTTTCTCATCTCTGTTCAGTCTGTGCCTCCAGCTCAGGGAACAGAGCTGCCCACATTCAAGGTGGATCCTTGTGGTAGTTTGAAAGAAAATGGCCCCCAAAGGGAATGGCACTAATTAGGAGGTGTGGCCTTGGTGGAGGAAATGTGTCACTGTGGAGGTGGGCTTTGAGGACTCACATACGTTCAAGCTACATCCAGTGTCTCAGTTCACTTCCTGTTGCCTGCCAATCAAGATGTAAGGACTCTCAGCTCCCGTTCCAGCATCATGTCAGCCTGCATGTCACCATGTCACACCGTGATGATAATGGACTTAATTTCTAAGACTGTAAGCTACTCCATTAAATGTTTTCCTTAATAAGTGTTGCTGTAGTCATGCTATCTCTTCACAGTTAGAAACCCTAGTGAAGACAGCCCTCCCACCTCAGTCAGTCCAATATAGAAGCATTGGCGATTTGTCCCCTAGGTTAATCTAGCTCTTGTCAAGTTGACACAATATTAACCATCACCATTTTCAAATGTAACTTCAACTTTCCTTCAGAAATGGGGTTATCTGTGAAAACAAGCTGTGAATCTATAATGCAGCTGGCATTGCCTTGCTTGAGAATTTGGTAGTTTTCAAATATCAAGAATCTTTTCTTTAAAAAAATATTTCAAAATTAGAAGGGCAGTGTAATGGTTTGAATCCTATGTTCTGCATAGCATTCATGTCTTTGAATACTTGATCAGCAGCTGGCAGACATGTTTTTGGAGGGCTGTGAAGCCAGGAGAATGTGGCCTGGATGGCAACAGTGAGTCTCTAGAGGGAGGCCTTGAAGGTACCTGCCTCTGCTGGTACCCAAGCTTTCTGCTTTCTAATGTGCCAGGGTTTGAAAAGTAGCAGCCAGGAGCTACAGTGGCATCCATGGAACAGGTATCCATCATGCCTTCTCCATAATAATGTGCTATAATCCATGAAACATAGGCAAAAAACCCCTCCCTCTTTAGTTGCTTCTATTGGAAGTGTTTTACCTGTATGTCTGTGGACCACATGTGTGCCTCATTCCCAGGAAGACCAGAAGACAGACAGTGTAAGATCCCCTGTGACTAGAATTATAGATAGTTCTGAACCATTATGTAGGTTCTAAGAATCAAACCCAAGTCCTCTGCAAGAGCAGCGAGTGCTCTTAACAGCTGAACCATCCCTGTATCCCTTCTGCTGGATATTTTGTTCCACAACCGGATCTCTGCCTCTTTTCTCTTGGCTGAAGATAAACTTTTTTCCCCAAAACAAACCCTTCAAAGTAGAGAGAACACGTCCGTCTCCCCTCCATCTGTAGAATATGAGTCAACCCAGGAGGACCATTTTGCCTGGGCTATCCTATCTGGGTCTTTCTGTCAAGTTTTGGTATCCCCATCCTTCCCTTGCCCTTGACCCCTCAGATAGGCATTCTTGCCGTTAGAACATTGGTCATTATCTCTGTGTACATTAGAAACAAGAATTTCCTTCTTGCCCTGAGATTAGGCAATGGAAAATACCTTCTCTGACTTTGTATGGACAGATGTAACAAGTGCCCAGTCCCACCCAGGAAACCCTCCCTCAGTTCACTCTCAGGTGTATGGACAGATGTAACAAGTGCCCAGTCCCACCCAGGAAACCCTCCCTCAGTTCACTCTCAGGCCACACAAATACTTATGCTTAACTGTACTCATTCAGTAAACAAGGCTATCATGTTCTGGTATATTTGAGAATGCTGGCTTTGCAAGGTATTGAAACCCTGATGTGGTCTAGCTCTTCTGTTCTGTAGCGAGAAAACTAAAGGTCCCAAAGAAGTGGAGGTTGTGAAACCCCATGGTGACAAAACAGGACTGGAATCCAGTTTGCCCAAGTCCTAGCCTGAGCTTGTCAGGGTTGACATCATCTTCTGTACCACGCACTGAACACTCAGTGGTGAAAATGGAGCATGCTATCTGCTAGGACAATTGGGGGCATGGTGGGCAGGATATACGGTTTAAGAAGAGCGCTTGCTGCACAAGCTTCAAAAGGGGTGAGGAAAGGGCTGTCAGCCCCACACCCATGAAGACACTGTTTTCAGGCAAGAACGCACACCCTCTCTCACCCAGCACTCATGGAGAAGTTCCCTATGGAAGAATACATGGACTAATTTTCAGGTGTCAGCAACACAATGATGATAGACTGAGGCTTTTCTGTCTGGTCATTCAGAACAAAACACCTGAAGAATCATTGCTTTTACTGCATTTTCTTTCTATTTGCCTGCCTGTCTGTCTGTCTCCCTACATACCTCTATCTATCTATCTGTCTGTCTGTCTGTCTGTCTATGTATCTATCTATCTACCTACCTACCTACTTACCTGCCTACCTACCTGTGTGTTACATGTATGTGTACACTTGTGTGTGGGATGGTGAGATAGAGGAGGACATCACGTATCTTGATGTGTCACTTTTCACTTTATTTCCCTGAGACAGGATCTCTCCTTCAAGTAGAGTTCATGTTTGTTTGTTTGTTTGTTTTTTTCTAGAAGCCAGCAAACCCCAGAAATTCTTTTTCTAAACTCCCACAGTGTTGCAGTCATAGGCACGGGTACAGCAACATCCAGCTTTTTACATGGGTGATGGCGATTTGAACTCAGGTCCTCAAGCTTGTGCAGCAAGCGCTCTTCTTAAACCGTATATCCTGCCCACCATACCCCCAATTGTCCTAGCAGATAGCATGCTCCATTTTCACCACTGAGTGTTCAGTGCGTGGCGTTTAAATACGTTCACGTCATTACACAAGCATTACCATAGTTCACTCCAGAACTTTTGTTTACAGACACTCACTCTCGACCCCACGTGCGACAGTCTGAATTGTGCCCTACCCCTGCATTTCATGTTGAAATCCCAATCCCCATACCTCAAAGTGTCTTTCTACTTGGAGATGGGATCTTTAAGGCAAGGCGGTAATGAGGATCAGGTGGATCCGTGTTCTTGTAAGAGGTGGGGATGGGACTCACCCAGAGGCTAGACCATGTGAAGACACATAGAGAAGAGGGGTATCTGGGAGCCCTGGAGGGAGGTCCAAGAAGAAACCCACCCGCGGACACACTGAACTCAGACATCTGTCCCCAGACCTGAGAGAAAATGGATTTATTTCGTTCAAGCCGCCTGGTTGTTGAGTCTTTGTTATGGAAGTTCTAACAAATTAATGCGCCATTAAATCATAGCTTCCCATTTCTCCCTACATCCAGTCCCTAGCAGCCTCCATTGCTCTGCCTCTGTCCGTCTGCCTGTTATGCTATCACATGTAAATGCAATTATATAATTTTTGCCTTTTGTGTCTTTTTTTTTCTATGAAGTATGTGTCCGTGGTTCATCTATGCTATATCATGGACCGGTGTTTAGGTTTTTTATTTTATGTGTCCAAGTAATATTCCATTGTGTGTATGTTCCTACAATGGTTTGCCTCTAGAATGTTGTCCACAGGCTTCTGTTTCAAGCGCTTGGTGCCCAGCTTGCAGTGTGTTTTGAAGGCTAGGGAGCCTTAGAGGGTGGGGTCTGACTGATAAAAGTGAGCCCTAAGGGTAGGCCCGCTCTTTCTGCTTCCTGATCAGACACTACGTCACTAACAGCCGCCTGACACCCCGGACCAGATCAGTCCGCTATGACAGTCCGCAATTGTCTTAGTTCCTTCTCTGTTGCCCTGATCATACAGCACAACCAAGGCATCTTAGAGAAGAACGAGTTTATTTGGGGCTTACAGCTTTAGCGAGTTAGAGTCCATGGCCATCGCGAAGGGGAGCAGAGTAGCTGACAGGCAGACGCGGTGCTGGAGCAGGGTTAGAGTCTACGACCATCACGGAGGGGAGCACAGCAGCTGACANGCAGCTGACAGGCAGGCGTGGTGCTGGAGCAGGGTTAGAGTCCATGACCATCACAGAAGAGAGCAGGGCAGCTGACAGGCAGATGCGGTCCTGGAGCAGGGTTAGAGTCTACGACCATCACGGAGGGGAGCACAGCAGCTGACAGGCAGGCGTGGTGCTGGAGCAGGGTTAGAGTCCATGACCATCACGGAGGGGAGCAGAGTAGCTGACAGGCAGGCGTGGTGCTGGAGCAGGGTTAGAGTCTACGACCATCACAGAAGGGAGCAGGGCAGCTGACAGGCAGATGCGGTGCTGGAGCAGTAGTTGAGAGTTCACATCTGGAGACAGACTCACAACCTGGGAATCTTCTAGAGAGATAAATTCTCAGGTTCCACCCACATACTGAATCATAAGCTCTGAGTTGGGGCCCCGGGCTCTGGGAGCTGACAAGCCCCACAGGTGGTTCTGGTACACTCTAAAGTGTGAGAACCTACTGCCTTGATGGAAACCGAAAGGCTGCGTTTGCAGGGCGGTGGAATTCGGCCCCGCCCCTTTCCTTCTGCGAAGATGAGGGAATGTGAATGGCACGTGTTCAAGACTGGTTGCACGTCGAAAACAACAAAAAAGACTCAGCACACAGCTTCTGCACCAGGCTACACTGATTATATTCTGACAAATAATTTATAACTATGAACTCCCCCATTTATTGTAATGCAATAAAATACTTTATATTTCCTTTAGAAAACCCAGCAGCATGGTTGACCAGTTATCCCCACTGATTAAATTATGTCAGAGTAAGATCTTGTTATGAGTAGCTTGTGGGGATTCCAGAAATTGTTTTCAAATCACACCATTGAAATTTTCAGGAGGATATCTTGAGTAAGATGAATAAGACATAAGTCTATGTATGCCTAGCCACGAGGTTGTGAGAGTGAGCGTTATTCTTTCAAGTTATGAAGAGAACCCTTACCAACTCCTACCTTGTCAAGAGTGCAGAAGTGAGCAGTTCCCAGCCATGATGTGGTTTAAGTGAACCAAAAGATGAGTTTTGTGGAATCAGGTGGGAACGAGAATGCTTTGAGCTGCAGCCTTGGTTTGTTTTCAACGTGACAAAAAAAAAAAGCCTTAATCTAGGCTGACGTTATACTGTGTGACAATCGCCTCTTCTCCCACATCCTCCCTTGTTTACAACAGCTGAAGGCCAAGGTACATTTTGTCTTTATCTTTTTCAGCTCTAAAATGAAATCCTGCTTGCTGGAATCCAGTGCTTTTCAAGTGGACATGGAATGCTGCTTTCCCTTTAGTTAATGCTTACAGCTACACTTAAAAAGGTGTACGGGTGGGCGGTGGTGGCACCGCCTTCAATCCCAGCACTTGGGGGGCAGAGGCAGGCGGATCTTTGTGAGTTCAAGGCCAGCCTCCAAAGCTACAGAGAACCCTTGTCTCAAAAACCAACCAATCAACAAACAAACAAATGAGTGAATGAATGAATGAATGAATGAATAAAAAGATGTAAAGGACTCAAGTGGCACCAATGATTCTTCTTTTCCAGAAAAATATTCTTGAACTCCAGGTCCCCGCATGCATTGCTGCAGGGCAGTTCCAAGAGTGCACATCACAGTCCCCAGCTGGGCTTGCCTTCCTGCTCTTCATGGTCTCAGTGGTAAGGCTCAGTGTGCCTCCATGAGATTCAGGATGGTAACCCCCATCCTTGTCTTGTTGGTCAGCTTGCCTATCTTCCTGTGCATGCTGCCCTTTGTTTCTGTGGCCTGATGGATGTGCTCAAATTTGCTCTTTCCTGAGGCAGACAGCAGTGAGCACAGAAAACTGTATTGTTTGTATTCTCCAGGAACAACTTCAAAGAGGCAGAAGGCAGGTGTGAACCACAAAATGAAATCCATCATCAACGCCTTTAAAAGATATTCATTTGTTTATTTGATCATGTGTGTAGGTGTGCTTCTGTGTGTGAATGAAGGGGATGGGGGACAAAAGAGGACACTTGCAGAAGTCAGTTCTTTCCTTCCACCTTGTAGGTCATGGTGGGGATCGAACTCAGAGCATTGGAGTAGGCAGCAAATGACTTTATCTGCAGGACCATTTTGCCCACCTCCTCTTCAACACTCTTTTCAACTGAGTGTGAATGATAAAACTGAAATTTAACAGTCACAGCTTTGCCAAATATTCTTGGTCTAGGAAGCTCCTGCCCCTAAGTCCCCAACAGCTGCTCCATTGGCAGGCACAGGTTAGCTGACATCTTTGTCCCACTGGAGACCTGAGGATCACATCCTCTTCTCTGATGACCTTTCCCCCTAGGTGTCCCAGGCCACTGCACACAGGGCATTTCCTTCTGCCTCATTCACCATTCGTTCTTCTTTATTTATTTCTTCTCTCTTCTAAACTCTTTTTAAATATTTTAAATTTTATTTTTAAATGTATGGGTGCTTTTTCTGAATCTATGTCTGAAGAGGGCTTTGGATGCCCTGGGACTGGAGTTACATACATTGTGAGCCACAGTATGGGTTCAGAAACCTGAATCCAAGTGCTCTGGAAGAGCAGACAGATCTCTTTTTTTGTTTGTTTTGTCTTTGTTTTTCAAGACAGGGTTTCTCTGTAGCTTTGGAGCCTGTCCTGGAACTAGCTCTTGTGGACCAGGCTGACCTCGAACTCACAGAGATCCACCTGCCTCTGCATGTGCCACCATCACCTGGCAGCTGCCAGGTCTCTTAACCACTGAGCCATCTCTCCAGCCTCCATCTGAAGCTCTTATTACCATAGGGCCCAGATATCAGCCTTAGCCTGTTCTCTTGCCCCCAGTGTTGCATGGTGACATTTACTGAATAAAAGGGCACTTCTCTGCATTAAATTTGAATTTTAGATACACAACTCATTTTACAGTGCAAGCATGTCTCAGCCATCACCTGGCTCCAAACATTTACCTGCCAACCAAGTAGACGTGTGCTCCTTTAAGAAGTAAATATTGCATCAAATGGGCTGGCAATTGTCCCCTGTTTATCTGATTGAAATGTAATTAGGTGTGCTGTGCTTCACCTGTCAAGCTAAGGTCTCAGCTGCCAGTGTTCTGCTGATGCCATCAAGGTGCTTGTCTCTAGTTTAGATCTCTCTTGCTTCTCAGCCTCCTGCTGCCCAGGCCCTGTCATCACCCAAGTAATGAATGGGTGCTTAATCTTGAGATATCATAACTGTATAAGCTGACCTCATGATTGCTTCATGCTGTGGTTAAAGGGAAGATTCTTACTGTAGATATGAGACACACACACTCTCTCTCTCTCTCTCTCTCTCTCTCTCTCTCTCTCTCTACGAATGAACAGTGGGCATCTGGAAGAGTCCAGAACAGAGAGAGAAAGAAGTGGATTAAACATAGCCAACTGTTGTGGAATAATCTTTTTGTACACTGTGAAGATGTATCTTTACCAAAGCACCTTCTTATTGGTTTAATAAAAATCTAAACAGCCATTAGCTAGGGAGGAGGCATGAGCAGAACAGCCAGACAAAGGATGCTGGAAAGAAGAAAGGCAGAGAAGCCAGCCAGAAGTGGAATGAGTTGGACACACAAAATGGTATAGAGAAAAAAGTCACATGGGAGTGTTGTAAGGAGGCTGCTTGTTCATTTCCCAGCTGCCCAGACTCCAGAAATGATCACACAGAAACTGTATTATTTAAATCACTGCTTGTCCCATTAGCTCTAGCTACTTATTTGCTAATTCCTAAATCTTAATTTAATCCATCTTCATTAATCTGTGCATCACCATAAGGTCATGACTTACCTGCAAAGTTTCAGCACATCTCTCTCCAGCAGCGGCTCCATGGCTTCTCCTGACTCTGCCTCCTTTCTCCCAGCGTTCAGTTTAGTTTTCCCTGCCTAACTAAGTTCTGTTTTCCTATAGACCCAAAGCAGTTTCTTTATTCATTAACCAATAAAAGCAACACATAGACAGAAGGACCTTCCACACCATGGGAGAGCATAGATTAATAAAAATATGTGTTAATTTAAGTTATAAGTGCTAGTTGGAAACAAGCCTAAGCTATTGGCCAAGTATTCATAATTAATGAGAAGTCTCTGTGCGGTTATTTGGGAGCTGGTTAGTGGTACAAAAAAGGTCCTGCTATGGTCAACAGACTAGACCTGGTCATGAGAGAAGTAGGGGTAGAGCATAGGGAGAGGAAAAGAGGGAGCGTGAGAAGGGGTGAGGGAGACCAAGAGAGGAAGACCCAAAGGGCAAAAGAGAAAGCATAGCCAAAATAGCAGATTATAGAGAGAATGAGGGGAGGGAACCCATGAGGTGGAGAAGTTCAGGGGAGAGGAGGAGGTACTTGTGATACCAAGGTAGCCTTGAGACCAGCAAGTGCTTTGCGAGCTAATAGGCACCACACATACTCATTTGTCCCTTCTGCCACTGATAAGGGAAATGACTCCTCTTGGTAGAAGGAAAATGGCTTCACAAGTTTCTGAAAAATGCTGACTTTTGCTTAACTGACAGAATTTGGGGAAATGGCATTTTCTTTGGACCTGACAAATAACCAGTATTACCTTTCAATGGTGTGTTAGTTTGGGTTTCTATTGCTGTGAAGAAACACAATAACCAAAGCACCCTGGGGAAGAAATGATTTATTTGTCTTACTTATCAGAATCCCAGTCCATGGTAGGCAGGAACTCATACAGGGCAGGAACCTGGAGGCAGGAGCTGATACAGAAGCCATGAGGGATGCTGCTTAATTGCTTAATTGCTTAATTGCTTGCTCACCAAGGCTTGCTCAGCTTTCATATAGAATCCCGGACCACCAGCCCAAGGATAGCCCCACCAAATATGTGTTGGGCTATTCCTGGATTGATCACTAATTAAGAAAATGTCCTCTAGGTTTGACCGCAGCCCAGTCTTCTAGAGGCATTTTTTTCTCAATTGAGATTCCCCCCTCTGACATAACTATGGCTTGTGTTGAGTTGACGTAAAACAACCCAGCACAGCCCAAATCTTTACAGAGAATGTCCTCCAGTTGTACCTCCTTTTAGGACTCTCCTGTATTACTTTGGTTTTTATTGTTTTCTTTTGTTTCCACGCCACAAGTCCAGTGTCAGCCAGTCTTTTTGCCCATCCTAACCTGAACCAGCAGGCTATCTTCCCAGGGCTGGATGATAGAAATATCCATCAAACCCATCTTTAATAGGTTACTATTTATTAGAAACTTGACAGCACTACAAAAGATAATAATAATTAAAAATACTAAGCTATGAGATGTGTCTTCATGTTGCAGAAAGGAGTCAAAACAAATGCCTGTGGGATAAAAATAAACCCACAAGTCTCTCTTAATAGATTCATTATAATGTGTGCCAATCATATCCATCCACACTTCCTAAAATATGCTACCTGAAGCCCTTTTCATAAGTCAAAGCTAAAGTCAGTTCTTCTCCAGTCTACCCCAAACAAATAGAAATTTACTTTCCAATCAGTGTTGGCCTTTGGGAGACTAAAGTCAGCTAAGTTGGAAGGGAGGTAGAGAGTCTGTCTTCCTTTGAATAGCAGATGAAGAAGTTGGGCGTCTATTGCTGTGAAGAGACACCATGAGCGTGGCAACTCCTATAAAGTACAACATTTAATTGTGGTGGTGGTTTATAATTTCAGAGGTTTAGTCCATTGTCATCATAGTGGGGAACATGTAGGCAGACATGGTGCTGGAAAAGGAGCTGCTACATGTTGATATGAGGGCAACAGGAAGTAGACTGTCTCACTGGGTGTAGCTTGAGCATATATGAGACCTCAAAGCCCACCTCCACAGTGGCATACTTCCTCTAACCAGGCCACACCTCCTATCCTTCAAACTACATTGGGGTATGTAGTTTTCTCTTTAGCTATTTGTTTGCTTGTTTTTGAGTATTTTGCTTCAATCCTAGACCCTCATACATTCTAAACAAGTGTTCTACTACCAAATTGCATCTCATTAACCCCTTTTGGTGTGGGAGGTCCTTCTGTCTTTGTGTTGCTTTTATTGGTTAATAAACAAAGAAGCTGATTTTGGCCAATGGCTTATCAGAACATAACCAGGCTAGGAGAGTGATGTAGGAGGGTCATCTGTCTATGTGTTACTTTCATTGGTTAATA